>JAVIWB010004798.1:307500-650290 GCA_031893035.1 Dermolepida albohirtum | reverse complement strand
TTCATAGATTTGTCTTGTTCCCAGTTTTGAAATATTTTTCATGTTTACATGCATTCCAATCAGAGTGTGCTTGATTTTGTGCTCGCAATTTGTTCTGTTCGTGCCCTACTTTAATAATCCGCTGATGATGATATCTTAGTTGTCGAAATACGTATACAGAGTACAAACATTGATGTCGTAAGGAGTTACAGGGTATAAATATAAGTTATATTTTTATCTATATCTTAATTGAAGTAACAGTTATGAATATTGGTAATATAGGGTGTTTTTTTTGGAGGCAGGAAATTTTAAATTGAAATAAAACACAGAAAAATGTTATTAATATCCACGAAGTGGGCTTTATATAAAAGATAATTTTATGGCATTAATGTTTGAATATGATTTCGGGAATGTGACCGCCGCGGCTAACGCGTACATGGCCTAATCTGGAGGTCCAATTTTCACATATTCTTCGCAGTAAATCCGGCTATATTTCGGCAATAACGTCTCCAAGTGTTCAATTGTTTCAGGTTTATCGGCGTAGACATGCGACTTTACATATACCCTGAGAAAATAATCTAATGGCGTCAAATCACATGAATAAGGTACATCCTGCAAAGTGCATCCTGCTAAAACCACATGTCTGTAACGTTAACGCCTTGCAATTAAGGCAGGAAAAGTTAGTAGTCATGTCTCTGTGCCGCTCACCGTTGACTGTAACGTTCTGATCATCATCATTTTCGAAGACATATGGACCAATGATTCCACTGGCACAAGTGTGCTTCATCACCTTCGGCCCAATCACCAAATATACGGCGCGAACGATGATCGTGCGGTTTCAATTCCTGTACAAGTTGAATCTTATAAGCAAGTAAACCAAGATCTTTACGCAAAATTTTCCATAAAGAGAATGGTCACACGTTTAATTGTTAAGCACGATGACGAATTGACGTATTTTGATCATCATCAATACTACGCTGCACACCATCAGTGGCTTCTTGTGTGCGCACTGTACGATGTCTTACGAAATACGTATTATCGTTTAGAGTAGACATATTGCGAAAACGACCCATAGTTTCTCGAATTAATCGCTCTAATGGACGATTATGAACACCATAAGGTGCACGTAATACCCGATGAGTTTCTCGAATTGAATCATGTTTTTCAAAATAAATTTGAATAATTTGCAAATGTTGTTCCGGCGTGTGTCTATTCATGATGAATTGCCAAAACCAAACTAACTCCAAAACAACCGAGAACTGTCAAATCGGCTATCACAGAAAACATTGTCAATTTAAAGCACTCCGCCTCCAAAAAAAAAACACTTTTTAAATTTTTAATAAATTTCCTGAAATCTTCAAGTTTTAGTTAATCAAATTTAAATCAAATAAACGTTTAGAAATTGTATTTTAATACAATGATAATGCTTTATTGTTATTTTTACTTCCTGCACTAGTGTGGGAAGTCTAACCAAGTGCTCTCTTATGCAATTGTGGAATGACATTTTGCGATTCGCGACTACAAAACATACAATACTTAAGAGCATAGGGATAAACGTGATTTTACACACTTCTGAGAATGTCTCGAAGTGATTTTAAGATAAGGTAAACCTAGTTTTATCAGTAGAATATTGAATACTTAAAATAAAAAACCTATCATACATTCATGGCTAAAACAATATATCTATGTACATAAATCTATTCAAGTTAAATACATTGATATACACTCATATATTTACTGTATTACATTTGTATGTAAATATATAACAAGGTTTTACACTACCTTATCTGTAATTATAATTGCTTTATCGAAATATTTCAGTTTCTCAATTTTGGTAATTGGCATATTTAATCCCGATACTTCTAGATTACTTATATAATATATACTCTACCATTATAAATAATACTATTGTATGTATTTATTAACAATGGCTTTGCTCATGCAGCAAATATTATATCCCGATGTTTTTCAAAATATTTACTCAAATAATTCAAACAGCTTATTAAGAATTTCTTATAGCACAGAGGAGTCACAAGTGAGAAAATATTAGAAGTTTACCTACATTTTATTATCACTTTATACTTTTAATTACCTTTCCCTTTAATTTGTAGATATCCTTTTTATTGTGGTATACTGTGTGACATTCAAATAATAATAATAATAATAATAATAATAATAATAATAATAGTTTATTTCCAAAACAAAAAAGAAAAAATATACAAGTTTATCCCTACAGTAAATCAAAATACAATTTCCATAATTTTCCCCTCTTACTCCTCTGGAAATCACAGGGTGTATATCAACTTCAAACAAAGTTGTTCTTCCTATGCACCCTGAGACTAACAAACAAATTGACAAAAAAGAAAATGCCTAAAAACTAACTTAACCTAAAATTCTAAAGTACATACATTGGGAAGAAAAAAAAAACGTTTTTCAATGATACACAACAAGTTGAATTCAAATAATCAGGTAAGATGAAGAGAAGAACACACAGCTATTTGGACAACAACTCTTGCTTCAAGAGAAATCTGAAACGTGGAAGGGAGAAGCACTTAAATTTACTAGGCACAGCATTGTAGACTTTAGCAATCTGATATGAATACGAGCGCTCATACAATGCCGTTCGATGCACAGGCGATGTGAGAGCGCCCCCAAATTTCAAATCTAATGTGTGCACATCTGTTCTGAATGTAATTTTATTATATAAGTACGAAGGCCGCCTACACACCACGATTCTATGAAACGGAATGGTCATCTGCAAAGTTCGTCTGTCTCTCATACTTAACCATCCGGCCACACTCAATTTGTGTGTGATGCGGTCAAATTTCTTTATACCGAATATCAATATAAGACAAGAATTCTGGACTCTCTGAATGCGTGAGAAAGAATTAGCACTTAAACATGGACCATGCAACTCACAACCAAACGAAAAATGCGACAGCACCAACGAGTCGCACAGGGTACACTTAGTGTCAATCGCAAGACAGTGCTTTTGGGGGAATATTAACTTTAAATTGACGTAAGCACGTCTAACGCATTGAAGAACATGCGTAATAAATCTCAGCTGAGTTCCCAAAATAACTCCTAAATTCTTCGACTCAGATTAAACAGGTAGATCTACACCTGCAATATTAAGATTTACATTATTTCGAAGCAGGGCAACACAACTCCTATTTTCGAAAAGGAGAACCACTGTCTTTGAAGGATTCAAGACAAGTGCATGTCGAGATGAAAACTCTGAAATCGAATTCAGGTCACAATTAATATGCTGTATAGCCAGTTTGTTTTCGTACGGGTATTTTTCGCCGTAGTTTTCCATGTGCGACACTGTTTAATTATCTGCTGATGATGACAACTTAGTTGTCGAAATACGTATACAGAATACGAAAATTAATATGGCAAGAGGTTATATATAAACCTTCAGTGATCAAAAAATATATCTTCATTCGAAAGCCCTTTAAAAAACAAATACTACGATTTTTGAAATCTAGCTTTTCTTCGGATAAGTTCGTTTCAAAAATTCATAGTTCACCGTTCAACTTATGCCAAACTTAGACAACTTATTTATAAGCCATTGTAGTTGTAACCATAACAATGATATTCATGATTGCTGCTGGAAACTCTCCAACCTAACTAGATATCAATACCCCTCTCACTCTGGTGTTACCTTCACTATTTTTGGTTGCTACTTGGTTGGGTTGAATTTTATATTGGATATACACCTGTAAACGGGTAATATTATCTGTATCTTGGGGTTGTAAAATACAATTTTTAGAGTAATTTCTACACGAAATTAGATCTTTGTTGAAATATAGACAGATTGGTAATGACCAAGTTGGGTGAAACTGCAGACACTAAAAATATATTCTATTAAAGTTATAGTAATTTTATTTTATTATTTTAGTTGCTGAGAATGTTACATACATATACTGGTATATGCCTGCAAAATGTTAAAATCAAATAAATACGAAGAACAATAAAAAAATATGTAAGAAATGTAGAGAAAGAAAAAATAAAGAGAATAACATGCACTGGTACAAAGAACAAAAAGCTCTTCCACACAATCGAATATTAACAATAGTTTTAATATTGAACATTGGTTAAAAATCATCGGCCTTACAATGGAGATCGTCTATATTAACAATTATAATACGTGATTGGTGCATTTTAAGAAAATATACCTATAAATTGATCCTTTTATACATCTAGGCGAGTAATAGTCACAACAACCGCTAAGAGATGAAATATATGAATATATTAATTCAAGAAGGAATAGGCGCGATGCACTACGTGTGGAGGAATTAATTTAGGCTAGCGTATATCTATATATCGATAAATATCTCGTAAGATGACTTGAATTTTCAATACATACTAATTATCTTCGGGATCAGATAAGGAATATTCATTTAGAAAAAGAAATAAAATATATCTCCCAAGTTCGAGTTTTGAATGTTTAAACCTTTATCAAAAATTGACGTGTTATAAAAAAGAAAGACCACGAAAACCGAGGCGTATTTAAAAGAAAGAAAGGATAGGAGAACATCGATGATGATGATGAAGAAGAAAGGAATAATCGTATTTTACACGATTCACAGTCGTTAACGGAATTTTTGATGAAATTGAAATCAATATTTCATCGGAATAATTAGAAAAATATAATTTTTGACTGATATAATGCATGGAATTTATTAGGTTAATATAAACGACGTTTATAAGGCGCAATTAATAATGATTTTTCGTCTTCAGAATAAATGGAAATGCAAATGAAATACATCTGTTTTGGGTTACATAGAATTTATTAGAAAAACTAACGATCTCCTGTGATACATTTGAGTTTTTAATAGTATTTTGTATTGTGATGTAAGTTTAAGTGAAAGTATATCGCATATGACTCTAAGTAAAAATACAGATACATACACAATACAGCTTCATTCGTTGGTTACTCAATAAAGAAGAGTACTAAGCATGTCTATATCACAGAAAAAAGTAACTGTCCCGTCACTAGACAAGAGCTGAATAATAAAAAACCCAGACTACTTAAATCATTTATTTATCTAGACGATATATAATTTTAGCTATTTGTTCTCATCTTCTTTGCGCCTATTTTTGTACAAAATTGATACAGATATTAAAAAAGCTTTTATTTAAGCCAGACTATTCACAAGAGCGCTTTTTTTAACATGGTGAGTTATTGAGCAATACTCTATGGAACTCTATGGAAACCTAAAACTATGAGTTTGATTTAGCTTGTAGATTTCCGTGATTATTAATCATAGTTCAGTGACGACTACGATTATGGGAAGATTATTACTAAGCGATTGCCCATTGTAATATTTCATTTGCTAAACATCGGCATAATATATTCCTCAGCTATTTTTGGCACAAAGTTTTCTTTTGAATTGATGACAGAGCATCTACGTTACCAGATCACTACTGGTAACTTATCTCTAATGTTCGAACAACTTGACATAAAGAAGAGAAGGCTAATCAAAGAAAATGCTTTCTGTGACAGAAGAAAGGAAGTAATAAAAACCTAGTAGGTATTTATGCTATTGGGTCTTCACACAAATAATGCGATTTTTAATACTTTTATTTTAAAAGTTCAAAGTGAACTAAATATATCACGCCCTACCAAACAGATAACAAAACCGTATGTGGTTAAAGATGTTCTTTAGTCTCGGGTGCATGCGTTTCTCCTTTATTTACCCAATATCTTCTATTTTTCATATTTTTCTAGAGACCCCGTTTCTCGTTCCGAAAAAGACCCATTCCTAAGACGTGATAGCAAAAATGAACACATATTCACTCGCTGAGTCAGACTACACTCAGAGAGTTTACGAGGAATCCATTGATCAAACTGCCTACGTTTTCTATGGTACGCAAATGTCGATGAATGACCAAATACAGGCTTCTCTCTTAGTTCCTGAACACCTACGATACGATTTTGTCACAATGTGGTTTGTAAAATACCCTTGTAGAGCACTACCCATCCTCTAGGACGAGGTTTATCTTTTAGACTGTCGTTTCTAGCTCGGAATTTGTGGAATAGACGATAGCACCGGCTTATGCTTATTGTCCAATCCCCATATGCAGCAGTAATATTCGTTGCATTTTTCATTGCGTAGTTGCCTTTATTTAGCTCAACGACTTTGTTATTTCCATTATAACTCTAAAAATAAACTTTCAAAATTGAGCTACCTACACTCTACAAAATTTTCACCACGAATAAGAAAAAGATAAATTTACTAGCTACTTCTATATTAAATTCATACAGATAGTTTCTCCCCTTGCCTTCAGACGTTGCATTCTTGGAATTATAAAAAAGACATTATTATTTTGATAACAGAATGCTTTTTTCGTATATGGCATATGTGAAACAGAAATGGTCAGTACATAATAGATCACAGTACTTATTAACAAATAAACTCCCTTAAGGAAAAGTATGCCTTAGTAATCAACATATGCTTCACTTTATGCTTAAACTGTTCCAATGAAAATAGCTTATATTAATCTATGCATGCCTTTATAGTGATATAATGAGGATTTCTTTCACTAAAAGTTAACTTGTGCACTTCCACTTCCAATATATTTGCATTTTTAACATTGTAACTATGACAATTATTTAGCTTATGTATGGAATTAAATTCTTCTTTTACACAAAACAGTAGTTAGGAAATGCTGGGCAATGTCATGATTTTTAATCCCTTAAGAAATTCTCTAGTAATTTCAGCGCTATTTCCTGTCATTAACCTACTAGCTCGTTTCTGTAGCTTAAACACTCTTACTACTCAGATGAAAGAGTTATGACAACGTTCTATAAGAATACAACAAGTGGAGGTGGGCACAGTAAAACATACCTCATCAAAAATCTCATCAAAATAAAACATATGCTACTTGGTTTTTTTACAAAACTGATCAATGCGGTCTCTCCAACCAATGATTAACTTTCATACAATGTAAATGATCGCAGTCCATGTTCGTAAGCTTATTCCTAAGGAGCATAAACCCAACATATCATGCCCAGAGTAATATTGTTTTGCTTCTAATTTGTATTAAGTATTCGTAAATTAACCAGCGTTCTGGTATGGTCTAAACAGGTATTCATTCAATTGTTTCTCAGATTAAATAATTATTATATATTTTTCTAAATTTATATTTATTATATTATATTTTTTGTCATCACTATCCTGCATTTACATAAACCCAGCTTGCGAAGCCCACAAGCAAACTTTTTGTATTAAACACGTCTCGGCTTATTAATGCTGGCGTATGTTGTCAGTTAATTTGAAGTAAACGAATTTACATGTTTATATAAGCTGCAGCCTACATTACTACAGGATGTATAAATGCCAGTAAAATGTACTTTGCCATTCTGTTGAATCGCAAGCTGCATTGTGTAAAATTGTAGTATAAAAGCAACATTGGCATCGAAAAAATGTGTAGAAATTGTAAAGTTGGGTAAGAAGTTCGAGGAAATGTTGTTACAACGGGCAAATGAGCGCGATGAACCACTTTCTGGAAAATGTGAGGTTTCAGAAGTAGAATATGTTGACATAATGGACAGTAATTTCGAGGTAAATTGTGATAAATTCTCTGGATCCAGTAGCAATGACGATGGTGATGACACTAATGCAAGAAATATTAGTGATAGTGATCCAAACCAGAATCTTGCATCTGCAAGTTTTTATATTTCTCCAGCCAACCTGGAGCGGAGAATACAACTTTCAGTTAAAAATAAAATTCAAGTACATAATATTATTCGATGTGTAGTGGCTTGGCAGATACTTGCGATTGAAATTATTATGCAGGAAATTGTGCGCTGTACTAATTCAGAAGCAAGGCGTGTTTACAATGAGAAATTAAAAGCTTTGACTGACATAATTGTTGATGAACTTTACGGCTCTTGTGGAATACTTATTTTTGTTGGAGTTGACAAAATCTGAGATGTTTCTGAAAGGGAACTTTCTTCTAATGAATTTGATAAGCACATATATCGAGCGAGGATATCCCTATTTCGATTTGAAGAAATACTAAGATAAAAGAACTCTATCAACACGTTTAGAAACCCATGTATTAGCACTGGTATATTGCATCTTGAGATCTGTTTATTCAACAGTACAAAGCGTGCATCATACCAGATATCGATATAACAATTGATGAATAACTTGTTCCCTTTAGAGACAGATGCTAATTTGTTCAGTATATGCCAAGTAAGCGGACAAAATACGACTTAAAAATTTTTAGGATATGCTAACCTAAATCTGGTTTTGCCCTTGATGGTTTGGGTTACGTTAGTCACTAACCTGGACAAGCTACAAATAAGAATCTGTTATTCGAAATAGTGAAAACATTAGTAGGTAGTAGTTATAATGCTGGACTGGATCCGATAATTTGCAACTTTTTTACGAGAGTTCCATTGGCAGAGTACCTTTTAGAAAAAAATATTACCTTTGTTGGTATGGTACGTCGAAATAAATGAAATATTCCAAAGTCAAATGAAGCCATCGAAAAATCTTTTAGTTTCATTTTCTATTACTTTGCTTTATGGAAAGTTATGCACCTAAAGAGAAGAGATGTCTAATTTTACGAAGCGCTGTGCATCATGACGCAGCTGCCAATGCCAATTACAAAAAGCTCGGAATAATTAACTTTTATAATAAAACAAAAGAGGTTGATACTATGGAACAAATAGTATCCACATGCACATATAAAAGGGAAAGTAAGCAATAACGTTTTTCTTCAACATAATTCATGTGGCAATATTTACTACTTTCACTAAGGAATATCCAAATTATATCGCTGGTGTTACTAACAAATGCGGAATCTTTCCAAAGAGTTAGCAAATGAACTGGTATGACGTATATAGCAAGAAGACCGACTAACCTAAGCATACGACGTAGCATTATTGAGTGTATGAAAAAAATTAGTGATACATTTCATTCGCTTACAGCTCATACCAATGAAATTCTCAAAAGAAAAAGATGCTCAGTGTGTCCTTCAAAAATAGATCGCAAGAGCAAAATAGTATGTACAAATTGCAAAGATAATATATGTGTATGTAACGAACACAGTGTAAGTATGTATATGAAATGCGTGTTCTAATCTATAAACAATTTTTGTTATATAATAACTATGTTTCTGTTTTGTGAAATGATCTCTTGAATGTAGTTTTTTTTTCAATAAAATTGTGTTGTATTTTATGATGAATTTTAGTAGCCGGATTCGTGAGGGTGGTCCCATAAATACCCGGCCTGACCTAGATAGCGGTAGTTGTCTGAAAACTATCACTGTATTAGAAAATACACAATCTATAAACCATATGTTTCAAGTTCGAAGACGCCACGTTGATTAGCATTTGTTTGACAGCCACCAATAGTGAACGTTTTCAGTGAATTTGTAAAAATGGAGAAAATTTGTCATAGTTACGTGATACAATACGATATAAAAGCTGAACTGGATTCTATTCTGAGTGAGTCTGCTCCTTCGTTTACAACGATGAAATATTGGGTAGCAGAGTTTAAACGAGGCCGTACGAGCTGGCAAGACGAGCATCACAGTGGTCGACCAAATGAGGTGAAGAAAATCCACAAAGCGGTACTGGATAATCGTTGAATGAAATTGCGCGAGCTAGCAGATATAGTTGGCATTTCAAAAAGTGCTGTACATCGCATATTATCTGAAAATTTTGACATGAGAAAGCTGTGTGCAAGATGGCGCAGCATTTGCTCACACTCGAGCAAAAACAGTGTCGTGAAGATGTTTCAATTGAGTGTTTAGCGAAGTTTCATAGCAACAAAGCAGGATTTTTGCGCCGCTACATAACCAGGAATGAAACATGGCTCCATCACTTCACACCCGAGACAAAAGAACAATCAAAACAATGGACTCAAAAGGGAGAACCGGCTCCAAAGAAGACGAAGATCGTTTCATCTGCAGGCAAAGCCATGGGTTTGGTTTTTTTGGGATGCGCGTGGAGTAATTTTCATAGAATATCTTGAAAAGGGGAAAACTATCAACGGCGAGTATTATGCGAAATTATTACAACGTTTGAGCGAAGAAATCAAGCAAAAACGGCCGCATTTGGCTAAGAAGAAGGTGTTGTTTCATCAAGACAATGCACAAGTTCACAAATGCGTAATTGCAATGGCCAAAATTAATGAATTAAAGTTTGAATTGCTACCTCATGGACCCTATTCGCCAGATTTAGCCCATTCGGATTATTTTCTGTTCCCAAACTTGAAAAAAATGGCTCACTGGTCAAAGATTTTCCAACAATGAAGAAGAGATGTCGGCTGTTAATGGCTGTTTTGAGTAGCATGACAGTTCTTATTATAAAAAGGGTATTGAACTTATTGAATATCGCTGGGCAAAGTGTATAGAGCTGAAAGCAGATTATGTTGAAAAATAAATACATTTCTTTCCAACATTCTTGTGTTTTCTTTGTTGAGTCGGGTACTTCTGGGACCACCCTCGTATGTGATTTTATTCCTTATTAAAAGGACATGAAATATGGTATGTGCATGTTTTTATCCATAATTACAAGGAGCAAATTATCATAGTTGTATATACAACAGTTATATGTAAATTGCGTTTCCTTTAGTAACTCCAGTGCCACTCCAATACAAACGTTATTTTTACGCTTCAGTTGTATTCTAATACCCGAAGTGTTTCGCCGTCTTCCTAATTTATTCTCTTTTTGAGAGCATCTAACGAGCACATTTAGCGTTCCACTAAAATTTACTAAATCGATTCGTAATAACGACATGTTTGACCGCCCTCCGCTCCTCTGTAGATCACGTACAGTTCGTTCCTTTCCATCAAATAAAGTTATTACACACCAATCAAATTCATACATGTAATTATCGTTTTTATACGTGGCACGATCATTTAAATAACAGTCCATACGAAATACCAAATTACTGTACTTTTAATCGAGGCGCGAACTCGAAGAAAAAAACATATCGCCTTATATCTTTCACTAAAACGCTCGAGCATTTGATTCATTTCATTGAAAATTGTGCAATTATACACATACTTCTCAGATAAAAGAGAATTAACGGTACAGGAAAGTAGAAAAAGATACATGAAGAATCTAAATTCTTTAGCTAGTTTTGAAAAGAATTTAAAAAGAAACATCTTGATCTATTTGGAAGGCGCCGTTGTCCGTATTATTATTTGTCATTGTGGTGATTATTGACAAGCAGTTATTATATAAAAAAAAGGACAATCAAGAATCGTTCCGTAAAATGTGTGTATATGGGTAATTTAAGAACACCGTATAGATGTATTTTAATATAAAGGAATTATATGAAAGGCCAACCTATAATAATGGATCCCTTTTTGTCTGTCCATAAAGACGGAACGCACCGATCTTCTTTTGTTTTCAGCGGAATATCGAGAAAAAATAATTGAACATCGAGCAGACATTAATAATAAGCCCCGTTCCTCTACCTTATTCTTAGTTCTTCTTTTCTCATTTTGAAGCGATACCTCAGATATCTCCACTACAATCCTACAAATACTTACATATTTGTCATTATGACGGAATGATGGTGATTTTTTCGTGTTTTTTATCTTTTCTTTGTAGTTGATGCTGTTTGATTGTCGTTCCTTTTATTTGTTTCGTTATTTGTCGTGGTTTCTTCGATTTTTACGACCGTCGGCGTCTATAATTTTTGAAATTCGATTTTTTGAGAATTTTCTACTCTGTATTTACGTTTGCACGTGAAGAAATGCGAATGGAAATGATTTACGACAATTTAGGTGCAACTACTACTACGAATTATTGTTTTTGGTCTTACATATATGTTTTAAAATACGTTTAAGATATTGCTGTGAATTTTAAAGTAAGCTTTATATGGAAATAATCAGGCAACATGTGACAATATTTAACTGTACAGAAAATGTTGCGAATAAATAGAAATCACATGTTATGTATTGATATACATTAATTCATTATGAAAAATATTTAAAATCTTAGTAAAGACGTTATATACAGATGTACATTACACTATAGAACAGTTTAATTTGTTTTTGAAAAGCGTTATAATAATAATAATAACTTTATTGCCCAACAGCATAGACACTTACAGGTTGTAATTTTGATGGAGCTTGTGGTTGATTAACTTAATCACGTAAGGTTGAAATATAACCCCTTTCCACATTCATTTTCGTATTCTGTATACGTATTTCGACAAATAAGTTGTCATCATCAGCAGATAATTAAACAATGTCGCATCGTGCACAGAATTTGTTTCTTGAGGGTTTTTGCCGCAGTTTTCCACGTGCGACACTGTTTAATTACCTGATGATGACAACTTAGTATACAGAAGACGAAAATGAATATGGAAAAGGGTTACATATCCACCTTAAGGGATTAACTTATAGGATAACAATAATATATATAAAAAGAAAGTAATCGATTGTACAATATTATTCACAATATAATAAAAATAAGCAAAACAAATGAATTCGTTTGCCTAATTTAAAATGTTGTGAATGATAAGTATAAGAAGTATGCAAGAAGAAAAGTAAATTTAATCAAATAAGAGCAAATATTCAATGAGAAAAAGTGTATCAAAAAACCATGATTTTAAATTATAGTAATTCATAATAAAAGTAACAATTTCTTCTTCCCACACGAACCCATATACGCCTCTAGAATCCTTGCATTAGCCGTTGTCCTCCATTCTCCTTCACGAAGAAAGGTCAGGATAGTACTTATTATAATTCTTCACTATTTGATAAAATGGCGACTTTGAAAAATATTAGTTCGAACTCTTAGGGTATCAAGGATATTAAAATTTCTTCTACGATGTACATGCACATGAAAACCAATCTGAGAAATCAAGGAAGGACAATCAACCCTATTATGAAAAAGATAATGAAAGTTCACATCTGTGAGATAAACTTTGAAAATTGCGACAATCCAACAAACCAATGGAATCAGTTCTGCGATTCGTATAAGCATCAGTAATTTTATAAAACACGTATTTCAGAAACATCCTTTGTATCCGTTCGACTGCCAGATATTAATGCACGTAATATTGGCTAGAGCAGGCATATTCCTATTAGGTACGTACAAGAGTGTAAGACAAAGTTTTTGTTGTGCTGATGCTAACGAAATTATGCTTAGATCTTGTAAGGAGCCCTAGAAATTTAAATACTGAAAGGTAGACAGAGGCTATGTTTCGAAAAAGTAAGTGTCGAATTGAAGATTATGCCCAAATCAACCGTTTCTTCCCTTCTTCTGAGGTTCTCAGATCTAGACATATAATTATGTACTGCATCGTGCAGTTGATCGACAAAAACAGGAAACAAATAAACACGAGTTTCATTAATTCCCAGTATAAAATGGAAAAGTTCGCGTCTTTTACAAATATTTCTATATAATCGGAACGTAGGTATGGTGAGTATTAACATGTATCTATACTGAAAGAATAAAATGTTCTAAATAACAATCATTTCACAAGAAATAGACAACTAGCTGATGACACAGAAGAGTGTGTTTTGGCGAAGGTAAATGCGGATCCAACATACAGTTCGAGGCAAATTTCTATTGAAGTTGATTTACCTAAGTCGCAGTTTTGGGAAGTATTTTAAAAAATGCAAATAACCAATACTAACCACAATGTCATTGAGAAATTTTCACTACTGATGAAGAACGTAGAAAAACGTTTTGTCATGAAATGCAAGAGTAAGTTAACAATAATCGTTGCTTTCTGTCATCAATATGCTTCATAAACGAGTGTAGTTTCACCTTAAATAACGGATCAATGAGATCAAGAAAATCCTAAAGTTAATATGGCGACCAGAACTCAGTACCTTCAAAAAATTAATATCTAGGCTAGAATTTTTAATAGAAATAATATTGGACCATTTGAAATTGAACGAAATTTAAACTTAAAAGTCGTAAGAGAAGATCAGAAGATTTAGTTTCAACATGACGATTGCTACGCGCATTTTGGTTTAGATGTTAGCTTTGTTTTAAATGATTCATGTCCCAATTATTGAATTGGTAGAGGTGGTGCTATAAATTAGCCAGCAAGATCGCATGATTTGGCATCTTGCGACTTCTTCCAGTAAGGACATCTTTGGACTAAAGTATACAGAAAACACCACCCAGATATTCATTCTTTGAAGAAGAGATAGTTGCTAAATGTGCATTAATTACTGACAGACTAACGTTAGAAATAGTTTTTGTAAAAGAGGGGTTATTTGATCATTTACTGTAATTTACTTTTTCTTGTTTTTGTTTTTAATAAAAATTATTTGAAGATTTTATTACTTAATACTTAATCAGTGGCAAATAATGGCAAAGGGTCTAGTAATTGAATATGCTCTTCATTGCTATGATCGAATCGAGAGTGGACACCTGTATACAGCAGTGGTTTGGGAATATTAGTTGTTACAAACTTCTTATTCTTTTGTGCTATTGTTGAGGGTTAACAAATGATGCTTACTGTTATACTACTTTAATTGTTACTATTTACTAAAAAAATTTTTAACATTATAGTTTAGTACTTCCTTTACTTTTTCATTTTACTATAGTATAGAAAAGGAATTAAGAGGCAAGTATTATATAAAAACTAAGGTTCATGAGTGCCCACTAAAGACATAAAACATTTAAAAATGTAAATTTTTCAATAAAAACTCACTTTATTTAATGCTTTGTTTGTATATTCCATTTTGAGTACTATTAAAGTTCTAATTAACAAAATTTTATCACTCTTTCATTTGCCATAAAAACAACCTAAAACTTAATTACTCGATACAGTCCTACACACATTTATAAATATTTTCTCAATAAACTTAATTACATTTGCATTTAGTTTTTCGATAAAACGTCTTTTTAAAGAGCTGAAATCGTTCCTCCGATAGCACTTTTATGTACCCAAAATAAACACCAATCGAACGTTCCCTTTTATACATCTCGGGCGGCCAGGGGCCATAAAAAAAGAATCTCGGAGCATAAAATCGTAAAGATTAACCCGAAACAGTTGACAGGCAACATAAAACAAATGCTTCGATCACACCCTCTAACCGCAAACGAAAACTGACGAAAATCACCGACGAACACATGGGAGAATAAAATTTTAAACGTAAGGCAATTAAAGTCATTCTTTTCGATTTATTTTCTTACGAGCATATTTAAAAGCGACATTTCATATATGTTCCGCTCTAGAAATTAAAAAATTAGTTCCATTATTCTTAATTTAAAAATAATAAAATATCGTATTTAATCTTTTTAATAAGTCGCCCAAATAAAATAGACGAAAAGAACAACTTGTTGTTTCGATCTGACGCCAATTAAAAATTCAACCAGTTTCGGTTCATCCGCGGTTAAAAACACATGACATCCGTTCTTGAAATCGGAAAAAATAAAAGAAATACGAGAAGGCGACGACCTAATACAACGAACCGTAATTAACAAGTGACAAGTTTCTGGAATTTCAGAAATTCGTTAAAATAGTCTATTAGGGAATCATTTCCAATGGACATGTTGGAAAGATTAAGGTGGGCGCTTTCGAAATGAAGTTGTTTGGATTTTAGTCGGTGTCAAATTATCGAATAATTTCGCTTTTGGATTACTCATATACGAGGATAGGATAAATAGTCGGTCGGACATTTATTTGTCAGAAAGATAAAATTTCTTCTATATTAATTTTAAATTATATATATATATATATATATATATATATATATATATATATATGCGTGTGTATGTATAAGATTCTGGAAATTGAGTTTCTATATCTATTATGAAAAAAATCTGCATATATATATATATATATATATATATATATATATATATATGTGTATATATATATATATATACATATATATGTGTGTGTATGTATTGCATATACATGGTGCAACTTCAATAACCTCCATGCGAGGTTGCGCCGCTTATTTGAGCTCCAGATCTCGTATGGTTGAAGTAGATTGGTCCCCGTGTTCATGCTTCATATTTCTCTACTTATACTTCTCCATGGTTTCCTATCTACTGTTTCTTTTACAGTTTTAAGTTAATCCTTAGTCGATATTCTTTCTGTAGCGTATATTATTGTGGGTTTTATTACTAGCCCAAATATGCGTAATTTCGATTTAAGAAATCTAGAAAGATCAGTCCAACTATAGAAATAATTTTTACGAATTCCTTGTGCAATGGAAATACAGTTATAAAAATACTGTAAGTCACTTCAGTTTGGAGTAAGTTTTATTATTATGCTGCTTTTCTAAGATATACAAGGGTGTATTGATAAGTAGTTAGCCAAAACTATCTTCCAGGCTTACAGAATTAGCATAATTTTATGCAGTAGGTCTAAGTTTTTTTAAAAAATTCTTTGTTTTGGTCTGCATATATATTTCGGTCATTTTTCGAAAACCTTTCACTCTCCAAATGTCTTATGAGTTTTGGGAAAAAATAATAGTTTAATGTTAATAATTCTGTAAAATAGCCAATTTATTCAAAACTAATATCATTACCTTATTGTAATGCAATAAGTTTTTCTTATGAATAATGCGTCGTTCAGAGTAAATTAGTAATGCTTTTGCAATATGCTTGAGTCCAACTGGTCAATATTCTAGAATTGTAACATGGGTAAAATAAGTGTATTCTGAAATAGTCACAGAAATTGGTCTTCCAGAGCAATGCTTACCTTTAACATCTGACCGCTTAAATTCCGCAACATAGTTTTTAATAGTGGCGTATGAAGGACATTTATTACTTAAGAATTCTCTCACATTAGCAAAAATTTCTTTGACCAATAGTCCTTTACAAAAGAAATACTTAATAACCGACCGAAACTCGATTTTTTCGAAATCTGCCTGTTTCTCAGCTCTGCCGTCTTCAAAATTCAGTTTTATCATCGCTTAACTTGGATGTATATTCAACTTTGAAAGTTTATTTATAAAATACTATCATTATAACTATGTATATATAAACATATTCAAGTTTATCTACTACAAACTTCCCTCGTTCAAAAACCTCCATTTTAGCTCGGATTCGGTGGTATCTTTGTTATTCTCTTTGCTCTTTGAGGAGCTGCCGTAAAGAGTAAAACAACGGGAATCCGAAAAAATGTTGTGGCTGTTGTAAAATAGAAAGAATACATTGAACATATCATTTTATTGTTTGTTTATAAATTACATTTTTTGTTAGTTTCTTTGTACATAATAAAGTGTTGTAAACACAAAATATTTCGTAGGTAATTTTAATGGAGCCTGTGATTGATTAACTAGATCACTGAAGGTTGATATACAAGCCCTTGCCACAATAATTTTCGTTTTCTGCATACGTATTTCGACAACTAAGTTGTCATCATCAGCAGATAATTAACCAGTGTCGCACCTAGACAACTACGGTAAAAATACCCGTACGAAAAACAACTTCCGCACGTGATCCGTACCGCTGCAAGCCAAAACGTTCACTTCAGTTACACACAATAAAGAAGGTCAATATCTGCTGCTCAACCTTTTATAATATGTATCAAAACCTGTCGGTACTCTATACATTTTGAGTAATAAAATATTATTGAAAATGATTCAAATTATGCTTTGCAAGATTCGTTTAAGTTTTTTTAATTTTTATTTTTATTTCGTCCATTGAAAATTAGGTGTAGAATGAAAAACCACCCATTTTTTATTCTTATCCAATTTTTAGTACAGAGCAGATAAATATTCAAGGAGCAAGTATTTATTATATGGTTACAGTAACATTTGGTACCATGTGTTTAAGATTTGGATTTTTTCAGCAATGAGTTTCACCACCAACTCTAATTTTATAATTTTAACCTTATGGTGTGACGAGTGTAGTGTATATTTCCGAAAAACTGAACAGAGAAATATACATATAAGTTAGGTTTATATGATAACAAAGTAATAAATAATTCAATATTTGTGGTAAAGCTGGAAGCCAGGCTCCAAACAAAAGCCAGATTGTATAGGAAAATCTGGAGAGATTAGTGGAAGCATTCTTTTCCTTAGCTGTATTCCAACATTGCTTACATCGTCTTTTAGTTTTATTGTTAAAGCTTTTTCACAATACTTCTGCAGATGTATCTTGATATTCTTGATTGTACGGTTTGTCTTCTGATTGCTAATGGAAGTAGACCTACTAAGGAAATATTAATAATTCTGATTACAAATATGCTGAAATCATCCTGCGGAATTTTCTACGGATTGTCTTCATTGTATGAATGGTAATAATTCAATGATATTGTCTAGAACAAATAAATGACTAACTTTTTGTGCCAAACGGAACAGGAAATATTGCCACTTAAAGCCAAATCCTGCATTTGAAGCGTCAGAAATACTATTAGTCCATCGGTTGATATTTTCTTTAAATAATAATAATAATAATAATAATAATAATAATAATAATAATAATAATTTATTCCCTAACAGAAAAAATTCCCATAATAGGACAATATAAACAGAGTATATGTAGTGCTTATACAAAAACAATTAACATAATTATCCAAACTAAAGATAAAATAAATGTGAATACTAACTAAAATTATAATTATTTCTCCACTAGTGGAAATAATAAAAACGAATAAAAAGAATTAATAGAAACAAAGAAAGCACAAAACGACAGTTTCCATCTCATTTTTGACAAACAAATGTTGTACGATCCTTGTTTATTAACCCTATGTGTTTCGAACACTATTGGAAAATTACAAGGAGGTGATGTAACAATTTACTTATTAAAATGCACTGGCTAACAAACTGAAATAAACATGTAACTTTACAAATAAACATAAAGATGCTAGTCTCTATACAAATAATAATACTCAGAGTGATTCAGATTACGAAAAAGGATGCACATATATAAACACTCTGTCATTTCAATATCGGAAAAAAATCTCAAAATATTGTATTTATACGTTCAATGATAACCAGAATTACTTTAGTAGGATATTTCATGCAGTATAAAACATAAAATTAACAATGATTAAAGACAACAAATGATTGAAGTAATAAAGAAAACACAACAATATTAACATTACGATTCACAAGTACAATTTTTTATCTTATACTGTCTTTGCATTTATGTATATAAGCATTTATGTCTTTGTAATACAGGTGGTTTCTGATTCGGATTTTTTCACTAAATACATTGATTCGTATACTCATTATTTATTCGCTTTCGAATAATATAAAACTAACTAAACGATACCTATGGACCCTCACTTAGAGGAGTCAATATATATATATATATATATATATATATATATATATATATATATACACATAATTTTCGGACTGCTCGTAATTAACTCTTCTTTCCAGAAAAATGACGCCTAATATCAGACGCATTACAAACTTTATTTTGCATAATATGATCTAGATCTACGTCTATCCGTAATTCTCTTTTTACTCTTCTCTTCTACTTGATTAATTAAAATTGCCCATCTATTTATATAAACAGATTTTACCTCTACACATAAAGGGGTTAGCCTTTCGTCCGCACACCTTCGTCGCCACAGGCAAATAATTGTCTTATTACAAGCACATGGCTTACAACGGCACACGCCTTGTTCATTACTTGTAAGTGCACATCATAAACGAAGACAATATATATATTACCTGCAATAACTATACATTGAAAAGAACTGCACCAAAATATAATTAAAGGATTATATAAAATAAAATAGACGATCACTACACTTTTTTGAAATTAAGGAAACTATAACATAAAAATGGGAAACATCTATAATATAAAGAAAACGAGTATAAATGCATTTATATTATTTGTGTAATTAAAACCTTTCTGGGAACTTAATAATACATTAAAGAAAAATATATAAATACACCTAACACATTGAGTGCCAAGCGGTTATGACGAAAGCCTTCCCAAGAAGCCAAACACTTTTTTTTAAAATGAGTGTATTAGTGATAAAAAATGATTTTTGAAATATCCCTTGTACATTCTGCCATTACGACGTGGCACTGCATGACGGGTATGCATTTGTAAAAGTTACTGTCGTACAAAAACGTACGACGCTTTTATTCTTCTTTTGTTTATGTATTCATTCTATAATTTCCTGTTTTTTATTTTTATTTGTTTTATTTTTTAGCTTGCTATTATCTCTCGTTTGTGGTACTTAAATATAAATACTAAAGACTTAAAAGTCGAAACGAAAGTTAACCGAAAAGGAAATATTAGAAGCCTCGACGGACAGTGATGGAGATTTTTCTAATGACGATGATGTTGACTGGAAACCGTCGAGAAAAAAACAATGGCTACGGACAACAAACCGTGAAGATAAAAAGTTCTGGAACTTCTTTTATGGGTGGGTTTGGTGAGAGTTGGATCTCTTTCAGATTATTGTTCAAAAGATCACCTATTTAACTTTACCATTCCTGGAAAAATAATGTCCCGAAATCGTTTTCAGTTGCTACTGAGCTTCATGCACTTTACAGATAATAGTTGCATAATTCCAGGTGATCGACTTGGGAAAATCCAAACACTATTAGATATGCTCCAGATGCGATAGCAAAAAGTTTATGTACCAGGGGAAAATATCGTTATTAATGAGACACTCATTCCTTGGAGAGGCAGACTTGTTTTCCGACAATATATTCCCAATAAAGCTCATCCGTATGGAATAAAACTGTTTAAACTTTGCTCTACTGAAGGATTTACCTGGTCAGTAAAAATATATTCTTGTAAATCAGCTACTGGGGCAAGAGAATTTGGTTTGGCAAAAAACGTTTGCGAATATTTAATCACTAAATTGGAGAAGGTCGTACATTGTGCATTGACAACTTTTATACAAGCTACGAACTCGCTCGTTCAATGTTAAATAATAAAACCCACCTTGTCGACACTCTTCGCGCAAATAAGAAATATTTTCCAAAAGAAGCGATGAATTCTACAATTAGAAAGGTGAAATGGTGGCCAAAGAAAATGAAAATGGAATAGTAGTGCTGAAATGGAAGAATAAGCGAGATGTTAGAATGGTTTCAGCAAAGCATGCTCCAGTGATGATATCTGATTCAAACCAAGAAGCTGATCCAAATATGCCATCAACTAGTAGAGCAAGAAGACAAAAGTCTAAGAAAAAACCCGTTGGCTATTATTGAATACAACAAAGGAAAAGCTGGTATAGATTTATCGGACCAAATGGTCTCGTATGGTAACACCCTACGCAAAGGTTTGAAGTGGTACAGAAAATTGGCAATTTAATTATTACTTGACCTCTCAACATCAACAAACGCAAATTCCGTAAACGTGTAGCTAATGGCTTTTTGAATCTATCTTCTCCGCAACCAGTAAGTCCCGGCAAACACATTGTAACTAAAATGGTAGATGCCAACAATAATACTATTAGACATGCTTGCGTTTTGTGTTATGCATTTACAAAAAAAAAACAACTAAACCTGAAAACAGCAAAGAATCACTTAAAAAACGAGTAATTACTGTCCAAAATGCCCCAATACCCCATATTTATGCCTGCATTGTTTCCCAAAATACGCCCACCTAAAATAAGAACATGTATACTTACTTTTGTACTTTCAAAAATAAATATAATAACATATTGAATTACTTTGTTTTAATAAAAGTTTTTTAAAAAATACATTTCACACGTTTTTCACTTTACAAAACCTCAAAAAATCATCCGAGAGCAATGAGTGCTTTTGAAAAATGTTCAGTAAAGGATTCTTTATTTAAAAATCACAACAAATTTCACTTAGTGCCGTAAATAAAAGAACGACAGGCTTTAAAAATACGATCGCTGTCGTATGGAAACGTACGACGTAGCACCACACAACGGGATGGGTGTCGTACGAAAACGTACGACGTAGCACTCAATGTGTTAAACAAAATTATAAAAATACCATAATGTACTTAATTAAGACCTTCATTCTGAGAATTAATATCTACATTTACGTTTGGAAAATACAAATTAAGAAAAGGAAATATTCTTTTCAAAATACTACGCGTGCCATGACAATATTACACGTAGCTATCCACATTTGTAATGACAAATTTTGTTCTTAAAAATCAGTTACGCGTCAATATGCTTTCCGTTATTATAGTTCGTGGTGGAGCAATTAATGATCCGTCGACCGAATCTTTGCCAGATACGTCCAGTTCGCGCAAAAATACAAAATCAGATCAATTAAAACCAAGTATGCAGGATGCACACTTAGAAACGTTTAATTGAAAGAAAGAAACGGACGCAAGGATAAGTTAAGAGTACAGGGCTACCTGGGCTATAAGTCTGATGTGTTAAGGAGGTTTTAAAACAGATACATACCTATGTACAGTAAATACATACCTTGGTACTTACTGCACACATATGTAGAGTGGACACGATTGAATTGATTGAATATCTAGACAAACCCGGACCTCTCGGCTCTTTAAAAAGATCGTTAATTAACTAGGTGGCGATGATCACGATCTTCTCTTAAACGCTGCTTTATTTTAATGATTCCCGGTAACTATGAATAAGTTTTACATTAGATAGGTGTGCTATTTCTTTCGCAATAAGAAAGGTTATGAACCTTCGCGATGAATCAATAAAAATACTTTTAATTTGCATGTTTCTGAGATCATTTCTACCTAAATAAATATTAAGACATAAGCATTATATATCCTTCGTAATTTATACTGAAATTTACAAATATCAAAATAAGTTACTTAAAAAAATAGCAATAGAATCTTTAATGTCTAGTCAATTATTATTTTTAACTCTAGACATGATATGTGCTATATATATATATATATATATATATATATATATATATATATATATATATATATACTAGGTTGTTCAATATGTTTTGTCGTTCGGTTAGAGATGGCGCTATTAGATTCGTTGTCTTATTTTTCTAAAAATTATACTACTTTCTTATGAACACGTGTGAAGTTTTCGTATTTTATATTTTCTCGTTCATATATTTACAGTTGTTCAAATTTGACGTATTTTTCTACAATGAAAAAAATTGAATACCGTGCAGTGATAAAATTCTTATTTTTGGAAAGTGTAGCACCAAAACAAATACATGAACAATTATTAAAACTATATAAGGACACTTTACTATCAATTAGAACAGTAGTAAGATAGGTTGCTGAATTTAAACTCGGTCGTACATCCACGTGAAGAACGTCCAAAAAGTACATCAACACCAGAAATTGTAGCAAAAATGCAGAATATGGTTTAGGAAGATCGTCGATTAACCGAGAGAGATTTAGTAGAAGCCCAATGCATCACAATAAGTATTGTGAGCAAAAGTTTTGGGTGTCAGAAAGCTGTGGGCAAAATAGGTGCCTCATTCATTAACAATAGAACAAAAACACATTCGAACGCGACTTTCTCAACAACATTTGAAGTGCCTTAAAAAGAATAAAAACAATTTTGTGCGTCGTTTCATCACTATGTATGACATTGGGTCCACCATGATCCTCAATCAAAACAAGAGGCTAAGAAGTGGTGCGAATCCAGTAGTTCGGCTTCGAAGCGAATTAGGGTGCAAAAAGTGCTAGCATTAGTTTTTGGGGTGCAAAAGGAATTTAGAATAGTATTGTAACATTTTCGACTAGCTGGATGTAAGAATTCGTGAGAAAAGACCACATTTACAGAAGAAAAAAGCATTTTTCTGACACAGCTCAAAAAACTATCGCATAAAAAAGCTATCGCAAAAATCAGTGAATTAAAGTACTAATTTTTGAAATATCCACCCTATTCGTAAGATTTAGCTACTTCTGACTTCTGGCTGTTCACACATCTCAAAAGATTTATTCATGGAAAACGATTTTTATCGAACCAAGAGGCAATAGCAGCTGTGGAAGCGTATTTCGACAGTCTTTCGGATTTTCTCTTCAGAGATGGAATCTCAGGAACAAATGTATTGAAGTTCAGGGAGGTTATATTGACTAAAGAAATGTATTTCAAATCACAGAAATGTTTCTCTTATCAAACGACAAAACTTATTGAACAACTTGGTATGTGTAGCACATCCAAGAGTGCGTTTGTATATATACAGTAGAACTCACCAGAGTACGAAAATCAAAATAAAAGGGAATGTGGTGGGAGTCGGCTAAGTAAGTGAATATATATTATACTCTTAATCGAATGCAACAGTTAAGTTGTACACGACTCATGAGACAATAAGGCCATGGTATATTCAATAAAATGTATAAAATATTAGTTCGCAACTAGGTTACTCTTTCTAGAAGTATTAATGTTGCACGTATATTGAATATTGTTTCGACAAATGCATAATAAGTGGAAGCCTTTTTTGAAAATATAAATTTATAATCCCAACTACACACGTGCTATATCTGATGAGTGCCGAGTAACATTTATTTGGTATTTCGTAAATATCTAAGGAGATTTAGTATGTATGTAACAAAATGTTTGTAGATAGATGTTATAAATATTCGCCAATCAACGAATGTCGACGTATAGAGCTAATATCTATGAATATCAATGGACACAACATTACTAGCACTATATTTGAGCTCGCCCCACCTTCCTTTCGGCAACGCGTACAAGTTTACTGGTCAAATATACGATCATGTGTTCTCCCTAGTACTAGTATACATTTTTGTAGCTGACTGATTTCTTCTATACATATAAAAATTGTAGATTTTTGGTATTATAAATTTAAGAAATTTTTTTGCAAAATTTATTTCATGCCCGTTTATCGTATTGCCGAACATATACATATATTCCATATGTATATGTTCGGCAATACGATTGTGAGAACAACATCTTCACTAATTAATACAAAGGATTAGGTATATCAATAAAAGCAAGGATAGCGAAGTGGTTTAGTGATAACAGCAATAGACTTAAGTCGACGGTTCAAATCGCGTTCGAAAAGGTGTGATTCTTAAGTCGTTCCTTTTCGCGAAGGTGATCGGTACCTTTCCCGATCCTGCAAATATTAAGGATGAGTAATCGAAACTGCTTGCCCATTTAGGGTGAGGATGGGTTAGTAATAAAGCCATGGACCGCTTTACACTCACTCTCGCTCCTGCAGTCGAACTCGGATAATTGCTTGGGTATTCACTACAAAAAAAAAACGACAAACACAATATTGTGCCGTTAGTATTATCATTATACAATTAAAAGTCGCGGAATAGTTTTTTGTCCATTATTTGTATAGAATTAAATGTTCACATATCAGTAGATATTTTACATTGTGCATGCAATTTTAACTGCCTTGTGATGAATATTATTCAAAAAACTGTCAGTAAAAAATTTACGGAATTAGGTCTTAAAGGCTTTAGCTAGCTGATAGATTAGTAGTAACTTACCGTGTCGAGGAATCGAATCTAGCAACCTTCTAAGTTAATTTTGACAGTCAAAGATTTTAAGACACGTTTCAAAGATGTAAAGGGATGAAGGTTTTTCAAAAGAAAATAAAGCTTAATTTCTTACTATTATATGTAGAGGTTCTTAATCTACAAAAATTGCTGAAAATGACTAGCATTAATCTTCCCCTCAAGGATTTCAAAAAACACCGGTTTGTTTCTTATTGCATTACACCTATCAATTATCCGATTTCTCAAATCTTCTTCATTTTCCACTAGAGTAGTGTAGAGTAACATCTTCGAAAGGCGGATAAGCAAAATCCAACGGATTTAATCCTGGAGATCAAGCAGGCCATAAGTGAAGTCCATTTAGACCAATCCAGTGATTTTTATATGTTGCATTTAAAAGCTCACGAGCTGCACTACATTCAGTAGACCGAGTGTAGTAGCACACCATAGCTTTACTTACTAAAAATTATGAATGCTCCTGATAATTTTTAAAATATCCAAAAGGAAATACTAGTGAATGTGTTGTCTTTGATAGAATTCCAAAAAACGTCTCCATCATAAATATGAGCATTTCGATATTATCAAATTTTTGAATTGGATTTCTACCTTTATGAATGGCTTGGGTTCGCGCACCTCAGAATCATATAATTTTGTCTCGTGTTCCATAGAGAACTGTACTAGGTCTCATACTGTTAGAAATACATATATATGAGGATATGTATTATCGATATTGGTCTAATCATGCCTTTCACGTAGACGATATAGGACTGCATGGGATTTTGTCAAGATTATCACTATTCTATAGTGACCATCTTGACGAGATCCCAGCGTAACAAGACCATGTCTTCGTGTGATTTAATCCAGTAGGAGGATAAATTTCATCAATTTTAAATGACAAATTTTAAAAACTTAAGTTGAACAGACACACTCTGCATATATATGTTAAAAGGTAACGCTGTATGAAATTGAACTCCCTAGATCTTTAAAGGATAAATAGTGGTAAGTAATAGTAACATTTAGAAGCACGTTATTATTTAATTTGAAAGTAGTACACAAAAAACAATTAAAGCATTCAGGTTACGTTGCAAGTCTTCAGCATCATTAACTTCCAATTATAGCTTTATATCATCGTCATAAGCCAATACAGGACAAACTAGAGAACAAAATAGATCATTAATGTAAAAGATAAATAGAAATGCACCTAAGTTAGAGTTTTGAGGAACCCAAGAAATATCAATGAATTCTTCAGAATTAAAACAATTGCAAGACATACAACATTTCTTGTTACTCAAATAGGATTCGATTAAATTTAGAAAAAGGGACGAAAAACCAAAGTAACGAAGTTTACACAGTAAAATATTGCGATTTAAAGTATCGAATGCGCTAAAAAATCGGTATATATAATATCCATCTAAAACATTTCGCAAGGGTATTGCGAAAAACAAGCAATATTAGAAACAGTTGATCTACCTTGGTGGGGAGATAAAGAACATTCTTTTTATAAATACTAGTAGCGAAATTATGTAAAATTGAAATACGCTAATAATTGGATAATACGATTGCGTGAACTGGATAAATTCTGGTACACTTCCAACTGTCAGGAAATATTACTGTTTTTTTTGCACAGTTGATAACTATCTATTATTTAATAACGTCATATAGTATACCTGCAATTTCTACTTATGCAATATCTTTTAAGGTGTTGATTAACCTATTAGAATACTGCGATTTCTCCACAGCAGATTTGATAATATTTTGAAGCAAATAATCTGGTGATATGGACATCCCAATAATGTGAAACAGCAAGGAATTTTGTAAAAATTATAAAATTTTAAAATGGACAAATTTTGTTATTAAATATTATATACCCACTTACTTTGTAACATGAATTAAGTACGAAAGAATATAAATGCATTTAATAATTGTCTAATAATAAAACGTCTACTTACCAGGGCAATCTTGAACGCTGTGCCCGTTGTATAATCAAAAAATATGTAATAAGTAATTAGATCCTGAAATATATATCCCACATTCTAATACCGTTCTTAAATAAATGCCAAGACATTGATCATCATCCATAACAAAGAGACTTCATCGTCTAGTTGTGTACTACAAAACCATATTCTGTCGCGAGTGGGTTCTCTTTCATTTCTTGATCTCCATCTTCATCTTCATCATTACCGGGGTTTTAAAACTTACAGCACTGTTCTCTGCAGCCAACATTCGTTCGCATGCTTCTCATCTTCGTTCCGTACCGGGTTCGACAACGATGACTAAGCAATACGTTGACGCGCCTATCGCCGTTTCTTCACGAACGACAAAGAAGAAAAATCTCGAAACCATTGTTAGTTATCTCTTTATAATACCGATATACCCTATTCATCGAACACACGGTATTTCGAATATGAATCCGATAAGATCGATGTAGAAGGATTGATATATAACAGGGGCAATCGAGATCGTGGAACGTTTCTTTTTGGGACCAAATCACTCTCTCAAGTTAATGTATTCAAGAACGTACATACTAGTGGAGAATACATTTTGGTATAGCCCATTTAAATAACAAATGTATCCATTCGTTCGATTAGATTTCGAATTGAAATAGTTGATTAAAGCTCACGTTGTTAATATTGCTTGTACTTATTAGTAACCTATATTCGACTTTAGCAATGTATTTTTGCGGCAACATCTTCAAGACTCAAAGTATATTGGAACATGTTAAAGTGGCTTTAAGATTAGATGTACTGATTTTATTGTTTTTCCTTAAATTATAAATGAATATTTTGTTATATCATAAATAGAAATATTCAGTTCCGTTTGGTACGATTATCAATATTACTAAACCTTGGATGAAACAATTCTGTTATTGTAATCTATTATTATTTAGTTTATGGCAAAGTATATATCAAAACAGCTTTTACGAAAATCATAGCTTCAAATCTAGATTTTGGGCTTAGTGAACGCCTTCAGGTGTGGTTTTTATGTGACGAGGAATGCTCAATAACCACATTCGTACACTATGTATGTGACTGTTTGCTTCTCCGTACCACAGTCGCATCCTGGTCTTGGCCTCATACCCAACTTGTGTAGCATGTGGTAGCGTCTACTATGACTCGTTCGCACTCTATTGAGAGATATCCAGCTCTGATATGGCAAATCAAGTCCATGCGGAGGTTTATTCAACAAGGGTTGCCACTCTTTCAAAGCACAATCTCGCCATCCAGTCATCTATGACTCTGTTGCATCAAAGCGTTCTTTTGAGAGCTGTTGAGCGGTATTTAAAGCAACTCTTCTCGATTTAAGACGATCAAATGCAGTATCAGCAACATATTCGTGAATTGGAAGAGTGAGGTATTTGGTGATCATATTCCCGGGATAAGATCCTATATCGTCGAATATGCTGCGGCTCAGCATGATTGAAAACGGCGAGCGAGAATTTTGGGCTAGGCTTTACAGTCCCGGAACAACGCAAATGGCCTGGTTGAGAACAAAATCCACTCTATTCGTATATAGGATGTTTAGCCAGATGGACGTACAGTATTTCGCCATCGAATATACGAGACTTAATGCAGAGGTCCACGGAGCAGCTGTGTGTGCTCGCCATGATGTCCCGGCAAGTTTGTAAAGGATGCTATCCCTCGTTTGTAGTTTCGCAGCGACATTGGATAAGTACTTCCTATACGAATGTGCCTTATCCAGCGTTACCCCAAGATGTTTGTACGGGCTCCAGGGCAGAATAGTGACATTAAAGCTTACTTGTAGTGTTTATGGGCTAATTTTTTATTCAAATGAAAGCAACACGTTTCAGTTTTACCAGTGCTTGGTGTGAGACGCCAATGTTTGAAGTAAGCGCTCAATTTTTGCAGATCTTCAACTTCAAGGGCATCCATGTTGGTATTCTTTGCTATTTCTATTGAAATATCATCCACATAGTCAAATTTGGCGTGTTTTCTCTGGCATATCAGATATGTACATATATATTGAATAGAAGTGGGAACAATACGGATCCTTTGGAAGTACTTAATATCCTTCCCATGGATATTGGAATAGCCCTACTAGATAACATATTGACTAGTTAGCTCAGCTGTCTGCATTCTAGAACTTTCAGGAATTTATCAACTTACATTCCCTCCACACTGTGTTATATGCAGTTGTGAAATTTACAAACGTTACCCCAATTTTTAGTCGTCTATCATATTCCCTTTAAATGTTCTTGGCCGACGCTAATACTAGGTCTTCACAGTTGCGATTGGGTCTTAAGCCGACTTGTTATACCGGCAAGTACCTGATTCTACTGTATATGAGTCGTTCCAGCAGCTTGTAGAAACAGCTGAGTAAAGCGTCACGTGGTAAAGTTCCCGTTTGGATGATATCCGAGTAGAATGTAGCAAAATTCGTCCTCACATTTTTCCACAATTTTTTAGATATTCGGGATGTATATTATTAAATCTAGCGGCTTTTCCATTTTTGACATCCTTGAACGCTATTCGAATTTTATCTTCATTAGCCAATAGTAATCCCATCAGTTATGCTATTAGATTTTAGGATTTTTAGCTCTTGCCTGATTTTACTTGCTTCAGTAACAACGTGAGGTGCAACTTGATTAGCGGTAACTTTAGCTTAACCTCGTAGTTTGTGAGATGTTTCTGCTCGAATGTTAGAAGTTTAGGTTATCTACAATTACACTACATTTGGCTGTTCTTGCTTCATACAGTCTGTGTACGAGTTCATTATCCAGATAACCTCGTCCATTCTCTAGAAAGTCATTGTAATGCAATTCATTTTTCTCGTTACAGTCTTTTCACTTCCCTCAGTATACGTTTCTTGGCAGTGCTATGACCATCTTCGCAAATCTCCCTGTATAGTAGGTGGTATCCACCTAAGATTTCTGTACAGTTCTGTATAGAATTTCTTCCAGTTAGCTATTGCAAAGTTCCACCTTGGAAGCGGATATGATTCTATGATTGGTATTTGTATAAATCACCATGAAACACCTCTCCCTGTCAGTTGTCACGTTCTAAACAGCTTCTTACACTGCCAGCAGAATTGGTCAGTGTTGGATGTGTGGGAAGCTGTTTAGAAAGTGACGGCTGAGAGGTAGAGGTGTTCCATGTTGATTTATAGAGGCAAAACACAAATCCTGGTTCGTCTCGGTAATTTATCTGGCTGATTGAATGGATCAGTGGCGGCTCGTGTATCAAAAGTAGGTTGTTGAAAGCATCTATGAATTTTATAATCTTATATGTGATTATGGATTTTATACAATCTAACGCAGTTCGTTAGTATAGACACTTAACAATGTATGTACCAGATGAGTTTTTCCCAGACATTTTGTGGTATAAAATGTACCACTTCGTTTTATAATTAGAAAAGTTCTTATTGATAATTAATGAAACATCAGTTAACGTTAAATAAGGTTGATATATAACCCCTTTCCACAATTAACTATTTGTAAATTCTGTATACGCATTTCGACAACCAAGTTGTCATCATCAGCAGATAATTTCAAAGTGTCGCACCTGGTAAAACACGGCGAAGAAATTGTAAAATTGAAAGGGGTTATATATCAACCTTATTGATCAAGTCAATCAACCACAGGCTCCATCAAATTCAACTCCAGTTAACGTTAATTGGAAATTAAATGATTTATCTCTGTCAATAATTGTCGTTTTGAAATTATTAATTGTCCCATGAACAATTCGAAAATTAAAAGAAAAAATTGCCATAATCTATTTATTTGTAAAGTTATTGCCAACTATAATTTCCATTAGGAAAGATATAACCTCGTGTAGTAACTCAAAAATTACAGCCTAAACAAAAATCACAGTTAGACTTTATTTAATTATACAGTCTAACTGTGATTTTGTGCATAATAACATAGCATGTAATTATCTACCACCTTTTCCTTCACACATATTTCCTAGTCAATTACAACATAGTCATAGGAACCGACAAAATAACAAAAAAAAGATTCTTGCAAGATATCTAGTTAGCCATATATTTTTTTCGAAAAAAAAGCTCACTAAATTGAGCTCGTAAAACTGCATTTCTTTCCCTATTTAGTCGTCTCTCAATCAATGCTAGCTTCTGAGATCATCATACTAAGCACCGGAAAAAAACATCCGGTATTTGTCCATCAGAACATATTCCAATTACAGGACAAAAAACAGACAAAACGTAATGTATGTGTGTCATATAATATTATATATCGAAATAATAATTTAAATAATAAACAAGAAAAGCAATACAAATCATTTCATTAATACTACTAAGACAATAATATTGATTCTTCTTCTGTTTTGGGTTTATTAAATTTGTCTGTACAAATTTTGACAGGTTCTTCTGTCGCATTCTTCTTCCATTTCCATGAAGCGGCATACTTATTAAATCACCTTTATATATAAGTGTAATAATTTCAATAAAATATCTCGAACTACCGATGTCAACTTTTTCTGTTTTAATTCTTTCAAAAAAGAAAGAAGGCCATTGAAGTCATTTTTTTGTTTTACAATGTAATTTTCTATTGTCTAAATTATGTCTTATTTTATATATATATATATATATATATATATATATAAATTTAAATTACAATTTTCACTTATTTTGTTATAATTTTTTTATTCTTTTGTTCCTTTTTGTACACAAAACATACACTAGAATAATTTTGTCGAAGAGATAGAGAAGGTATATCACTATAAAACGAGACAATATATCAATGTCAAAGTTACGAGGAAGATATAATGAGTCGACTTGAAACCATGAGAATTTGATGAAACATCTTTGGATTACTTCCAGCTCCTATCTCTGCACTTCATAATATGGAAACAAAATAATGTAGGCATACTCAAGTCGGGATCTCATTTGCGAACAATTTTCAAATTGGATTTCAAAGTTTGTATATTACAAAATAATTTACGAATAATGAAACCTAAATCTTGCTTTGCCTGCTTAGCAATATTTTAAATATGCACAGAGAAAGTAGAATGAGAATCAAAATATATACCTAAATCTTTTATATACCCAATGCTCAATTTCATATACCCAAAGAATGACATCACATTCATAATTAAAGAGAGAAGCTGTTCATAGTCCTCCAAAGAATGCGTCGGGCAATACACGTCTAGATCATCAGCGAACAGTAAGTTATCTGACATAATTTGGTAAGTGAGACCATTAATAAAGATAATAAATACGAGAGGTCCCAAGTTATGCCTCTGAGACACACCAGATGAAGGGGAGTCGGGAATGGACGAAAAGCTCTTAAAAAACGCGTTGAGGTCTTACTTAGATACTATCTAAAGAATGCAATTAGTGAATCACTAAGTTTCAATAGAATAATTCTATGGTCTACGATATGCTAGCGAATGCTTTAGAAACATCTGTGTAGGTTATATTTACATGACGAATCTAATACCTCAGCAATCCGATGAGTGAAAACAGTCGGATTTGTCACACCTACTAATTAGTGTTCAAAAATTAATGCTACGAATTACGATTTTTCAATAGCAATGCTTTAGAATTAAGTCAATTCTTCTGTTCTACTTTTCAGCAAACTTATTAATCACTTGTTTGTTAATGACAGACAAGGGTTCAATAAAGTGTTCTTCGATAGAAAGCATAGCTGGAGCATTTGTTATATTCTCACACGTTGTACTCTTCAAAAAAGTTTTGATGTGTTTTGGTGTTAGGAAACATCTCTCTGTTTCGGCAGAGTCATTGGTGATAATTAATGTTAACAAATGAAAAGTAGCAGAAAAATGTCGTTACGATTGTTTTTGAATATGAATTTTACAAGACTTGCAGCTGTAGATAAATTTCTGTTTCGGTGATCGTCACTGGCATGGTGATAATATTAACAAATGAAAACTATCAGAAAAAAATGTATTTAAGATTACTTTGAATTTCAAAAGATTTGCAGCTCCAGATAAATTTCTTAAATAGAGTCTTTTCTAAATTACTTAAAATTCTGTCTGTAATCTAATCTTATCCAGAAATGGATAGGTATCAACCACAGCGTTTAAAATTTGAGGTGGAAATAGAGATGGTAATAGTATTTCAAACTGTGTAAAATTTTTGGATACGAAAAGATTATTTCATTAACTATTAAGATGTTTAGCAAAGGAAAATTATAATGTCACACTCTTCTCTATTGATAAAGCGACTTAATTCCATGATTTCATTTTCAATAAATATTGATATAATGTTACCTTCCTTTTGTATACAATTCAAAACATTCAAAACGCGTAATCGTTGTACGTATTTGAACGAGATCAGCTTCATTTTCTGCATTTGGTTACACCATATATTGGCATGTGGCATTAGCCAATGAAAAAATGAAAGACTGTTAACCAACACACAAACTTGAAGTTCTGCAGAATACGGGACATAGCAGTTCTTTGGTTGATTGCCAAAATTTTATTTTTTATTCCTTGTTTCTTCTTTTTTGCATACATTTTATAAGTGATTTTCTATATTCATAAATGGTAGTGATGCTTAAGTTTTTAAAATTCCATCTGATAGAGGAAGTATGTGGAATGCGTGGACTATTTTATCTAACCACCACGCTTTGCTAAGAAATTGGGGAAAAAAATGTCGCTCCAATTTGAAAATATATCACATTTTGACTTTGATTCGTTGCCTGAACTAATATTAGATTTAACTAACTCACGCGCATAGCAATGAGTATAAACACGTAATTATAATCTCTTTGAATAATACTTTTAATACTAGCATAGCGTCCACCCATCATATTTACACCGTCATAACTTTGAGAAATGAAATCATCTGGTTTTTCTGTTTAATGCACCCTTTGTACATTTCGTCATTCCAGCGTACATTAGGATTAAGAAAGCTTCAAAACACGTTCAAGAGGTGTACTATCTGGTAGGAGATACCCTAGTACTATTAAATGTAAAACATGTTCTTAATTAGTTGTCTTAAAATCCTTTTTTAAAAAACTTTAAAAGTAAATTTTGTTGGCGACAGTACTTAAGTGAATAATCAAAAAGTAAAAAACTCTTGTCACATAAATATTTGTAATAGTAAGTATAAAACACGTCAACGATAAGTAGTAATTAAGAAAAATCGTTAACTTCATATAAACATGGGTCAATAAGTGTATTTTTAATATAATGGCAAATTATATATTAAATACTTTCAAGCATCCGTATAAATCACTTTTCGTCGCCGATAAATACATTTTCGGCGGAAAGAAATGACAGTGAAGTATACCTCAAGTATTGTAACTATATTTTAATTCACGTTTGAAAAAATTTATTCAAAGGGAACAGTATGTTCGCAGAAGGGTTAGAGAAGCGTTTAACCCATCATGTATACAGTTAAAAATAAAATATGGAGGTGAGTCTGTGCAAGTATGGAATTGTATATTAGCGAACGGTTGTTGTCCCACTAATTAAAATAACTGGAAAATTAACGCCAGTAAAATATTTGGCGACTTGCAGCAACATGGTATATCAACAGGAACAAAATTAATTGGAAATAATCTCAGTTTACAACACGACAACGATCCGAAGCATACTGTTAGGATCATTAAAAATTATTTAAGTGAAATCGAACAGCAATGAGTTTCGCGAATTTTATGCTGGATACCAAAGTCCAGATTTAAATATTATCAAACATGTGTGTGATTATTTAGATCGTACGAAGCAGAAAAGATTGCCAACTAATGCCAGTCAACTTACTGATATCCTTTTGGAAGAATGTAATAATATTCCACAAGAATTTGTAACAGAACTGTTCGATAATTTACTCAAAGGCCTGAGATGTGCAATACTTGCTAAAGGTAGTCATCCTAAATACTATTAATATTTAAAAAAATACCATGTAAATAGAAGAATGTTTCTTTTAGTTACTCTTCTGAAGATGATACAGGAGGATAAATTTTCTATAGTCATCACTTACTTATGCACGCTAGTATATATATATATATATATATTTGTCACACTTGAGCTTCAATTGTGTCCTGAGAAGAATCGTTCTCTCGACGTTTCAACGAGATTTCACTCTCCATTTTCTGGAGCTGGTCTGTCGCTTACTAACGCTGAAGATCGTTTGACATCTCTCTAGTGGTGCACCTAGTTATACGTTTCTGCACTGGTGAGGAGCGTTTCCTTATTGACATTGCGTACGCTCGACTATGTGTAATTGGTCCCAATATCTGTCTATTCTGCAGTCGGTCCGTGAGAGAGAGAAAAAAGGAGAGAGGGAAGCGATCGAGATAGAGAAGAGACCTAATAGCCTGAATAAACGTGACGACGGCCGACACCCATAGCACACATTGACGACAATGAGTGTCTCTGTTGATATTTTATGAGGTGAAACCAGTCCACTAGGACACATTCATCACAGTCACCAATGACAGTGGGATTGAGAGACGCTCAATCAGCGCGCTCGTACGCAGAAACGAAGTGAGCTGCTTGTACGCTTCAAGTTTTACCGGAACCATTAGCACCCTACAGGTGGAGAGGAGACCTATCTAAATCCTTACTGATTCTGCAGGTTAGAACCCGAGCAGACACAGCTGCTCACCTGCCGAGGGAAAAACACCTCTAGCCCGCACGGGCTTTCAACCACTGCCCCTCCAAGTCCAACCTCAAGCAAGATGATCGCCTTCCTAGTAGATAAGTTGCTATTATTTACCTACAGACTTCCTGAGGACAAACCTCTTAAGATAATATGATCGTCTTCGACATCGAGGGCGTTAAAAATGACCTAGAAGACCAAGGATTTCATATCGTGCACATCAGCCGGATATGTAGGCCCACCGGGCGTTCGCTAATACCGCTGATCGTGGCGTAAATCCCTAAAAACGAAAAGGCGATGAAGATATACGAGCTTACTCGTGTACTGAGGTTCTGCATCACAGTAGAAACCCCAAGAATGAGAAACACCGGTACAGAGACTCCCTCTAACTCTTCGAGACTTATGAACTAGTTTTAGTATCTTTAAGGCTTAGTGTAAGTATATCGTTGAAAGTAAGAGTACGAGCGTTTTATTTTACTATCAATCACTGTTGATTGGGATGTAACAAGAGACTCCAGTACACATAATATTCTATTTCCAATTGAATTTCTTTTATAATTTGTCGTCTTGTCAACGCATAACCACAGTTGATTATCTTTTATTACAGTTTTGATTCTATATTTTGTTTCTTCGCGCAGAGATAGTTACACAACCCTGTTCGAGGTGGTAGCTTCCAGTTCGATTTGTATTTATGTCAGAATGATTGAAACTGTTCTTTATTAGTTGGTTTAGAGGTAAATCGCAGGTTGTGGTCTCTAAAAGTAATTTTAGTATGAATTCAGCCAGTGAGAGTAAGTTTTCTTTTATTTCCGTGCTTTTTACTGTTAACATGTTCTCTAGAATTGCATTTGTCCTAACACATCAGCGGTTTATCGCAAACTTTACATTTTATCATGGAACCATCATAAAATAAATCAGAAAGCTGATATACTTCTTGACCGTGTCAATTACACACACTTGCACGTTCAACATAATTACATATTTATATAAAAAGTGAAACAAATAACATCGCCAAGCCAAGTACCGATGTTTACTAATGGCAAATTGCTCGAGGCTATTGACAATTGATGGAAATATTCGTTTCACTGGATCGGGTTTGTCTATGTGTGGGCATGGGCACATACTATACATACCTATTATATATCCTGACCTGTCGCGCCGGGACAAATGACAAGCCTAATAATAACTATATAAAGTGGTACATCTTTATAACGATAAAAGAAACTCTTTTAATTAAAATCATAGTCAACTACAGGTGCCCTTTAAAAAGGTAAAAGTTTGGGTCATAACTCAAATAGGGAAAGTCCGATAAAAACTTAGTTAACACCAATTGATAGAGAATATAATTACTTTGGAACTTTTCCTTCTGTCTAAATTCAATAATGAAATAGCTAACAAAGTTAAAAAAATGCAGTACTAAGTCAAATTCGTAAATCTACACTTCTTAGCACATTTAACCAAGTCTGTACCTGTTGTAGTTTCCGAGATCCCCTCAAAAAAAAGGCTCACCCATATATATATATATATATATATATATATATATATAGAGAGAGAGAGAGAACTAATCAACCATTGTATTATAGTAATGATTTGAGACAAATCAAAGAAATTCTCAATTTAATGCATGATGCATAAAAGAAATATTCAATCATTATAAACAATTTTATTTGACAAAAGGAAGAGAGGAGAAGCAAAAGAATTATATTAATTCGATACAAAATCCAAATAGTAAGTGAAAAGGAATATGGAATATTATAGAAAAAGAAACCCAGTCAGTGACCAAACGTCATCACACACCAACTGCGGAAATATCAAATAGGGTCTTTTGTAACATAGCTAGTAATTTCATCCAAACTCAGAATCCAAACTATCAAGATTATATCAATAGTATTCGAAACATTTCTTGTTCAGGTTTTCTGACTCCAGTAACCACAGAAAAAGTAAGAAACATAATGCAATATATTAAAGCAAAAGATACTTTGGACATATATGGAATAAACACCAAAATGTAAAAAATCTGTCCAGACCAAATGTTGGAATCGTTGACGGATGTCATTAATGTATGTTTTGAAGAAAGCGTAGTTCCTGACCAAATGAAAGTAGCTAAAATAATCCCTATATATAAATCTGGTATAAGTCTCCTAGTAACTATAAATCCCTCGCCATCACCTTGGCATCATCACTACCTCTGCTCAGCACAGACATTTTCAATTAATAAATAAGAAGCTATTAATGTGCCCTTTTAAAATGGATGGAGAAGCAGTTACATCATTTTTGGAAACTTTAAAAAACAAATAAAGTCATTTCTTTTGCAAAATACCTTTTATTGGGAAAGACTTTCGGTTTTTACTGATAGAGAGCGTTGCTTTATTTTTTGTATAACGTATGTTAGTGCTGTACTTTACCGTTTGTCGCGTAATACTAGTCATATTGCAAACTTCAGAAGCAAGTAGTGCGTGATTTTTATTAAAGCTATTAGTTGTGGGTTAATTTTAAATGGAGTGCAGAAACGAACATTTTCGACATATTTTACTATTATATATATATATATATAGGAAAGAAAGCTGCTGCGGCTCACAAAAAGATATGTGAAGTTTATGGTGCTAATTGCTTAACAGAGCGCAGTGTCAGAATTGGTATAAAAAATCCCGTTCTGGAGATTTCTCCCTCAAAGATGAGCAACGTTCTGGTCGGCCTACTGAAGTTGATGATGACCAAATCAAAGTCATAATTGAAGAGGATCGTCATATAACTGTTCGAGAGGTTGCGGAGAGGCTACATGTATCGCACACAACAATTGAAAAACATTTAGAATGTCTTGGGCTAGCTAAGAAGCTTGATATTTGGGTACCTCACGAATTGAAAGAAATTCATTTAACACAAAGAATAAACTTTTGCGATATGCACCATAGTCGAAATAAAACCGACTCTTAAAAAGAATCATCACTGGTGATGAAAAATGGCTTACCATAGTTCGAAAGCTCTTTAAACCAGCTCAAACTACATCGAAAGCTGAATTGCATCCAAAAAAGATCATGCTGTCAGTTCGGTGGGATTACAAAGGTTTTGTGTTTTTTGATGCTTCATGGTACCAAACGATCAATTCTGATGTTTACTGTCAACAATTAATAAAACTGGATGAAGCAATCAAAGAAAAACGGCCAGAATTGTCAAATCGGAAAGGTGCTCAGTTTTCCACTTAGAGATAATGCAAGGCCTCACAATCTTTGGCATCAAACTATTGGAGAAAAGTGGTGCCACATCCCCCAGCCCTGATGAGCACCACTGATTACCATTTATTAAGTTTGCACGAATTCTTTGAATGGTAAAACTTTCACAAATGACGATGACCTTCACTCGCACCTGGTTCAGTTTTTTTCTGATAAGGACCAGAAATTTTCAAGCTGAAAGAAAGATGGCAAAAGGTCATTTGGAAAATATATAATTGATTAAAAACTATTCTTTGTTTAAAAAAAAACTGTTTTATTTTGTACTACAAAACCGAAAGTACTTAGTTGCCAACCCAATATTAAGTCGATGAATTCATAGACTTTATGAAAAAATATTAATGTAAATATACTATACATGAGACCACACACACGTATGCACACGCACACAAAACACATAAACATTTAAGTAAAAAAGTAAAATAAAGTATAATATTATTATCATTATTATTATTACATATGCTACGTACAATATATACATATTTCAATAAGGACACCGATGATATTTTCTTAAATCATTAATTCAAAGGAGGAATGCAATGCAATATTACAAGAGCGAACAAAGTGCTTAAAAATATATCAACATAATTTTCGTGATAATATATTCACATTCTGCAAGTATGGGCTTTAGATCTTATTCCTTTTTGACATATATTTAATTTATCTTCATTTTAATTAAGTTTAGCGCTTAAAAACTAGTCAGTCCTAGATTAATGATCTTAACTGATATCCATAAAAACAATGAAATTTTACACTTTTTTCTACAAAAAAAAATATATTTATCATCGGTTATTAGTAACGCTGAACTGATTATATTTCCAGTCAAATATGACGGAACCAAGATTTTCAGTAAATCTCGAAAATTTTATGCATAAATAAAATAATAATCTATTTAATATTACCGACAAATAGTAGGATTTTCACAAACGACTTGCAAAGCTAATCCTTTTAATTGTGATTTTAATTTCTTTCGTAATTAATTAAAAAAATATTTACACATAAATTGTAAATTATATTATGTATATATACTGGCTCCAACAAAATGTATTGACCATTTCATGTTGTTATTAAAAAGACATTGAATTAAGTATTTACTACTGTAGCCTGTTGTAATGAAGAGGAGGCTTTGCAATTTTGTTTACCAATTTTGATAGTTGAGGAGCACTGATCAACTATGTGCACTGTGTGTTGAAAAATTTTTCAATTGTTATTCAGTAATGTTTTCGGTGTCATTTTAATGTTAAACAGCATCTTACTGGCCATTCTATTGCCGGAAGATCGTTCATTAAGTCACTCTACTCTTCAACTGGCATAGCATAATAATAATAATAATAATAATAATAATAATAAACTTTGTCCAACAGTGAAACACCATTAACAGGACAAAATATAAACAACCATAGAAAATAAATAAATGCAGATTGCCATACCCTAAGTAAACACAATAAATAATGTGTTCAAAAAAAAAAGAACATATATATATATATATATATATATATATATATATATAAACATGTAAATATAACAAAATGAACTAAAGATATAATAAACTCAGAAATCAAGTCAATGAAACGTCATCACAAAATTTAATGTTACAACCAGGTCACTTAGCCAAAACATTAGTTCTCGCCCTAGGAATTCCCAATAAGTTACTGGAACGGGTGTCACGGCCCGGCACACGAAAATTAACGCACTTGAGTAAGGCTGCACTGTCAATTGAATTTGTTAATAGATTGTGCATAAATCTGGCATGTACATATTGCGTCGATTAGATAGAGACCGAAAGTCGTGTGATCCAACAAGCTCTTGTCAACCCCACGGTCAGGAAAAAAGTAATTTAATCACTGAAACAGATAACCAATTCTAAAAGATAAATATTTTAGAAGTCGTCGCTGAACACGCTCTATACACAAATCGAGATGGAGATAACATGGAAACCAAACCAATGATGCGTTCCAGCTTGCTCCGCACCAGCGCAAAGTATATAGATTTTATTTGGATATTATTAAAACCACGACAGGATCTAATCACAAAGCCAAGCGACCTCGATGCAGAATTTATAAATATGCCCAGCAAATGTATCAAAAAGCACTTTCCAGCACCCTTGACACTCGCCATCGGCAGAGAAATAATTTTACGAGGTTAGCTACATTTACAGTAGGAAACTGAGCACTTATTAATGTTCAAAGAAATATTTCAATGCGCACCATTCGTCTACTATCCGAAGGTTCGTCTGCAATTTAATACAGTCAGCTTCCATGTTGACAATATTATAGATTTTTAAATCATCCGCATAGCACAAACACTCACAGTTCAACCTACATAAAAGGTCGTCAATATAAATATTGAAGAGTAAAGGGCCAAGGTTCGATCCCTGTGGTACACCCGAAGGAACTGGAAAGGAGCTCGATGATAGCCATTATAAAAAATATAAGCACGTCTGTCCATTATGTAGGAAGAGACCAGTTGCAAAAGCCCAGGGCAAAAACCGATCGATCAAGTTTGGCCAAAAGCAGGTTATGGTCAATGTTCAAAAAATCATAAATTTCTTTCGCTGATCCACAGCAACACAGATATTGTCTATTTCCGCATTTCCGTAGATCTCTGCTCATAAACCCATGCTGACGCGCCGACAAGTAAGGCTGTACATAACGTTAATTTTATGTGTTCCAAAACTTTAGCAAAATTGGAGAGAATATTAATCGGTCTGTAATTGGAATATCGAGCGATCTCCTTTTTTAAACACAGGAATAATTTTATCATCTTCCAGGCGTAAACACAGATGCATTAATTAATGTTAAACAAGATGGCAAGGGGATAGGACAAAATAATGGGTACCTCTGCTTGTTGGAAATGTAAATTGTCTTCATTGAGTTGGAGAACTTTGTTTTCATCAACTCAATGTTCCAAATGTTATACTATAAGAGGGTCTATTACATTTTTCAGAGGTTCACATGCAATTTGTTCAATTATATTGGGTTGGCAACTATACTTTTTTTGATAAAATTATTTTTTTTTAAACAAAGAATAGTTTTTAATCTTATATATTTTCCATTTTGCTCAATGACCTTTAGTCATCTTTCTTTCATCTGCATGATTCAGCGCTCATAAAATTTCTGGTCCTTATCAGCAAAAAACTGAACCAGGTGCGAGTGAAGGTCATCGTCATTTGTGAAAGCTTTACCATTCAAAGAATTCTGCAAACTTCGAAATAAATGGTAATCAGATGGTCTAGATACTGTATGGGGGAATCACTTGCCAAGCTCCAATAGTTTCCTAAGTTGCCAAAGAAGGCCTTGCATTATCTTAGTGGAAAACTACACCTTTCCGATTTGACAATTCTGACCGTTTTTCTTTGATTGCTTCATCCAGTTTTATTAATTGTCGACAGTAAACATCAGAATTGATCGTTTGGTTCCTTGGAGAGAAGTTCCCACCGAACTTGATCTTTTTTGGATGCAATTCAGTTTTAATGGTTTATCGTGTTTGCTCCATGATCGTTTTCGCATGTTACTGTACAGGACCATTTTATCACCAGTTATGATTCTTTTTAAAAAGGGTCGGTTTCATTTCGTCTAAGGTGCATATCTTGATTCTTCGTGTTAAATGAATTTCTTTCAAATCTGGATACCAAAATATCAAGCTTCTTATAGCCCAAGACATTTTAAATGTTTTTCAATTGTTGTGTGCGATACATGTAGCCTCTCCGCAACCTCTCGAACAGTTATATGACGAAATTATTACTTTGATTTGGTCATCATCAACTTTAGGCCGACCAGAACGTTGCTCATCTTTGAGGGAAAAATCTCCAGAACGGAATTTTTTATACCAATTCTGACACGTGCGCTCTGTTAAGCAATTAGCACCATAAACTTCACATATCTTTTTGTGAGCCGCAGCAGCTTTCTTTCCTTTACGGAAATAAAATAGTAAAATATGTCGAAAATGTTCGTTTCTGTTTTAAAATTAACCCACAACTAATTTTAATAAAAATCACGCACTACTTGCTTCTGAAGTTATGTCAATGTGATACAACAAACGATAAAGTACAGCACTAACATACGTTATACAAAAAATAAAGCAACGCTCTCTATAGTTTCTAATTTCTTCGAGGAAGACTGGTCTAATAATTTCGTTTCTAAAAATACCTGCCATAACGTTAATTTTATGTAACTTGAGTGTGAGCTTCTAGGAATAGATGCGGATTTTCATCAATCCCAATATCTATAATTATGTTTGCTAACAAAACCATTCAGGAAAAAAGTTAATGTAATCACTGAAGCAGATATGTTTGATTAAGTTATGGTCTTTACCAACTCTTTGCCCCATTAATTCACAAAAGTCATTTTTATACCGAAATCGTCATCGTTGTGTTCGTGTAGAATTTGTATTTTGTAAGGAAAGAACTTATGTATTTATTTCCAAGACTTTCTGTAGAAACCAGTAGAAATACTAGTTAAGTTAGTTACTTTCGGAATTGAAATAGTTGAATCCGGATTGAAGAAACCGACTATCTCAAGTAAACTAGAATTTGTATTTGTTATTGTAGAGAGAATTTTTATATGCACAAATTTTCATATGATGTCCACATTTCTTTTGGATGTCTCACATTAAACATTCTAGCGGTTCTACGCGCGAAATGATCTTCAACCTCGTAAAGAAAGATTATTTCTTTTCAGTTAGAGTATATCGAGTTTTAGAATTAAAAAATTGTAAAAAAATCAACACCAGATTTATTTTTAGCATTAACAGAATATTCATTATTTATATTTACTAATAATTTCTTTAGAATTTCTTCATTCAAAATGACTTGACAGACTTCAAAGTGTTTGTAAATTTTTTTGTTTTTTATTGTACATTATATGCAAAAGTTCAAACCGTATTACAGAGAAACTTTAATCAAAGTGGGCGAGAAGTCAAATTTATGCAAATAACGAATTCTGAATATTTATACAGTAATTTGAAATTTATTAAACGTTTGGATATTTCGTTGTTTACACATTTTTCTTTGAATTGGGGAATTTATCAACAAATTTTATTGTTTTTGACATGGTTTTTGTGGAATTGTGTGCCCTTTGTAATGATGTCACTTTATGTCCCATTTGAAAATTCAAAGTAAGGTTGGTTGGAACAAGGAGGCGAATGTAATTTTGTCAAAATCAGAAAATGGAAATATTACGAAAAATATTATATAAAACAAAATATGACACATTCGATAAAAGGGATTACTAAAAGTTATTTTTAAAGCATACTTTTGGATACAGTTTGATTCCACGTTTGGTACACATAAATTCGCTATTGCAACTACTGAATCTGCAATTCCTCCGTGTCGGTACGTACTGGGCCTAGTGATCACTTCCGTCACACCTAATATCTTTTATTTTTATTGTGTTGGGTAAACTTTTCCTTCTAGTAGATGGTATCCCATAAATTTCTAGTAAGATATTGGCTATACTTACGATGCATCTTTGTCATAATTTCAACCATTAGTTATAGAAACACCTACAGGATAACAAAAAAACGAGCTATTACCATTCCTTTGCCTCATTCTGGTGCAACACATATATAGCAACTAATTGGTACATTTTATCGACACTTCCCATACTTTTTTGTTTCCTTTACTATTTTCTACCCTGCTTTAATTATTAATTTTTGGTTTCTCATTTCATTTATCGCATCTCTTCGAACTCTTCTTTCAATATAGGAAGGGGTTTTTGTCAATTTTTTTTTTCAAAATCAAAAGAAATTTAGGGTGATTCATTTGTAATGAAGGCACTGTCCTCAAAGGTATATTTACGAAGTTTTTGAGCCATTCGCTTTACCATACGAGGTGTGGCAATTAAATAACGAGACTGGTGTGAGAACTTAAATTTTTTATTATTTTTGTTTTTAGATGTTCAACAAACTGAAAATATGTTCTCTTTAATACGCTTTTCACTTTTGGACACAAGTAGAAGTCACATGGTGCGAGATCTGGTGAATACGGTGGATGATCAAGCACGGCAATGCGCTTATCCTCAAAAAGCTGCTTCACGAATAGAGTGTCGTTAGCTGGTGCGTTGTCCTGGTGCAGAATCTACAAAGCGTTCTTCCACAAATCCGCTTTTTTCTTCCTTACTCTTTCCCTCAGCTTGATTAGTACTTCTTTGTAGTATTTCTGATTAACGGTTTGACCCTCAGACACCTAGTTAGGCATGATAACACCGTTGATATCGAAAAAAAGGCATTGCCTTCAATTTCGAATTGCTCATTCGTGTTTTTTTTTGTCTTGGCATCATACTAGAAAACCAAAGTTTCATCACATGTGTCGACTTTTGTGAGCAAGTCTGGTTCTTCTGTGAGTCATTTATTAAATGTTCATTCGATTGTCTTTTTGTTCCTGACTGAGGTTTTCCGACACCATTTTTGTTATGTTTAACTCACCATGAAAAATGTGGCTTACTGTTTCTGTTGTTAATGTTTACCATATCGGCAATCATCCGAATGCTTAGACGTCGGTCTTTACGCACAATTTCATTAATTTTCTGAACGTTCCCTTCAATTCTTGCAGTCACAAGTCGACCAGGACGTTCATCATCTTCGACCTCTTCTCTACCTTCAGAAAACTATTTTTGCTATTCAAGAACTCGCACGCTTGACATAACATTATCACCAAATACTTCCTTTAACATTTATAAACATTTTGTCCACGATTTTATTAATTTAACAAGGAATTCCGGATTAATTCGCTGCTCGATCTTTACGCTCGGTTTTTACGCCGCCAAATAACAGTGAACTCTACAATTAAAGCTCGAAAGTTAAATAAAGCAGACAGAGAGAAGAAACTACGGGTTGTTGCTTGAGAAGTATCAAGGTAAATAACATTCCAATTACAGCCTTGCCCGATGCGGCTATGCGATGGAAGGAACGCAGTCTCTTTATTTAATTGCAATACCTCGTATATCCAAGGGCTAAATAAGTCCATACCCCAACAGGATAATGACTGTACTCATATAGTAGCTATTATATTGCCATTTCTGGCAGAGAACAACACTAATATTCTCAATTAACCAGCGCAATTACCAGGTGTTTTGTCCGTAGAATATGTCTGAGATATTATAGGCCAAAGGATTGGTATGCTTCCTAGTCCTCTAATGACCTTGTATGATGCCCTTGAGTTTATATTTACTCATTATTAAATTCTCTATAAAGGATACGAATATTTCTATGAAAATTTATTGATTTATTATTTACACTATAGTTACCATTTGTACAAAATTCGGTTTAAAAAAATATATTTTTACTGACAGATTCGTATTTTTATCACATAGTATATTTGTATAGAAACAACTGAATTGTGAATAGTCAAAAAAGTATAAAAAACCTTTACCACAATAATATTTGTATGATAATTACCTATTTCGTGTCACCCTACGTGGGGTGCCATTTGACAATTCAAAATGAGGTTCACTGGATTGGATGAGGTGAATTATAGAAGTCTGTCAAATGTGTTAAACTTCATTTTTGATTTTTAAATCAACCTGTTTTTTGTCAATTTTATTTTTTTAATCTAAGCAATTTAGAGTGGTTCATTATGAAATGAAAACACTGTATAATAGCATATTATAATATTAAATGAATTAATCTTCTAAACAACTATTTACTTTTTTAGTGATCAGCGATTTAGTATTTTTCATACGTTAAATTTTATATATGTGTACATTACCATCTGCTAATCGACTTCTAAATATGTTTTCTTATAACATGTTACGCTCGTCATCAAACTGCATGAAAAACGTTTTACATCTTTTGCATGTGTACTGTTCGTTTCTCGTGTAATATATCAGTCTTAGACAATAGTGCAGGGGTTAGCGCGCGGGTATAGTTATTGTTTTTGAAAAAAATATTAATACTGAATATAAAACAGAAGAATTATATGGTATGTTGATTACTTGGTATTGTGTTCGTTTATTGCTTGGACCGTGCGTCGTGCATTTGTTGCTCTCTGTGTACGGAAACCAAAGAGCAATAGGCGAGACGAAAGATTTCTCATTCACATATACATGAGTATTGTAATACTGAACAAAACGATGATTGTAATACGAGGGACAAACTGAAATAACATTTTATGTTTGAGCACAAGAAATACGTCGTAATGTAAAAGTATTATCTTTATTTTATAATAGATGAATAGCATAATGGAAAAATTCATGAGCAGATGAAAGCATGTTTACAGTGGACGTCAAAACTTTATGTAACGTATTTGTACTCATACTATAATGTCAAATGTTGGTTTTATTTATCAATTAGTTCTTGCATTTTTGCGATAAGTAAATTGATATATCAGTGAATCACGATCTAAATGCAGTTCTCCAATTTTTCTATTTACGAATTAATTTATATTAAATTTGGTAATTGAATAATATCGAAAAAAAGTAGTAATTCCGGAAGCGATGTGAAATCGTTAGACGGAAGCAAGGATGTATTGCTGCAGTTATTCGTTATTGGATATATTGGTTTATCTCCAATAACGGATAATTGTAGCAATACTTCCAGGTAGATAACAGAAGGTAGTCAAGGAAGAGGATCTGGATGACTTGGAAGAACCACAAAACGGGAAGATGAAAGATTGTTTGACCTTTAGAATCGGCATAGTACCTTACTTTAATCTTGTGAGAAATATTTTTTGTTGTCAAAGATAAACCATAGAATAGCCACTCCATATACCGCCATATTCTCTAACTAATCAGCATCGTACTCTTAAATTAAAATAGTTTAATGTAAGTACAGATTTCGATGGCGAGTGGAACGATGTGTTTTTTCCGAATATCGTTTTTGTTTGTGTGCGAATGGTCGTAGATAGGTCCGACGTTGAATAGGGGAAAGGCGGTTTTTGAATTTTTCCTCAGAACGCGAGACTGCACTTATTACAGGTTAATGATTTAAAGATGTTTTAGTATAGGAAGTAGTACCCTCTTAATATTCCTTCGAACAATATTAAAAGAGTCCTTAAAAATTCATTTATGACTATCAAGTTTTCGAATCATTCGCTTTGCCGTTTATTCAATGGATAAATAATGCCACATTTTAGCAAGACAATGACCGTTCTTATGCTGCTATATTCCGACTCCTACAAAATCAATATTTTCAATTGATCCTTGCAATCACCAGCACTTTCGCCAATAGCACATGTATAAGAGATGATAGGTAAAAGGTTTGATGTGCTTTCTGACCCTCCAATGGACGTACAATAGCTACATTATACCCTACAAGTTGTTTGGAATGAACTTTCAAAAAGTCCCTAGAATATTTTACTAGAAGTATTTTCGGGCGAGAGACAGAATGTATTCATTTACAAAAAGCTTCAACTCATTATTAAATTTTCCCTATAATGGATACGTTAATAAAAAAAGGTAAATAAAACTCCTTACCATATTAATGTTTCGTATTATATATACGAATTTCGACAACTAAGTTGTCATCATCAGCGTTAAAACTCAATTGTTTGGTGGTTAGCGGGGAAAATTGTGTGGAGTTATTCTGTGCAAGTTCTATCACGGATCCAGGTGCGACACTGTGATAATAAATCTGCTGATTATGACAACTTGGTTGTCAAAATACGAAATAATATTAATGTGATAATGGGATTTATTTACCCTTTTTGGTTTGAGAAGGACTTTCAGGCTAATTCTTTATGTCAACCATTATCACGGCACTACTAAGTAACAGTGTCCTCTACGATTAAAGCTCGAAAGCACAGTAAAGCAAACAAAGAGGCGAAACTACGGGTTGTTGCTTGGGAAGTTACAGCCTCACCCGATGTGTTTGCGCTATGCAAGGAGCGCAGTCCCGTTATTTAATTGCCATACCTCATATTATAGTGTGCTCTGGCCGAAGTATTTTGAACACATCTCGATTCATCTCTTGCTAATAAATTTCAGCGTCCTCTTTACATTATTTGTGGAGTTATTTCCTGATATTCCTCGACAATTCGATTTTTGAGATTTTAAAAATTTCTGTTAGATACATGTTAAGAAAAAGATATCTAAAATGGAAAGATCAAGAGACCTGCCTGATGAATATTCACAATCCAGTGTTTGTGTGAACATCGAGTAGGGTGTTTTGGCGGATTTTGAGTGCAACTTCAATTACTCCATATTCAGCGTTGTATTTATTTTCTACTGAAGATGACAACTTAATTGTCGAAATATACATTTAGAATAGAATTTTTGTATACTTTTTGATTACGCATAAGACCATGAGATTTCTACCTGTTTCCAAAAGTGAAAAGTGCATTAAAGGGAACACATTTGCAGTATGTTGAACATGGAAAAGCAAAAACGGCAGAGTTGTTGAAGAGGCTGACAACTGATGAACTACAACATTGTTTTGAACAATGGAAGACACGTATACAACGGTGTATCGATAGGGGAGGAGAGTATGTCGAATATAAGTTTGTTTGCGATAAATAACATTTTTCACACGTCTCGTTATTTAATTGCCACACCTCGTACACAGTATTTTCTTATTATATTTCCTTTAATCCATTTTTCTTACTTAATTTTATATTGTTTCATAGTTTATTTGTAGTTGGATTTTATTACTGTCGTTCATTTATTTTCTAATACAATTGTTTCGATTTAACTTTACTTGTTTAGGTATCTCAGTGTACTGGAATATAATCAAATAATAACGTGCAAATTTATAAGCAAGTGTTACCTTATATGGTATCATTATAAAGGCAAAAAATAAAGTTAGCTGTTACGTTAAAAAATTTTTTTGATGTGTTACATTATTAAGCATTTAAACATTTAAGATTATAGTATATTTAGTTATTTAATTTGTTATACTTTACTATTTTAAATAAAGTTTTGCAAGGAATCTTGGACAAAACTTTATTGAATTAACGCAACTGCAAACCAAAGTACAGTTTATGCAAAATTATGAAAACGTCTGTTCTAAAAAAATACCTTGGTGTAACTTTGGTGACAATTTAGGATAGAAAATTAATGAATAGCATCATTTTTCAAGTAGACTGCGTAGGCCACGCCGAGACGGAAACCCGACTGCTAAATGGTTTGCGGAAACAAAGATTTTAAAGATCATTACGCCAAATACTTGTTGAAGATACCGGAAAAAGCGAATGTATTAGACAGTTGCTACACTGAAAAAAATACCTTCGATGTGTTTACTTCCCCGACATTTGAAAAATTAAATGGATAAGAACATCTGCGCCCCATTTATATTCGGATTTAGTTCCTTGTTCTCTTCTTACTACGTGTTATCTACCTAATATTTAGTTTTTTTTAATGCGTTTGTTCGTGTTAACTACATGTACATGTTAATGTAATTAATTGCATTATATACTAAGAAAATGAATTTAAATTATGTTGGTCTATAAATTTAGAAAAAATCGGAGCTGAAGCATAAAGCAGGTGAAACTAAATCTATTTTTTATGTTTAAAGTTACAATTGAATTAGTCTTCCTCTATCATTCTTAGCTGTTATATGTGTATAACTTAATAATGATAATACTAATTACTATTATTTTATAAGCGTCTCAAATATATGTATATCAAAGTTGTACAAACAATGATATTTTTATTGTTGAATAGATTTTTTTAAATAGAAAAAATGTCAGAATTATGAGTGTTAATTATGTTTAAATGAAGAAACATTTTCAGCTATATTATTATTAATTACCATCTGTTTATAAAACACGATCAATTTGTACGAGGGTGGTCCCAGAAGTACCCGACCCAACAAAGAAACACAAAAATTTTGGAAAGAAATATATTTATTTTTCAAAATTATCATCTTCCAGCTCTATACACTTTCGATGTTCAATAAGTTCGATACCCTTTTTATAATAAGAACTGTCTTGTTCCTCAAAATAGCCATTAACTGCCGACATCACTTCTTCATCGTTGGAAAATCTTTGACCACTGAGCCATTTTTTCAAGTTTGGGAACAGACAATAATCCGAGGGAGCTAAATTTGGCGAATAGAGTGCATGCGGTAACAACTCAAACTTTAGTTCATTAATTTTGGCCATCTCAATAACGGATTTGTGAGCTCGTGCATTGTCTTGATGAAAGGACACTTTCTTCTTCGCCAAATGCGGCCGTTTTTGCTTGATTTCTTCACCAAAACGTTGCAATAAGTTCGTATAATACTCGCCGTTGATAGTTTTTCCTTTTTCAAGATAGTCAGTGAAGATTACTCCGCGCGCATCCCAAAAAAACCGGTGCCATGACCTTGCCTGCAGATGAAACGGTCTTCGCCTTTTTTGGAGCCGGTTCTCCCTTTTCAGTCCATTGTTCTGATGGTTCTTTTGTCATCCATAGTTATGAAATGGCGCAAAAATTCTGCTTTGTTGTTGTGAAACTTTGCTAAACACTCAATTGAAACATATTCACAACACTGTTTCTGCTCGAGTGTGAGCAAACACGGCACACATCTTGCACACAGTTTTCTCATGTCCAAATTTTCAGATAACACACGATGTACCGCACTTTTTAAAACGACTACTATGTCTGCTAGCTCGCGCACTTTCAGTCGACGATCATCCAGTACCGTTTTGTAGATTTCCTTCACCATTTCTGCAGTCGTCACCTTATTTGATCGACCACTGCGATGCTCGCCTTGGTAGCTCGTACGGCCACGTTTAAACTCTGCTACCCAATATTGCATTGTGGTAAATGGAGCAGGCTCACCCAGAGTAGAATCCAGTTCAGCTTTTATATCGGTTGCGCTGAGGCCTTTCAAACAAAAGTATTGTATCACGTAACGGTGACCAATTTCCTCTATTTTCCTTTTCAAACAACTACCGCCATCGCTAGGTCAGGCCGGGTACTTATGGAACCACCCTCGTAGCTAATTTAAAATTGAATAAATTAAATGTTGCCTAAAATTATTATTTATGAAAGTATTCGCAAATGCAGTTATTTATGTGCTTATGAGACAGATTAATTTAGAAAATATAACGTGCACGAGTGATTTTAATAATGCATTTGTTCTTGCTTTAAGTAATCTGAAAGAGCACAGTAGCCAGAACTATAAACGGGTACATTAAAATTAATACAGGCCAGTATCATAATACAACCATAATCACAAAAGGTTCACAATCTAAATTTCAATTTTTTCTTGATATTTTAAGATTTGGTCGCAACGATGTCAAACTGGCAAGAGTTCTTTTACGTTTCATTCAAGAATTTGTTTACATTTTCGACCTGATAACAAAAAGCTTCAATAGTACCGCATTCTCTCTCCCGCCACTTCTGTTTTGATAAATATATGGGAACCTTGTAATATGTATATTTGGAAAAAGCGATATATATATATATATATATATATATATATATATATATATATATATATATATATATATATATATATATATATATATATATATATATATATATATATATATATATATATATATATATATATATATATATATATATATATATATATATATATATATATATATATATATATATATATATATATATATATATATATATATATATATATATATATATATATATATATATATATATATATATATATATATATATATATATATATATATATATATATATATATATATATATATATATATATATATATATATATATATATATATATATATATATATATATATATATATATATATATATATATATATATATATATATATATATATATATATATATATATATATATATCAAACATGTATACATGTTTGTGTTTGTGTATATGTAATATATACGCAGTCATTTGTTGAAATAATAATTCAAACGTTAAATAATAGAAATTCAAGTTTGTTGAATTGTTTCTGCCAACATGTTACATAACTATAACAACAAATAAATAGGTTTCTTAATACCAAGGAGAAAATAAAACAATTGTGCATTAAAATAGCAGTCACACCAAAATACTAACCAAAGTCATATTAACCTAGTGAATTGAATTGAAAGACTCAATATTTTGTCGCTTGACTTTTATAGTTTATCATCTCTTGACACCTGTGACACCATAGATCGTCAATATTCAGAATTGCGGCGCTGGGTTTTCACTTTTTTTATATTTTAAATAAAAGACAGATTAAACACTTATACTATTTATTTCGATCTAACTTTTATTTGTGTTGTATATTTAAACGTACGCTAAATCGGAACGTGGAGAACTTTAACAGCCTGTACAGTTGTTGTAGGACTAAATTTAGTTATTGAAGCCAACAATATAAAACAATTCTAGACGAGCCCTTAAGTATAATAATATAGATAAAGGCACGTTTACAAAATAGTTCCTAGAAGGAATGTAATTACTTGCTATAACTAAATTGTAAATTCTATATAAAAGAAAAAGGTATTACTTATAATCCGCCTTTCACCTATTGCGAACAATCTGAAATGCATTATAAATAATAAAGGTTCGACCCTTGTAATACATAATGAATTCAGATTACTATCGGGGATTTATAATTATTGTACTAGCATTATGATAAAAATGCGGGTTTTCCAGAATTAAAACTTACGGTATTGAACCTATGTAAATATACAATAATAAAATAAATGCACAAAAATGGAAATAATATTATTCAGGATATTCCTGAATGATAAATACACGTTGTTCAGTGAAATCTGAACATGCCGGCCCCCTTGAAAGGTGACCTTTCAACACTAGAGTGTTTATTGTTTTTGTCAAGGCATAGGCAGAACGCACACTTGTCTTACCGCACGTTTAACTATACCACTCGCGGTTTTTATGGTGACGATCCTCGTGACACCGTCTTCACCTGGATGTAGTTGAAGTACTCGTCCTAGTTTCCATTGCAAGGGAGGCTGATTTTCTTCCTTAAGTAGAACAAGGCTTCCTATGGTTAAGTCGCTGTGAAAACCTTGTTTCCATTTCGTGCGAGTTTGTAACTCGCTGATGTATTCTCTACTCCACCGTTGCCAAAAATGTTGTGTCAACTGCTGAAGCCGTTGGAATCGGTCGAGTTTTGTTTCTTTTAGATCCGTGACATTAGGATCCGGTGCCGATGTTAACGGTTTTCCAATCAGAAAGTGTCCGGGTGTAAGGGGATTCAAATCGTTTGGGTCGTTGGAAAGGGGGGAAATGGGGCGAGAATTTAAGACAGCCTCTATTTGTGTTACAACGGTATAAAAATCTTCAAAACACAAGGATGCATTGCCAATTACACGTTTTAAATGTGATTTAGCAGATTTTATACCGGCCTCCCACAAGCCACCGAAATGAGGTGAATAGGGAGGATTGAAGCGCCATGTAATTGCTTCTTCAGATAATGAGTTTGATATACTAGTTTTTGTGTCGTTTGATCTTAAAAATTGAGCGAAGTCATCTAGTTTTCGATTAGCACCTATAAAATTCGTACCGTTATCAGAATAAATCATATGTGGTTTACCCCGTCTGCTAATAAATCTACGTAATGTAGCTAAAAATGCATCCGTAGTTAATTCGCTCACTAATTCGAGGTGAACGGCCTTAGTAGCAAAACATATAAATAGACATATATAACCCTTTATGAATTTTGTGTTTCTGTGTTTCTTTTCTTTAATTAAAAATGGTCCGGCATAATCAATACCACAAATTTCGAAAACACCACTTGATGACAATCTACTATGTGGCAGGTCTCCCATTAAATATTCGGGTTGTCGAGGATGTACTTTAAAACAAGTAATACACCTACGAATAATTTTTTTTATTAGGTTTCTACCTGAAATTGGCCAATATTGTTCTCGTAATGAGTACAAAACTGTCTGTGTTCCACTATGTAGTAGTTTAACATGCTCATGCCTTATTATTAGTTCAGTTAAAATGTGATCTCGCGGAAGTATGATGGGATGTTTTTTATTAAATGTGAAATTTGATGATTTGATTCTCCCACCTACTCTAATTATGCCATTTGTGTCAATAAAAGGGCTAAGCGATATTAAAGCACCTTTAACTGTGGATGAGCCTTCTTTGTTTAGATTATCTAATTCATTTGGAAATGACTGTTGTTGGGCGAGCTTAATTAATAAATTCAAAGCTGCATTGAGTTCATGAGTGCTAAGAGGACCGTATTCCCTTCCTTGAGTTAGCCGCCGAGAGTTTGAAAGGAATCTTAAACACCAGGCAGTTATTCTTTTTAGTTTAGTTAAATTAGAAAATTTTGTAAATAAATCGCACGTAAGGGTTTTTGCAACTAATGATGTATGCCCTTTTAAATCTGGTACATTTACATCCTCTAACTTTTTTGAATTTGACGGGTCAGCAGGCCATTGCGTAATATCGCAAGACAACCAGCATGGGCCGTGCCACCAGAGTGATGAATTTGATAGTTTGGAAGGTGTAATACCACGAGATAATAGGTCAGCAGGATTATCCGCTGATCTAACATGAAACCATTTGCTGGCATCCGATAGTGATTGAATCTCTGAGATTCTATTAGCAACAAATGTTTGCCATTTAGACGGCTGTGATTTGATCCAATGTAATGTTATTGTAGAATCCGACCAAAAGTAGTAGGAATTGAAGTCGATATCGCAAGAGTTTTTTATTTTAAAAACTAAATTGGCAAGCAGAACCGCTGCACATAGCTCTAATCTAGGCAAAGTGATTTTTTTTAATGGTGCAACTCGTGATTTTGCACACAATAATGATACATTTGTAATACCTGCGGTGTTGGTTGTACGTACATACACACAGGCACCATATGCCCTTTCAGAAGCATCAGCGAAACCGTGACATTGAACAGAGTTTAAATTTAGAGTTAAGACATATCGAGGTATATTAATTAGATTTAGTTTTCTAAGATCGTCTAGAAACGTTACCCATTTAGAATGAAGATCGTGTGGAATTGATTCATCCCATGATAAGCGCAATTGCCACAGTTCTTGTATGATCAATTTGGCAATGATAATTACTGGGCCCAGTAGTCCAAGTGGATCAAATATTTTGGCTGTAAGAGATAATATTATCCGCTTTGTGACTGAATTTGTGAGATTAATGTTGCTTACATTGTATTTAAAAGCATCTGTGCTTGGTTTCCACAAAATGCCTAACGTCTTTGTTTCGCCGTCTCCGAACTGAAGTGCTTCGTTCGAATTTGTTATATTAATTAACTCTGGTTGATTGCATAACCATTTTCGTATATGAAAACCGGCAGAATCTAGAATCAGACTAATTTCGTTTTTTAGTGTGATTAATTCTGCGATTGATTCAGTGCCAGTTACTAAATCATCAACATAGAAGTCGTGTAGTATGATATTACATGTAGAGGGATATCGGGAAGAATGTTCGTATGCTAATTGATTTAAACATCTAGTAGCCAAAAAGGGTGCAGACGCTGTGCCGTAGGTTACAGTCTGCAATTCGTAGCATTGTACACTTTCGTTAGGGTCTGACCTCCAAAAGATACGATGGTATTTACGATCCCCGATTGATATATTTATTTGACGGTACATTTTTTCTACATCGGCAGTTAATACATAAGGATGACGTCTAAAACGTAATAATATTGTAAATAAGTCATCTTGAACTACCGGACCGACCATTTGAACATCATTGATTGATAATCCAGTGGTAGTTTTTGCAGAGCCATCAAAAACTACGCGGGTTTTTGTGGTTGTACTGGATTCTTTTATCACAGCATGATGGGGAAGATAATAGACTTGGTTTGAATTTTCCTGTTTTGTCTCGTCAATGCGTTTCATGTGACCTAATTGTTTGTATTCCTGCATGAATTTAATGTACTCTGTTTTTAATGATGGATTTTGAATGAGCCGCCTTTCGGTGGCATAAAATCGTTTCAGAGCTGTGCTTCGAGAATCGCCTAGATTGATTCTTTCGTGTTTGAGAGGAATACAGACAACGAATCTACCTTCTGAATCACGTGTGGTAGAATTTATGAAAAACTCTTCACACAATTGTTCTTCTGTTGATAATTTAGTACGGAAATTACATTCCTCTAAAATCCAAAATTTTTCCAACTGTTTGTCAATCTGAGTAGTTAGATTACAGCGCACAGTATTTATTTTGTCTCCTGATGGCAGTAACAAATTGCCAGATAGTATCCAACCTAGTTGCGTTTTGTGCAAAATAGGTTTATTTGCGCCCAATTTAATTTGACCTATGCAAAGAAGTTGCCAAAATACAGAGGCTCCTAACAACATGTCAATTCTTGATTCTATGTTAAAATTGGGATCAGCTAATTTAATATTACTTGCAATAGTAAGTGATGATGCATCAAAAGAAATACTAGGCAAGTTTCCAGTAATATTGGGTATGATAAGACAATCAATATTTGCTTCGAAATTACCGTGAATTGAACGAAAGGTTAAGTTGGATTTTTGAGTTAACTTTAGACCTTCTTGATTAATACCTACTACATTCGATTGAATAGGAATGCCTGGGATGTTTAGTTTTTTATAAAATTCATTGGTAATGAAGTTTGATTGAGATCCGTTGTCTAGAAGAACGCGACATTTCTTCCAATTTTGTTTATAATCCTTGACTAAGACAACGGCTGTAGATAATAGAACTTGAGAACATGTGTTGTTAATTGAAGCATGATTAGCGAGTGATACTTCAGACGTGGATGGGATTTGTTCAGGTATTGGCTTAGATTCAATTTGCTCGATATGTAGTAAAGTATGATGCCGCTTATTGCACTTTTTACACGATGAATTTGATTTACAAGAGATAACACCATGCCCTTTACGAAGGCAGTTGAGACATAGGTTTTTTTTCTTTGCTTGAACAATGCGATCATTTGTATTTAATTTCGCGAATGAATTGCATTGGGTTATAAAATGAGCTGAATTGCAAAATACGCATTGGTGTTTGTTTAGTGCGACTAAATTATTTGTTTTATTAGCATGAGTTTTAGGCTCTTGACTGTGTGAATTAGGACGTAAGGTTTCTAATAAATTACATTTGTTTGTTAGGAAGTTCGAAATTTGATTGAATGTAGGTGTTGTAGACACGTCGTTAGAGATTGATGATTCCCATTCACGCTTAGATATATTATCTAATTTAGATGACATCAAATATATAATTAGCGTATCCCATGACTCAGTAGGTTGCCCTAAGTTTTTTAACGCTTTTAAATGCATCCACGTTTCATCTAATAATTCACGCAAGGCAACGTGATTTTCGCGATTGATAGCTTTTAAATTGAATAAAGCATGTACATGATTTTGAATTGTCAGACGTTTGTTCTCATAACGCTTATTTAATAAATCCCATGCAATGGAATAATTATTTTCTGTTACCTCTAAAGATTGTACTACATTTGACGCTTCATTTTTTAGTGACATACGTAAATAATGAAACTTTTGTATTGTACTAATTGAATTATTTTCATGTATTAAACTTTTGAATGTGTCTCTAAAGGTAAACCATTTATCATATGAACCGTTGAAATTTGGTAAGTTAATTGTCGGTAACGACACATTTTTTGACGTATTGCTTTGATTATTTTGTACTAAGCTAGTGTTGGTATGCCGTTTCAAAATACTACGTGCTAAACCTACTGTTGCGTAATACGAGGTCTCAAAGCTTTCGCGTTCTTCTTCATGCTCAGTATGATTGTCTGATGTAATTTCTATTTTGGATTGAATATCGTCGAATTTTGACGGTAACTTAGAAACATCTTCAATACGAGATTCTAACTCCGATATATGATCAGTACCTAAAGTTTCTGCTAGTGTCTTTAAATAGTTAGAGAACCGTGTAAGTTGACCTTTAACGGCAGCTCGTTTGCGAATTAAAGATTCGTAATTAGCCATTGAAACACACAAAAAGAGGCAAGTCAAATATGAAGTGAAGGTAATAAAAATATAAATGGAAAGACACTTACTGATTTTATGTCGTTTCGCTCTAGAGTTGTGCTGATGCTCTATTATTCTTTATCCCTTTTTTTCTTGCTGGCTGACTGATATCCTCTTGAGTATTTCGCAATGATTTAATCGATTCGAAGGATCACTGTTTCATATGTAGATATGAAGTACTATGCGTTTTATCCGGCTCGAAGGACCATGGTTAGAATTGCGGCGCTGGGTTTTCACTTTTTTTATTTTAAATAAAAGACAGATTAAACACTTATACTATTTATTTAAATCTAAATTTTATTTGAATATTTTCACGTATGCCAAATCATAACGTGGAGAACTTTACAGCGACAGTTGTTGTAGGACTGAATTTAGTTATTGATGCCAACAATATATAAACAATTCTAAACGAGCCCTTAAGTATAATAATATAGATAACGGCACGTTTACAAAATAGTTCCTAGAAGGAATGTAATTACTTGTATAACTAAATATATAAAAAGGAAAAAGGTATTACTTATAATCCGCCTTTCACCTATTGCGAACAATCTCAAATGCATTATAAGTAATAAAGGTTCGACCCTTGTAATACATAAAAGATTACTATCGGGGATTATTATTGTACTAGCATTATGATAAAAATGCGGGATTTCCAGAAAACTTACGGTATTGAACTTATGTAAATATACAACAATAAAATAAATGTACAAAAATGGAAATAATATTATTCAGGATATTCCTGAATGATAAATACACTTTAATTTTCGATGACTCGGCCACACAATTCGGCCGAAACGGCTGCTATTTCGCGTTCAATGTTGGCTCTGAGCTCTTCCAACGTTGTCGGCTTGTTGGTATAGACCAATGACTTGACGTAGCCCCAAAGAAAAACGTCTAGAGGCGGCCAATCAACTGGTCCATTTCTTGAGATAACACGCTCATCAAACTTACTCTTCAATAAATCGATTGTAACGTGTGCTGTGTGGCTTGTGGCACCGTCCTGCTGAAACCACATGATGTCCAAGTCCATATCTTCCAATTCGAGCAAAAATAATCGGTCATCATGGAGCGATAACGATTACCATTCACAGTAACGTGACGATCATTATCGTCGACGAAAAAATATGGCCCTATGACGCCGCCGGCATGCAAACCGCACCAAACAGTTATTTTTTGTGGATGAAGTGGCGTTTCATGAAGCACATCTGGATTTTCACCCGATCAATAACGCATATTTTGCTTATTGACGAACCCATTGAGGCAAAAATGAGCTTCGTCACTGAAAATGATTTTGCGATGAAATTGATCATCTTGGCGCATCTTTTCCAGAGCCCAATCGGAGAACGTACGTCGCTTCAAATGGTCCATCGGCTTCAATTCTTGAGTCAGCTTGATCTTGTATGGGTGTAAACCAAGATCCTTACGCAAAATTCCCCAGAAAGTGGTCTGGGCGATGCCCTACTCTTGAGAACGCCGTGGAATTAACTGATTTGGATCATTTGCTACGGATGTTTCAACGGCAGCGATATTTTCGACATTTCGACCAATCCGTTGTCTCATTGGCACGGCAACATCACACAACGAATATGTAGACTCACATTTTTGCACTAAACTTGTTACTGCCTGTCTGCTAGGACGAGAATTACTGCCGAAAATCGGAGTTAACGCTCTTAAAGTAGCGATCACCGACTCCGAAGTTCTATAGTAAATTTTTATAATTTGCAGACGTTGTTCGTTCGTGTACTTTACCATGATGAAAATGTTAAGTTTACTGAATAAATTGACAGTGACAGTTCAATGATTAGTGAAAGGGTGCGTTCACAAATTGAATTAAAAGTTGTCAAGTCCCTATTGGAAAACCCTTTATATACAATTAAACCAAGTGCACAGTGTGCATTTTGGCTTTCGTTGAGTGTATATATTGGTTCATTTGGTACATATTGGTTCTCAACGGTGCGGATCGCGTACAGAGTTTGCTTTCGTACAGGTATTTTTCGCCGTGGTTTACCAGGTTCGACACTGTTTAATTATCTGCTGATGATGACAACTTAGTTGTCGAAATGCATATACAGAATTACAAAAGTTAATGTGGACAGGGGTTATATATCAACCTTAGAGATTCAGGAATTTATTGTGAACTGTTTTTATAAACCTGACTTTTCACATAATTCCAAAGAAAATAGTCTAACGGTGTCAAATCACAAGATCTCGGTGGCCAATTAACATCATCGTTGCTTGAGATAACACGTCTAGGAAATTTTTCTCTCAATAAATCAATTGATTCGTGTGCAAAATGAGGTGTAGCGCCATCCTGTTGAAACCACATATCCTCTAGATCAATATTCATTAATTCAGGCCACAAAAATTCGGTTACCATCTGACGATATCGATCACCATTGACCAATTGGTCCAATTACACCACCTGACCATAATACACACCAAACAGTAACTCGTTTAGGATGCATAGGTTTCTCATGAATAATTCGTGAATTTTCCTCACGCCTGATACGGCAATTATGTTGTTTATTAACATAGCCATCAAGTTCAAAATGTGCCTCATCTGAAAACATTATTTTTTGAGAAAAATGAGCTGGTTGTTCAATGATGAAATTGACAAATGAACGAAGTTTTAAATAATCTAATGGCTTCAGTTTCTGTGCTTTTTGAATCTCATATGCCTTCAGAGCTAAATCCTTTTGTAAAATACGCCATGTTGTTGAGCCACTAAGTCCAAGTTGTCGTGAACGTCGTCCAATGGACATTTTAGGATCTTCCAGGAACACTTTCACAAACCAAACCAATATTTTCTTGTAAACGACTAGTACAACTGAATTTTTCACTTTTTTGATCTTCCACGGAACGGGTCTTTTGAAATTTTTTAATAATTTGACCAACAGTGCTTTCAGATGGACAATTATGTAAACTATAAAATTCACGTAATTTTCTAAAAACTCTTTTCATAGAACGCTGATTTTCATAAAATAATTTAACAATTTGAACGCGTTGTTGTACCGTGTACGAAGCCATTTCTATAAATGTAATACATCACACTTTTTAAATGCCCACATACCCAGACAAATTCAATTCAATTTCTATAATTCATTCATTCTAAAAAAAAAACTGCGCAATTTGAAACAGCCTTTATATATTCCTTTTCTTGTTTAAATACATTGAAACTAATTTATAGAAATATTCATAGGTAGTATATTAACTGAACGCAATATTTTATTAGCAATATATAGAATATACGTTAATGGTTTTGAGCTGTGTGTGTTAGTATTCCAAGATGTATTGCAGCGTAATATTATTAATTTTGTTATTAATCTAATTTGTCTAATTGTTTCAATTTGAGCATAATTAGAGAGAATTTATTGCTGCGAAGAATTAGAAAATGAAGAAATTTTATGTCCCCCAAATTGGCCAAAATATATAAATAAGCCAAAAATTGGTTTTTAAAAATTCTTAATTTTTGAAAATAGAAGTATTTAGCCCACTGATCAGTACAGAATAAATCTACTAGCATTGTATATAGGAAGTCAGACTTCGTCAATTAAAGATATAAGAAGTTTCTAACATGTCCATTCTAAACGGATAAGATCAAAAGCCACTGAGTTTAATTTCAACTGTACAAAAATGAATATGTTAATAAGCATCGGAACTGCATGTGACAAGCAATTTTCCTGGATAATATGATAACTACCTATTGTGTTCACTATGAATTATGATAGCATAACGTATACGACTAGAAATTAATCATCATTCTTTCACGACAATAGTTAACTTAAACGCTTCCACTGCAATTTTTTAAATGTATTTTTCAATTGGATAAATTTCTCATTCTAATAGCGAAAAGACGGAATAGAACGGAATAACTAAATAGCTTAACGTGTCCCGTTTAAAAATAAGAAATGGAAAAGTTCTTTGTGTTCGTTCCTACGACAATTTAAACACATGTATTGACTACAAACGATAAAACCTAGTATGCCAGATGTTCAAAATGTATGAATATCTGGCACAAGATTTAAATCCCACCGTTCTGTTCGTTTGTAAATAATGTATCTAATGCTTGCACTTAATTTTGACCTAATAGGGATAGCAATGAATTATTTAATATTTTAACCAATTATAAACATATTAGTTTAACTTATAAAAAGGAATATATATGTATATGCAAATTTCATTCTTTTCTTTGGGTTTCTCGACCGTTAGTGCTAATAAAACACTTAGCTCATATTTGCGGAGTTTCAGGGATTTTTGCCCCTTTTTCAAGTTACTTTTTTTAATTGTTTTTTTTCCATCTAATGTACAATACATCGATTTTATATAAATGTTTTTAAAAACGTATATATGGATACACACACACACACACACACATATATATATATATATATATATACATATATACGAGGAGCGTTCAATGTATTTTCGGTATCTGCATCGCAAAAACGAATAAATTTATTTTTCTATACGAGGGTAACCGTTTATATTTCGGGAATAGCAAACGAAAAAAAAATTTATTATCGAAAATAGTATTATTGCTTTTCAAAATATTCCCCTTGAAAATCAATACACTTTTGCATTCGTTTAAGCCAATCCGAAAAGCATTGCTGCCACTGTGAAGGCGGTATCTCCAAAATATGAGTTTTGAAAGCCTCAACTGCCTTTTTCAGCGTAGAAAACCGTTGACCACGAATATTATTCTTCACGTGTGGGAACCAAAAAAATCACAGGGTGCCAGATCATGTCTGTACGGCGGATGGCTCATCAATTCAATGTTTTTCCTGGTCAAATATTCAATTGTTTTATTCGGCCTGTGAGGGCTCGCATTGTCATGGTTGAGAATGATCTGTCGTTTTCGGTTTGTTTCCTTTATTTCTTCAAACAAATAGTTATGTACCATTCGGAATTGATCGTTCTACAACTCTCTCAAGGCACGGTTGCAATGTGACCGGTTTTTCCGAAAAAACAGGTGACCATTTGTTTTGGTGTGCTCCGAGCGCGAACAACTTTTATTGGTTTAGGCTCATCTTGGAATACCCACATTTTTGACTGCTGTTTACTATCGGGTTCATACGATACAAGATTCATCACCTGTGGCGACTTTGAAGCACCAACATTGTATTTTTTGTGCATTTTTTGGCACCAGTCGATGCGGTGCTTTATCACCATATAAAGAATTCGGCTCGTCGATGCATTCTTGTTGAGATAATCCACGCCGAAAGTTATGAAAGATAATTACACGAAAATGTTCGCGAGTTAATTCCATTTCTTCGCTGACATAAACTTTTCAAGTTACTATCAACAATAGAAATAGCGACCGGATAATAAAAATGTCAAGGTAAATATATTATCAAAAATGACAAACTTCACGATGCAATCATCAGATCGGAGGCAACACTAACAGTTTTGCCAGTTCCCGAAATATAAACGGCTATCCTCGTATAATCTTCCATAATCTCAATACATTCATTACATTTCGAAATTTACTTTTCAATAACCTGTAAAAAAAAACTATCCTTCTTGTCTGAAAATGCGAATTTATTGCCGCTTTGAGCTCTTCACTGTCGGAAAAATCGTTTCCCACGAAGATATTTTTGATTTCTGGGCTATTCTAACGTTGTGTTTTCCAAACTTTGTTTAGATTTTCTGGTATGTATGCTAAAGTCATGAATTTTGATTTGTCTTCGTTTGTGTACTTTCTGTGTTTTCTCTATTTACGATTTCTATTTTGTTTTCTTTGTTTTTAAGTGTAAATAGCCTTTTTTAATGTTTTATTTTTATGAAGTTCAGAGGATAGTTATTTTTTGAAAGTATCGTTTTGTCTTAAAACCTGTCTACTAAGTTATGGATTATATTTATTTTGTATTTAGTGGGAATAGTTGATAAGAAATTTTGGTATCTATCTGAATTAGCAGGTTTGGTATACCAATCTGAGTAAATATTACCGTCTTTATGTGTTACAGTTATATCCAGGAAATTCAATCAGTTATTTTCTCTTTCAATTATAAACTGAAGTTTCTTATGAAAGAAATTAAAATGGTTGAAAGTTTGTTTATCTGCATAGATTTGTGTAGCTAAAATACAGTCATCATTTTGAAGAGAAGGGTATGAGGAAGGGGAGGATTATTCATTTTATTCTCTAAGTCCTTTATAACGAGGTTGTTATTACGGCAGAAATGGGTGAACCCATGGCAGTGCTATATTTTTGTTCGAAGACGGTGTTGGTGAAATTGAAAAATTCAAGACATAATTTCACAGCATTTATGAATTCGTTTTTTGATAGTGATGTGAGGTCTCCATGGTTAGCCATTTAATTTCCACTGCTTTTATTCTGTGTATTAGTATATAGCGATATTATATCTACGGTAATAAGTTTGTAGTTAATTATGAGTGATTGTTTGGTTTTTAGTAAATTTAATGAATTCCAGGGAATTTTTTTATATAATATTCATTTTCACCTAAGATTTGTGAAATAGAAAATAGTAATTCTTAATGGCGCCATCTATTCAAAAAAATATACGTCGACAAGGTAGATCTTTGACCAATGCTATGCCCAAATAATCATGACATTTGCAACATTAGAAGCAGAGAAATTGCGTATAAAGTAACAGTGTGTATTTGGCATTACTCGAAAAATGAATTTTGAACAAAGATCAAATATCAAGTTCTGTTTTTAAACTCGGTATATATCGTTTACTGAAACGTTTAATTTGATAAAAAACTGTTTGGTGATGCGTGTTTATCAAGTACGAGTGTGTATGAGTGGCATACATGATTCAAAGACGACATAAATGGCGACAAACATCCTGGTGCAAAAAAATTTGTGGTTACAGAAAGTAACATTGAACTTGTGCGTGAATTTATCAGAAATGAGCCGAAATCCTCATTGCGATACGTGGGAATGGAATTAAATATTTCCAAAGATTCAATTTATCGCATTTTTACACAACATTTGGGATTGAGAAAGATTTGTACAAGGTTTGTACCGACAGTGGCAGTGAGAGTGAGGACAATGCTGATTTGTTTTTATGATTCGAAAGGCATAGTGCACAAAGAGTTTGTACCAACTAGTCAAACAGTCAATGCTGTATATTATCTTAGTGTTATGAAGCGTTTTTTGGCGCGTATTCGTCTTGGCGCCCTCAAAATCGTAGCTGGCGTTTGTTACACGATAATGCACCATCTCATCACTAGACGCTTATCACTGATTTTGTAACTACAAATGGTATTTTAACAATCAACCATTCACCGTATTCACTAGATTTGTCCTCTTGTGATTTCTATCTATTCTCCAAGCTATATTTGCCGATGAAAGGACAGCGTTATGCCGACGTCGAAGACATTAGAAAGACATCCACATTGATCTTAAAGACATCTATAAAAATGAACTTAAAAATATATTCGACATGTTAATTGACCGTGTAAAACGATGTGTTGAAGCCGAAGGCTACTACTTTGTATAAAATAAATGAGTTTTACCAAAATAGAAAGTTTTTGTTTTTATTTTTGAAAAATTCTCTTTTCTCTGCAAGTGACTGTGTATTGAAGATACGAGTACTATAGACTTGAGTGATACATTAGTTTTACGTAATTCGGATAGTTCATTAATTTTTGGGTTGTATCATATTCTATTTTCTTGTTGTCATAATAGTTTTGTTAGATTTGTCTTCCCTAAGAATGTATGTTTGCCTTTTCTTCTAGATTTTTTTTTGTTTTCGTAATAGCTTTCTATGGAAGGTGCTTTTTAAGACTATTTTTTTGTTTTGATTACTGTTCTTGTAATTTGTTAAAATATTTACTTTTTGTTTTTTATATCATTTCTTAGAATCGTTTCGAGATTTTTTATGTTTGTTTCTATACCTGTCAAGGGGACGTTTTTGTTATCGTATATATTCAATTTTGGTCTTATAATTATGTACTTTACTTGCTGTATTGCAATAGAAATACCATTTCATTCTTGCTTCCAAATTATAAGTCAGAATAATAAGTTGATTGCTGCCCCGAACCTTCTTGACACAAACACTCTGGAAACGTATTTTTTGTTTAAATAATTTATTAACGAAATTTCCTAGTATCATGTGACTCAGTAATTCGACAAAATAAAAGCTACAGGTTTATAAAACAGACAATAATATCATTAGAATTACCACCCCTTACTGTATACAAATACATTTAATACAATTATCTTAATAAAGTTATTGTTTGCTCAAAACGATGATAGGATTCTTTTCCTCTTCGTTTCTTCGGTATTGAATTTGTTTAAGTCGGTATTTTGTATACTGAATGTACGCCAGCGCTGAGAAAAACTACCTACTAATTAGTAAAAGATTTAATCACTTGTGGGCTGACTAGGCATAAATTATAGAATTTTAAATTTAAAATCCGTTCTTCTCCCGAACTTGTGTTATTCTCTTCTATTTTTTTCTTTCAATAAAGAATAAAAAATAATAAAAGGAAAGGTACCCTCTGAAAGCGTCTAAAAGGTTTTTTAAACCATCCTAAGACTCATTCTCATCTCAGTCCTACCCATAACCAGAAAACGCTTATAATCTTTTATAATTTTCTGTTTATATTAAAAATTACCGAATTCATTCAGATAGGTCTAATGCTTTTTTTAATAATCTGTTAAGGGTCTCTTGGTTCTTCTCGTCGTTTCTTATCTTTTATTAAACGTCTAATCTGTGTTCATAAAAAAATAAATTAAAACTTGCTCGATACCATATTTTTTTTTACTTTCTTTGAAAAATGTAGAATAGTGTACGCAGAATCTATCTAAAATATGTAAAAATGTTAAAATACAATTTAGTACTTACGAAATCGATATTTATTTTTCAAAGGGAATAACAACAAATAGTTATATTACACTGCACATTGTATAACAAGAAAATATTTTGGAGAGAATACGACAAATTTTTGAAAATATTAATTAAACATTTAATGATTAGAGTCACAAATGTAAGACAGTTGCCATTGGAGCTTTGAGACCTGGATACCTACGACACTTTCTCCTTATACAAGCGTTTCGTTCGACGAATTAACTTCATTAGTTCCCTAGGTTTAGATTCGTAGAGTTGTTGCATTGTAGAATAATTATGAAAACTAAATAGTATAATAATATACTGCTATTTATGTACTGCGATGGTGTAATTTGTTTAATATATAACACATCTTTCGAAAGGAAATTGAATGTTTAAGACATATGCCGTCCAGTGTTGAACAAAATATTGTCCTGACTATGAATTGTCAAGAAATGTTAAGAAATTATTTATAATCTACGTGCGAAATAATTGAAATGACTATAAAATCTGTTGTAAAAAATAACCTAGTTAAGCTGTAATGAGAGTACAAATTGAAAACTTTTACCTCTCAAAAAATCTTTAATAGCTTGTAAAGGGTTGCTAAAATGCACCAGCGAAGTTATTTATTGCACGATATTAAGTACACTAGGACTGTTTCGCTTGGCTACGAATCAAAGTGGTGATGTTTCTTAAGGATATTTATACATCGAAGCTTTGTATCTACCAGGTGTACCGGAAAGTCATTATCCGTTTTTCTAACAGATGTCGCTAAGCTTAACTATGCAATGTTATGATTTGACACATATGTCATTTTATTCTACTGACATCAAGCTTCAAAGCTATATATGTTATTATATTTTGCGAAAGAAACACTGTTAAAGCTCGTTGAAAATGTCGAGTTTCGTGCCTAACAAGTGCATTTGTGGCATGCATAACTTTTCTTATTTAATCAAAAGAAAAAATCCGCTGAAAGTCATCGTTTGCAGGTATAAACTTACGGTGAGCATGCTTCAACCATAAAAACATATTAGGCGTGGTTTCGACAATTCAAAAGTAGTGATTTCGATGTGCAAAACAAAGAACATTCTAGTAGATCGAAAAGGTTTGAAGATGAGAAACTGCAGGAGCTATTGGATGAAGACCTAACCCAAACTCAAAAATAATTGGCAGAAGCGTCAAATGTGTCCCAAGAAACGATTAGCGACAAGGTAAAGTGATTTTACAGTAAAGCTGGTCAAGGAAGCGTTGAATGCAATTGGATGGGACATGATATCGCACCCGCCGTGCTATCCAGATCTTGCCTCGTGCGACTATCACCTTTTCGCGTTAATGGTACACGCGTTTGCAGAGCAGCACTTCGCCAATTTCAAGGAAGTTAGAAAATGGCTCGATGAATGGTTTTGCTCAAAGGACAGACAGTTTTTTTGGGATAGCATCCATAAATTGCCTGAAAGATGGGCAAGATGTATATAATCAAATGGCCAACACTGAATAAATAAATGTTTCCATTTTCTTGAAAATTATCTTGTTTTTCTAGGAAAAGATCGGTAATGACTTTCCGGTACATCTGGTACATGTATCGTGTATATTACATGTATTACCTCTGGTCCCAGAAACTACCCAGAAGTAGATGGTTTGCCATTAAACTATCTACATCTAACAAATACTTTTCAAATTTCCTAAACGGATACACCATTCGCTACTATTATGTATAATTCATTTGAATAGTTTGTGTGTTTCAACTTGGACACTAAAGTTTTGACCTTTCTTCGATGGCTACTGATTCTTCATGATCGAACAGAAATACTAAATGCTCTATTTCGCGAAAATTTTGATTATAATAAAGAACTTTGTGCGGCCATGTGGCCTCGCGTCTAAGAATAGTTTGGGGAGGTTCAGGGATACTAAGAAAATGTTTATTAAGGTCATTGAACCGTCAAGACATTTTCTGAAACTAAATATTAAATGAGAGAATTTCACATGTAAATAAGGCAGAAAATGCAGAAAATTTAATGGATATCTTTGCAAATATATTTAATAGTAGTATAAAGATATATTTGTAAATATAATTATTTACAAAAACAATTCAAGATTTTCTTTTTGGAAAAGCCATATATATACTTCATGAGGACAGTCATGTAATGATATATGCAAATGATTGTACATATTAAGTTTCTATTTTATATAATTTTTAGTTTCATTCAAATAAAGAAGTTACTTACTTGGTATTTCCAAATGTAATGATTTGTTAATGTGGTTCTCAGAGAGAGTCTAACTATAAAAGTATATAAATGCATTATCGGAAAGCATTTATATTTGTGTTATAGGTTTATTTTTAAGAGAAAGCAATAATTGTTAATCCTTTAAATACACCTCATATTCCTTTTATACATAGGTACACGTATTGTACTTATGAAGTATTAAGTATACATATTTGTATTTTCCTTAATGTAACCTTGAAGATGTTTTATTGATATATTTATGGTCGTTATATTACACGTTTTCCCATTTTATATATTGTCGATTCCATTTAAAAAGAATGTTTAATTTATATAGTCTCGCACTTTTATTTTGCATAGTGGGACATAGAGGGTGCCACTAGTCAAACGTCAATCTTTAGTTAATCTAAATCAAAAGTTTCAGTGCGATACGTGTAGTGTTAGTTGAAAAATGGAATTAAACCGAGAACATTTTCGAGGAATAATTTTTTATAATTTTCGAAGGCAATTATCTCAACAACAATGCGTCGTCGAGTTGGTTTCTGTTTTCGTCAATGAAGCACCACAGTCGACAATTTCTCGTTGGTATGGAGATTTTAAACGTGGATAGACTTGTCTTAGCAATGAGCCAAGAGCAGTTTCATCAAATATGGCAGTCACTTAGGTAAATGTCGATGGTGTTCCCAAGATCATCAACGAAGATCAATATGTGACATATTGCTAAATTAAAGCGTATTAGGGATTTCAAAGACCTCGATTCAAAAAATTTTGCATAAAGAATTGTGTGTAAAAGACAGAGTTTCCGGTAGTATACGCCACCTGTTGACCGAAGAACAGAAAGTAGCTAGGGTGAACTGTTAATTGGTGTCAAAAAACTCTAGACTGCTTCAACGCCGGAAACTCTAAAAACGTGTACAACAGTGTCAGTGGTGATGCATCTTGGATTTACTCATACGAGCCAGAAAATAAACGTCAGTCGTCTGTTCCAAGGTGAAGAAAAGCCGATAAAAATCATCTGTTCTTGAAGTGCCTCCAAAAAGATGGTCGCGACGTTTGTCTCGAAAGCAGGTCATGTAGCAACAATTTCTTTATAAGATCAAAGAAGTGTTACTGCCGATATACAGTATAAAACCATTTGTTTGCCGCCAGTCATCGCTGAGCTTCAAAAAACCAACCGCGAATGACGAATCATCTTCCAGTAAGACAATGCAAGTTCGCACACAGCACGCAAGACAATTGAATTTTTAACGCAACAAAACGAATGGTCCAACAATTCGATGTTGAACCATCCTCCGTAAAGTCGTGGTCAAAGGTTCCAATCGTCAAAAGGAGCAGTCGAGGCCTTCAAAAACGCAATTTTAACTGTATCAATAAACCAGTGGAACAACTGCTTTCAGAGTTGGTTGAGCACATGGAAAAGTGCTTAATCTTCGCGGAGAATACTTCAAAAAACAACAAGTCTTTAAAAGCTATCTACTGTTTTATTCCAGTTTTATATGCAAAACTTAAAAGACAACACACGTATTCTCATTAAATAAAAAGGGATGTTTATATGTGTGCATTCCTTTCATAATCTAAATCTCCCTGAAAATTATTACTTATAAAGGAAGTAGCATCTTTTTGTAAGGTCATGTATTTAATCCAGTTTGCTAGCCGGTGCATTAAATATAATAAATTGTTGGTTCGCCCCAGGTCCTTGTATTTTTTATTATAGCAAAAATATAAAATATTCTGAAAATACAACAAAAAAAATAGTAATTCAAATTAACTGCATTCTACAAATCATTGTATTGTAAAGGTTGTCATACAGATTATAAAAACCAGAAAATGTGAACTGGGTCATAATAAAATTGATTCTTCCTACCCGCTTGGAAAACTACTCCTATGTAGCTGCCTTGCAGCACGTAAATAGAAGTAGTTTGCTCAGAGAGTAAGAGGCTTCGATTTTATTTTAAGTCGATTTTTCAGCAAAGATAAGCCGAACGTATGTACATCGCTTGCTTTCTAATGAGGATGTAGAGAAAGCACGATGTAATTTGTCATAAGAAAATCTTCTGTAGGAACAGATGGTGAAATTTTTGTATCAGAGGTGCTTCGAAATCATGCTGCGCTACAGTATTGATATATCTTCTAGACAAATGTATCTACTTGTATAATATTGGTTCAAAAATCTTTGCTGTATTCGATAGAATAGATATTGGCCTATAGTTTTAAATATCAGAAGTATTCCCGTTTTTTAAAATGAGACATGTGTTAGCTTACTGTCAGATTGACGAAAACGCAGACACTTAGTAAATTAAACTAAATAGATATTGTAAAAGTTCTGATTAAACTAAATGACAAGTTTTTAAATAAAAATGAAGGTATCTAATCAGGTCCAGCTGATAATTTATATAATTACAATGTGTTCAGAAAAATAAGCAATGTCAAACAGTGACACTTAAGAAAAGTTGTTCTTATTTATTGTATAGAGTGAGTTAATATATTGTATTATAGAAATGATCTGCAAGATCATACCCAAACACCCTTAAATTTATTAGTGGGTTTTAACTAGTGTTTGTGTTTCAGAATTTATGAGTTAACGAAAATAATACAAATAGGACGCGGATTGATACCAGAATCAGTACGAAGACCCATAATATTATCAGATTGAGTCCTATGACAATGTTATCTCGCTAAATGCTATTTTTGGTTTCGCCCATAATTGATTAAAATCAGGTGACAAACACTCTGTTGACATTCAAGGTTTCGTAATTTTATCTCAACATTTGTCAATATTACATTTACTTCTGCAAACTGTCAATGTTTTGTTGCAGAATTTGAAAAAAAACTTTCTACTTTTGGCTCGCTAATGCGTTGTCCATTTGGCAGCATCAATGTCAATTTGAGCATAAAACTCGTCTAAGTGATTCTCGCACCCATCGCACCAAATAGATATATTGTTATCTTGCTTACTATATACTACGCAAATACTTGAAGGTATTGCCCGAAATTTATTTAATAAACAACCGCAAAAAGCAAAAATATACCAAAAAAAAATTGGGATTACTACTTCACCTTGGAGCTACACGTTGCAAGCACTTAAAAATACAACACAAGGAAAAAGAGGCGATGGTCAGCAACAGAAACAAAAGGAACAGTATGAAATAATGTCTAAATATTTTGGAAATGCTCGTGTATATATTAGGAAATTTTAAAACCACACGAAATAATAATGCTGGTGTTTTAAAAAGTAGGCGTATGACAAAGAAATTTACATACTGCATAGAAAGCTAAGAAATTACTATGACCAGTGTGGAGCGCCAAAAATATTATAAACTGTAGAAAAATAAATGTCACCATTTTGCAGATCTCAAAAAGCACAACACAGTAGTATTAAATTCAGTCGAATATAATCCTAAGGCTTCTACCCTGCGGTGTCGGACTGAATTTTACATTATATCTTATATACTTTACCATTTAATTTTGTTTTCAGTTTGTCTCCTTCAGTACTTTTCTTTTTTTATCCTCAGCTTCCATTGTTCTCTGTCTTGGACCAGCTGTTTGATTTCATGCCATCCTATATTCCTCTTTTCCATCGCCTCATATACTTGCTCCCTCCAAGTTTTCCGTGGTCTTTCCATTCTGTTTCTACCCTCCGTCTTAACTTCAAAGAGCCTCCTTGTTATTCTCTCATCTCTCATTCTCTGGATATGTCCAAGCCATCCTAGCTGTGTCTCTTCTATGACTGTTTCCACTGATTTAACCTTTCGTATTCTTGTAATTTTCGTGTTTCTAATTTTATCCATCTTTGTTATTCCTTCTATCCGTCTTAGAAATTTCATCGCTGTGGCCGTAACTTTGCTTTTAATTTTATTCGTTATTGTCCATGATTCGCTGCCGTATATTAATGTGTTCTATCTTCTATATACTTCGGTCTTTATTTGTTTTGGTATCTCCTTCTTATCTAGGAATGTATTCCTCAATACATATTATATATTTGCAATTTTTCCTATTCTTTCGTTTACTTCCTTGTCTATTTTTCCATTTTCCTCTATAATTGTTCCCAGGTAGTTATAGCTTTTAACTTGTTCTCTTGATAAATCATTAGGTTCTCTTATAATATTTCTTCTGATTCCGCTATCAGTACCATATCGTTTGCGAACATCAATTCTTGCACGGTGACTGCTTTCATTTTTCAGTTCCCCACTTTCATGTTCCTTCCTTTTTCTTTGCATCTCTTTATAGCATCGTCTATAACTACAGAGAACAATAACGGGCTTAGTACGCATCCCTATTTTAGGCCTATCCGGGTTTCAAATTCTGGGGATTCTACAGTAGAAGTTCTAACTTTATTCCTGTTGTTTTCATATAATGCCTTAACCATTATATCATCCCCCTTTCTATCCCTCTTCTTTCCAAGCTCTGCCATACATCGTCTCTTCTTATCTTGTCGAAAGATTTCTTAAAATCTATGAAACATATATGTATTTCTCTTCCCTTTCTTATTAGTTTTTCTCCCAGTTGTCAAATTATAAATATTAGGTCTTGTATGCTTCTTCCTTTTCTAAAACCATGTTGTGTATCTTCCAATGTCATTTCCAATTTTTCACGAAGTCTTTTCTCCAGTATTCTTGTAAGTATTTTTCCTGATATGCTTGTTAATGTTATTCCTCTATAGTTCACGCATTCTTTTATATCTCCCTTCTTGTATATTGGCAATATTATCCCTATGTTCCATTCCGTTGGTATTATCTTTTCCTTAACAATATTGTTTAGTAGACTAAGTAATTCTTTATTTCCTCTATCCCCCATATATTTAATAATAATAAAATATTTTCCAAGCAAAATGTAATTAAAGGACTGATTAACTTAAAATGAAAACTATATCATCATATTAAAGAACTTTTACAATTTAGAATAGCTTAAAAATACGAAATTTTGGTAATATATTTACAAATATAATCTCTTTATTGCATTTTTCACACCTAATCTCAAACTAAAAATTCATTTATACAATACAATCCTAAGTTTCTACTTTCTATAATGCTGTAGATATATGGAGAAGATTTGAATTTTATTTAATTTTATATTATTTCAATGGATACTTTAAATTTAGTAAATCTTAATCATAGCTTTTACTACTTTTTCATTAATTTATTTCGATTTTCACGCCTACAGTAATTAAAAAGAACTAAAGACGGATCTCCGGAGCCACCGAAACATATTTCGTACTCGCCTCTATATACTGATACATACATAGGTGCAAATGCTTTCTTTCGCCCTATCTAACTATTTGATCGCTCATATGTGGGCTATATGAGGTAAATTTATTCGTCCACCGGTATTATAACAAGGTGTGGTTTTGTATCTCTGTACTCTTACGTGTATATGCATGTGGTACCGAAGCTTTTACGGGAAAAAAATAGATTTATAGTTGTAATAAATAGCCGATTGCCCAGAGCGCTCTTATCTCTCTTAGATACACCATTATGGTCTACACGACTACTTTTATTTTACGATTCCCTCAGCATTGCTCGCACAAAGCACATACACTTAAGAACGATGTGTCTACACGGTTGGTATGGTAAATAAGCGTACACAAATAGACTAACGAATTGTTCGTACCTAATATACAAATACTATTGAAAATGTGTTTTCTCGTATAGGTTCTCGGCGAATTAATGAAATAAGAAATAATGGCGAACGCATGTGTATGACAGTTATATGAGGAAATGTCGAGACAAATTATTAGCTTATCACTATATTTCGTTATTACTAATACAGAAGTAATGATGTCTAAAACTTGTAAGACTTATGCGCGACGTCTCACCGAAATAATGTGATTTTCTCAATAATAGAGTTGCCAATATATATACTTCTGTTCACGAAAGTTTGGACATTTTAATATACGAAATTATTATTTTTGGAAAAAATATATTTATTGTAATAATAATAGTAACATTATTGCCCAATAGGACCTAATAACAAATAAAAAATTAATAATAACGAAAGTAGTTAATTCTACTGAAAAAAATCAAGCCAGCAAAGTCATTAATTAAATATGATGTTGTTTTTATTGGCGATACCACTCATCACATTGATGGACAGAAGGTAACAGCAATTGAGAGTGTTTTTAATAATATTCAATAGGAACCTCACACAGAAAAGGTCTTGTTGGATAGCCGCTCACAAAAAGAAACACCATCGACTTTGAAGGAAAGAATGTGAATGCGATGCAACTACTAACCGTCACGTGCATACGATGGGTACCGAATTTGGGTTGCATATCCAAGCTTAGTTAGAACGAAGGTACAATAAAAGGACTAATCTATTGGGTTAGCAACTAAGTACTTTTGGTTTTGTAGTATAAAATTAAACACTTTTTTTATAAACAAAGAATAGTTTTTAATCAATTATATATTTTCCATTTTGCTCAATGACCTTTTGCCATCTTCCTTTCAGCTGCATGATTTCGCGCTCATAAAATTCCTGATCCTTATCAGCAAAAAACTGAACCAGGTGCGAGTGAAGGTCATCGTCATTTGTGAAAGTTTTATCAGTCAAAGAATTCTGCAAACTTCGAAATAAATGGTAATCAGATGGTGCTAGATCAGGGCTGTATTGGGGATGTGGCGTCTCTTCCCAGCCAAGCTCCAATAGTTTCCCACGAGTTGCCAAAGATGTGTGAGGCCTTGCATTATCTTGGTGGAAAACTACACCTTTCCGATATGACAATTTTGGCCGTTTTTCTTTGATTGCTTCATCCAGTTTTATTAATTGTTGACACTAAACATCAGAATTGATCGTTTGGTTTCTTGTAAGCAGCTCAAAAAACACAACACCTTTGTAATCCCACCAAACTGACAGCATGAACTTTTTTGGATGCAATTCAGCTTTCGATGTGGTTTGAGCTGGTTTATCGTGTTTGCTCCATGATCGTTTTCGAACTATGTTACTGTACAAGACCTATTTTTCATCACCAGTGATGATTGTTTTTAAGAAAGGGTCGGTTTCATTTCGTCTAAGGTGCATATCGCAAAAGTTGATTCTTTGCGTTAAATTAATTTCTTTCAATTCGTGAGGTGCCCAACTATCAAGCTTCTTAACTAGCCCAAGACATTTTAAATGTTTTTCAATTGTTGTGTGCGATACATGTAGCCTCTCGAACAGTTATATGACGATCCTCTTCAATTATGACTTTGATTTGGTCATCATCAACTTCAGTAGGCCGACCAGAACGTTGGTCATCTTTGAGGGAAAAATCTCCATAACGGAATTTTTTATACCAATTCTGACACGTGCGCTCTGTTAAGCAATTAGCACCATAAACTTCACATATCTTTTTGTGAGCCGCAGCAGCTTTCTTTCCTTTACGGAAATAAAATAGTAAAATATGTCGAAAATGTCCGTTTCTGCACTCCATTTAAAATTAACCCACAACTAATAGCTTTAATAAAAATCACACACTACTTGCTTCTGAAGTTACGTCAATGTGACCAGTATCACGCGACAAACGGTAAAGTACAGCACTAACATACGTTATATAAAAAATAAAGCAACGCTCTCTATCAGTAAAAACCGAAAGTACTTAGTTGCCAACCCAATATTATCGCCAAAATAGTGAGAAATCCGCATAATAAAACCCAAGTGACCTAAACGCATCAGATCAAACTGATTTGATACGTGTTTTAAAATTAAATCCAGAATCCGAGAAGACCCAAAGATCCCTAATCTCTGATTTTCTCAACAGACGATTGTTATTAACATTATATACATAGTTAATGGAAGAAGAAACATGTGTGGCAGTAATTCAGAATGTTCATAATAATATTCAATAGTAACCTCACACAGAAGAGGTCTTGTTGGAAACAAAGCCATACCATGTCAGCTCAACAAATTAGACCTGAGATAATGACACATTTTGTAATGTTGAGATTCTTTTTAAAACAACTAGGGTAATTAACCAACTTGTCTAGTGAATGTTAAAAGGAGTCATTCTAATGTTAATAACACCCTGTGCACTACACCTGTTTCCGAGAATTCACTCATTGTTAGGAAGACTTCTGTTATTAACGAACGATTCCTTCTCTAGGTTAACTTGAAAATGAAAGCAATCGTCAATGGTGTTGATATTGTTATAAATGTGAATATCTTCGGCATTGGCAAGAATTGGGTAGTTAGGAGAGATTATAAGTTATTAATAAATAAATTAAATAATAAAGGATCAACAGTCGAGCCCTGCGGAGCACCTGAACTAAGAAAAATTTATCCTAAGGAAAGTCGTTGTAGAAAACATAGCATCTGCAATCACAGAAGTAGAATATTTTAAGTCCAAATGAAGGAAGAAACTTTTACAGTATTATGTTCTACAGTGAAAGGTTGGTATATATCGGTTGGTGATGAAAATGAATAAGTGTTTTTATAAATAGTAGAAAAAGAAAATTTTAATACACTTTTGCAAAATTTGATAATATGGAAATGGGTCGGCAATGCTGGTAGTGATGAGTCACCACTTTTGAAAACGGGACATATTTGTGCGCGCATCCAACAAGATCGGAAAGTGCTAACTTTAATTGATAAATTAATTAATAGCTGTAAAGACGAGCAAGTATAAATCTGCAGTCCCGAATCGGAAAACTCGGTGGTAGGTCGTCACCTACGGTATTCTTATTAGGTAAAGTTGATGTGACATGGATAAGATCATTACCGTTGGCAGATTGAATAACAAAAGGCAAAATGTTTGAGCAAACTTCAGGGTAGGTCAAATTATCAGGGTCTGTATATATGGTGAAGAAGGAATCAGCAAAAGCGTTAAAAATATTGATAGAATTGATAGAATAAAGGGGGGGAACTATTATCTACTATTATCTACTAATGTATCAGGTATTCTAATTGAGCTTAATATTGAAAAAATTCCATAAGTTAGCATGGCGGTTTTTAAAATCACGCTCAATTGCGGTTAGATAATTATTGTAACCTATTGCAATATGATACAAAGGCATCTGTGGTACCTAAATTCATTATATTATAATATTAGTGACATCCAGTCTCACCTTTTTTTTTGTGAAAGTAAACTTTGTTTTTTAAATATTGTTCAATTTTATGGCCAAACCACGAAGGAAAAGCAGAATTTGATTTGCGTTTTAAAGGGACATGTATATTTATGATATTGTAGAGGACAGTATAAAACTGACTTGAAGCAACATTCGCGTCTGTATAATTAGAAAAAAAAGACCAATCACTTTGGTATAAATTAGCACAACGAAAGTCATAGCAAAAATTATTCGAGATCGGAAATTAATTTTAAGAAGGTTGCGCATCATAAGTAAAATAAAAGTCTAAAGCAGGACGATAAGGAATCCTCCATCACAGTTGGACGGTCGCTACGAGAAATTCCAAAGTTAAAATTAATATCTGAAAGTAGTAAGTCCAACGAGTTATTGTCTTATAGCGGGTCTTTCATTAAGCGCTTTCTATTTTTAAATTTAAATAAATCAAAGTGTGTGTAAGATATAATCGAAACTTTTTCTTCGTTCGAAAGAGCTATCGATACCATTACATATGTATAGAATATAACATTGTACAAACGTCCGCCGCGGCTTCGCGTATCCGAAATGTCCAATTTTCCATGAGTCTGATGCATAGATCAGGCTGAATTTAACTGATGGCATGGCTTATGTTGATTTCGAGGGCCGCCGTAGTTTGTGGCTTATTCGTATATAGCTGCGACTTAACAAAACCCCACAGGAAAAAGTCCAACGGGATCAAATCGCAAGATCTCGGTGGCCAGTTCACATCACCCCCACGTGAGAAAACCATGCTCTCAAATCGCTCGTGCAGAATGTCCAATGTGGCATGAGCTGTGTGGTACGTAGCGCCATCCTGTTGAAACCACATGTCGTTAGTGTCCATATCTTCCAATTCAGGTCAAAAGAAAGGCCGAGTTCTTGTGATGATGCGAAATCGACTGCCTCGGATTCTCCTGCATACTCTTACAGACAGCAGCGACGTTTTCGACAGTTCTTGCGTTTCGTCGTCGTACGGGTGTTAGTTTGTTATTTACTGAACTAGTGGACTCAAATTTATTATCACACTCCGAATAGTCCTCTCGGTAGGACGATTATGGTAACCGTAAAATGAACGAAGCGCGCGGAACATTGCCCGAACAGAACACCAGTTTTGATAAAACAGTTTTGTTATTTGTACGTGCTGTTGAACGCTATATCCGTCCATGGTGATTTGGCAAAACAGACTGAATAAATGACAGCCAATTCGAAAGATGTAGCTTCAGCAGTATGGCCTCTATCAACTGTCAAAGTTCGGAAGTCCCTATTGGAAGACCCCTTATGAAGCCGTGAATGCTATAAGATTTGAACTAGAGTTAGCAAAGCAATACACTATAAGTAAGTCAATTAATGACTAACGAAATTAGTCTACTAGTATAAACAGTGGAAGGAATTCTATTAGCAAATGCTATTAGGACACCACCATCTTTTCAACGACTAGTCGATTCGAAATATCTATTCCTTACGCATAACGTTATAATGAATTATGAACAAGTCATTGTTAAAAATTGCATTGTCAGAGCGCGTTTCAATAATGAGAAAAAAGTATGTCTTATAGAGACATCAACAAACGTCTGTGGAATATAACATTTGTTGATGGGCTTATTTTTCTTATTCGCTCGTCCAGCTCATTCCATAATAATTCTATGGGGTTGATATAAGGACTCTCTGATGACCATGTCATTATCTGCAGTACATTGTTGCTTGATTTTCAACTACATATTCTTAATAATATGCAAATATATAATTATGCGCTTCACAACGGGAAATTAATGAAAACTAGTATTCTCTGCTATACCATCTTTGATTAAACATTTCTGCATTGGAGTAGGCCTCGAACCCGTATCTGCCGTTTGCAAAACGACTACTTTGCCAATTAGGTCACCAAGCAGTACAGTTTCGAGTCCCTTAATATGACAAGAATGATATTCTGGAAGCAGATCTAATAGTTATACCGCGCTGTCATTTTATAATTTTTATATTTAAGTTTTGATCATTGTGCTGCATAATCTACAAGCCTGTCAATCTCTTACAGGGTATTATTGCATAGTCTTCTAATATTTGTAAATAATTTTCTTTAATATGGTTTCATCAATTTTTCGTAGATTTCAGTGCCTGTAAAAAAAGAAAACGATCCCACACATACATAGGTCTTCTTCCTCTATTTACTGTGGGCACAACACCAGCACTTTCCCGTGCTTCGCTTCGAACGAAAGTTCTTTTTGTTTGACCGAACAATTCCAACTTAGTGCTTATGTAATCCATATCAACTCTCCGAAGTTGGCTGTAAAAGTCCCTAAATTTGTAAAGAGATGGGTCATATTAATTTTTGTTTTTTCATTAACCTTGGTTTTTATGCCTGATGTTTAAAAATTAACTATCGAGCATCGTTGAAATGGTGTAAAAACCAATATTTTTGCTTGTAATGAATAGAAAAGTAAAACGATTAAATTCTAATACAATTTAATTTAGAATTTTTCTAAATTCATAAGTAACCTCATTTACTTACATATTACAGATGTAAAAAAATAAACCAAATAAGTTAAATAGTCAGTCAATTACACATGATCCATCATAAAATTTGGTATTGCCAACCTAGGATAGTTGAGATGAACTGCATGTAAATACAATTAAACGTTTCGCGATAATAATAATAATAATAATAATAATAATATCTTTATTGTCCAACAGACAAGCCATTTAAAGGACAAATCAAACAAACATAAATCAAACGATAAGAAATTAAAGAAAATTAATATTTCCTGCGTTACATTGATTACAGAAAATTTAATGAAAAATTTTTTACATCAGACTAAGACTCGAATCTGTATCTACCGTTCGCTAGGCGATCGCTCTAACCAACTAAGCTACCATGTAATACAGTTTCAAGTCTTCGAACATGCCGTAAATTACATTATGGAGCAGATCTAATTATTATAATCCACAGTCATGTCGTATATTTATAAATATATACATATTTATATAAATTCGAAAAGGTAAATAGCTTCGACTACTTGGGGGTAACTATAACAGATACTGTAGATAAAAGTTTAGAAATCCAAAAGGGAATGGCAAAGGGTAGCAGAGTGGTGGGTACTATCAACAATATATTCAAGTCAAAAGAAATCTCGAGGGCAGCGAAATTGAGAATAGAACAATTGTTCGACCAACAGTAACATACTCGAGCAAATTATGGACTTTGATAACACAGATGGAAGTAAAGCTGGAGGTATGGGAGAGGAGAGTGCTTCGTAAGATACTGAGAGGAGTGAAGACAGAGGAAGGTGAGTGGAGGCGAAGAACGAGCAAGGAAGTTCAGTATCTTTATGGCGACACATCCATATCGGCCTTCGTAAGAGCACAGAGAGTACGATGGCTGGGGCACGTCAGCCGCATGCCGGGAAAAGGACACGCGAGGAAGATACTGGAGGAGGGGACTGGTGGAAAGAAGAGGAAGGGACGCCCAAAGAAGAGATGGCTTGCTGCGGTAGTGAGTGATATGGGGAGAGTGGGAGTGAAAGATTGGAGAAACAAGGCAGGAGATAGAGACGAATGGAAGAAAATTGTTGAAATGGTTAAGAAAATGTAATGGATGTATAGGTTTTGAAATGTAATATGAAATAAGCCATGAGCCTAAAGACCCGTAGAGCTAAAATATGTATATATATATATATATATATATATATATATATACAGTCATGTTTTATGATGTTTATAATTATATATATGTAAATATAATTAATCTAAGAGTGTAGGACTTGTACCAGATGTTGGAATTAAATGAATTATCTATAGTGAGCATAACAACGGAGGTGAACAAAAATGTTTTGGAGAATTAGAAAAAAAAATTAAAAAGGATTTGGCTGTCATAATTCGAAGAGGCTATTGTGAAGGGAGACAGAAAAACCGCGTAAAAATGTTAAAAAATTGGACAGAGGAAGATTTAAAAAACTCATAGTAAGAATGAATATTATGACGAAAATTTGTAGAGAAACAAAAAGAAAGTGTTTAGTTAATCATCTAAAAGTTTTGAAGGACTCCTTATCAAAATAAAAAAAAATATGAGGAACTAAAAATGATTGCTGAAAGAGAGATGGAAAGATAAGATACAAACATCAGAAAGGAAAGTTAAGCCTAGAACATGCAGCAATATTTCCTCGAAATTATAGACCATTTGGAACAACTTAGCGTCACTTCTTCTGTTAAAAATAAAGACGGACTAGAGATCTATAACAGAATTAAAACGGACTTAGAAGAGCAGCTAGCTTGGGGCAAATATTAAAGTTAAAGCATGTATCTCGAGTAGCCAAACTGGGGACGTATGATATGACAGTCAGACTATGTGGTGTGCGATTTTTGTATGGAAATGAGAATAAAAGGATTGGACAAAGATATAATAAGCCAAGAACTAGTCAAGGAATTCTAGCACAGTGTATATAAGATGTATAATAGATGTAATAAATATGAATAAGAATCCTAAAACAGTATCCATAGACAGGACATAGAAGGAAGACAATAGATATTCTCAATTCCTTCAAAATAGGTTCCTTTATTTTGGGCAAGAGAAAGAAGAACATAATGCGAAGTAAAGACTCTGGATAGCTGAATGCAGGAATCCTTTTAGTGACCAAAAACTTGAGAATAATGAATGCTGAATATGACGATGCGTTGCCTTGATCTGTCCTACGCCAATTCCGGCAAAATGTGAATCAATCTTGTCTTGAAATATTTAAAAATTTTGAGATAAGAATACCAAACTCACCATATGTACAAACACTCAATAGATCGAACCTCAGATATTCAAGAAAGCAATGAGCATCTTCTTGATAGTCGACTTTCGCATTTTGCCTTTATTTGTCGCGATTCACGTCTATCATTTCTTTCGGCCGAGGATATATGGCGTGTAGCATATGTCAACTGCACACATATACATATATGTATATATACTAACTTTATCTATTTTAACTTGTAATTGTTGTTTCGTTGTTATTTATTTTTATACTTATGACATATTCCATGTTTTTTGACATTATGGAACGTATTAAATATTATTATTATTATTATAACAGCGAAGTCTTAAAAGTATGCCTGAAACTACAAACGAAATTGGCACGAAAGATCCAAAACATACTGCGCGGGACTTACTTAATGTAGTAATATAGTTAACACTGATCTTGGACGCAGAAGAAAAAAAATCTCATTATATAAAGGGTTTTCCAATAGGGACTTGACAACTTTTAATTCAATTTGTGAACGCACCCTTTCACTAATCATCGAACTGTCACTGTCAATTTATTCAGTAAACTTAACATTTTCATCATGGTAAAGTACACGAACGAACGACGTCTGCAAATTATAAAAATTTACTACAGAAATTCGGAGTCGGTGACCGCTACTTTAAGAGCGTTAACTCTGATTTTCGGTCGTAATTCTCGCCCTAGTAGACAGGCAGTAACAAGTTTAGTGCAAAAATTTGAGTCTACATATTCGTTGTGTGATGTTGCCGTGCCAGTGAGACAACGGGTTGGTCGAAGTGTCGAAAATATCGCTGCCGTTGAAACGTCCGTAGCAAATGATCCAAATCAGTCAATTCCACGGCGTTCTCAAGATTTGGGCATCGCCCAGACCACTTTATGGCGAACTTTGCGTAAGGATCTTGGTTTACACCCATGCAAGATCAAGCTGATTCAAGAATTGAAGCCGATGGACCATTTGAAGCGATGTACGTTCTCCGATTGGGCTCTGGAAAAGATGCGCCAAGATGATCAATTTCATCGCAAAATCATCATTTTCAGTGACGAAGCTCATTTTTGGCTCAATGGATTCGTCAATAAGCAAAATATGCGTTATTGATCGGGTGAAAATCCACATGTGCTTCATGAAACACCACTTCATCCACAAAAAATAACTGTTTGGTGCGGTTTGCATGCCGGCGGCGTCATAGGGCCATATTTTTTCGTCGACGATAATGATCGTCACGTTACTGTGAATGGTAATCGTTATCGCGCCATGATTACCGATTATTTTTGGCCCGAATTGGAAGATATGGACTTGAACAACATGTGGTTTCAGCAGGACGGTGCCACAAGCCACACAGCACACGTTACAATCGATTTATTGAAGAGTAAGTTTGATGAGCGTGTTATCTCAAGAAATGGACCAGTTGATTGGCCGCCTCTAGACGTTTTTCTTTGGGGCTACGTCAAGTCATTGGTCTATACCAACAAGCCGACAACGTTGGAAGAGCTCAGAGCCAACATTGAACGCGAAATAGCAGCCGTTTCGGCCGAATTGTGTGGCCGAGTCATCGAAAATTGGGTCCAACGAATCGACCGCTGCAAACGTGCCCGCGGTGGCCATATGAACGAAGTCGAGTTCTATTCATAAATGTTTTGATTGTACTTCAACCCGACAATAAAGTTTTTGAAATATCTCAAATGGTCTGCATTTTATTTTGAAAAAAAAATTTTCAAGTCCTTATTGGAAAACCCTTTACTTGCATGTTGTTGTTTACTTTAACGACTTCTTTAAGTGTTGCTATACTTCTCATTGAGAATCACTCAGGGATGAGTGTATTCTTTGATTACCGTTAAATGTCTTGCGTTTTTTTTTATTATTACAATGTACATCAGTCTTTAGTGGAAAGGTAAAGATCATAATACCACCTCTGCACGTTAACCTAGACCTTATGAAAAGCTTTGTTAAGGCGCTAAAGTCAGAAGGTGATTAAAGTGTTAAATACCTTTACGAAAAGTTCACAAAAATGACAGAAGGAAAACTAAACGGAGATGTTCTTGTTGGGCTTCAAAATTCTAAACCTAGTATAGTAATAATAATAAGTTGCCTGGGTATTCATGGTACAAGCTTTTACCAGATTTTCGAAAAAAAGAAAATTGCAAAGCTTTGGTAATGAACATGCATTGCTGCCAGCACATTTCAGATGCTGGCAGTAATATATCTCTTAAAATGCACATTTTGTCATACATTCTCACTAGGGCTCTTATCAGGAAACTACGGGCGACGTGAGTAAATGAGCATGATGAGCGCTTCCGTCAAGACGTCTTGGAAATGTGTAAATGATACTAGGGCAAATGGAATCCTGTAATGTTAGCAGATTACTCTTGGGCGTTAAGAAGGGAGGCTATGGATATTTCTTTTAAGAGATAATGTAATATTTCGCCATATTTCTACTTGTAAAAATTTGAAATATGCTATATATTAAAGTATGTTATAAATAAAAACATTTTTTCATTAAAATCCAAACGAAATTATAGCTAACTTGGTCACTTACCTTTTATGAAAATATAGGTCCCAATGATTTCAAAAATATTAGTAAACTACGAGGGAGCGGAATGAGCGGGTTGTAGAGGAATGAGTAGGCGCATTGGGGGCGTGGCCTGTACAGCGACTCATGATTAGAATAAATACGAAGTTTCATTGTTATTAGACAGTTAGTCTTTGAGCTATCGTCAACCAAGTAACATAATCAGGAGTGAAAAGTGAAATATGGAAAAAGTCGAAAATCGTGCCGTTATAAAGTTCCTTACCAGGCAAGGAAAATCAGTCGCGACCATAATGAATGAGATGTCATTGGTTTACGGCGACTCTTGTTCTGGAAAAACCATGGTGTACAAGTGGCATAGCTTATTTAAACAAGGAAGGGAATCCCTTGAAGACGACCCGAGGCCGGGCAGGAGCATTGAGGTGACCACGCCAGCACTTATCCAAAAAGTTGAACAAATTGTACTCGAAGATGCTCGACTAAAGAAGAAACAACTCGCAGAAATGGTTGGAGTATTCGGTACAACAATTTTTAAAATCCTACACGATCATCTCGGCATGTCTAAGGTCAGCGCAAGATGGGTGCCGAGAATGCTCACGCCGCCGCAAAAACAACAGCGCGTAGAGTGTTCGCGTGCATTTTTGGACCTCTGTAATGAAGACAAGGATGGTGTATTGAGTGGAATTGTTACTGGAGACGAAACTTGGGTTCATCATTATGAACCTAAGTCCAAACAAGACTCCATGCAGTGGCATAAAAAGGGCACAGCACCTCCCAAGAAATTTAAAGTATCACAATCAGCTGGGAAACTCATGGCAACGGTATTTTGGGACTCGGAAGGAATATTGTTGATTGATTATAAAGATAAAGGTGTCTCTATAACCGGAGAATATTACGCTTCAATATTAGAGCGACTAAAAGGAGCCATTAAAGAGAAAAGACGGGGAAAATTGACAAAAGGTGTTCTGCTTTTGCACGACAACGCGCCCGTCCACAAGAGCCGCATTGCGTTAACTGCCCTGCATAAGGTGGGCTTCGAAATTGTGAATCATCCACCCTACAGCCCAGGCCTGGCCCCGAGTGATTATTACCTGTTTCCGAAAATGAAAAAAGAGCTGCGGGGTAAAAAATTTACTGCCGATGATGAAGTCAAGGAGGCAGTTTCGGCGTATTTTGCAGATAAAGAGAAATCATTTTTTTATGAGGGTATAAATAAATTAATTGAAAGATGTGAAAAATGTATCCGTCTTGCAGGTGAATATATTGAAAAAGAAAAATAACTTGGTTTTTTTATTTCCACCCCTTGTCCCCCATTCCGCGAATATAAAAACGCTCCCTCGTATATTTGATCGACAGTGTTACTGTTCATATTGACTAGGTTATGTTCATTGTGTTCATAGACATGTATTTTTTAACCCAAGAAACACATTTAAAATCGATGTAGTGTCGGTATTATATTGTTTAAATATCAACAGTAGATGCTGTTGGCATCGTTACAACTATAATTATTTACGATATACCTATTTGTCAATTACTATATTAATTCATATTTATTTTTTTACTATAATACAAAGAACACGCAACATACTAGTTTTTAATAACTATAATTCTTTAGAAACCTCTGCTTATTTTATAGCTGCTTTCAAGTAGAACAATATTGTATGTCTGTGAAATTACATACAAGCGTACTTACCTAAACCTTTGCAGATGTCGCCGCGAGAAGTGTCTATAATTAAGGAAAACTACAATTTTACAAGTCAAAAATATTCGTTTCCTCTTTTCTTAACGATTGACAATTGTATTGTGTAATTTCTCATAAAAAAACAGCTTCAACAGTAATTCTATTTCTCTGAAAGCGTTTCTTTGAAAATTAACAATACACAGTTGTACTTATACATATGTGTAAATGCAAATTACAAAGGTATGCAGGCACATACATCTTTACCAGAGATAAATGATTAGCGTTTATGTTTACGTTATGGGTTCAACAGAAAAGGCAAGAGAATTGGAATATAAAATTTTATGCGTTTAAGACGATTCTATAATGGTGTAGACCGAGATGCGATCGGGCTAAGACCAAAGATAAAACTGGAAATAGGGGTTTTATTAGTGGTGGTATTCGGTGAGATATGATATGCTACGGTTGGAGCTGAGGTTAGCTGGTATGTATCTACAATATGATACATGTGTAACTTTTAATGTCGTTTGAAGTTGTTAACACCAACGTTTCGGTGCCTTCAATGGGAAGCAGTAATTGCTTTATGCACATAGACGGCGTGAAGGCACAATTAAAATTCAGATTGTCTTTAAAGATGTTTTATTGGTCTTTAAATAGGTGCATGAAGTACAATTTCGTGATTAAAATTGCAAATAAGTGCATTTAAAGATTTTAATGAAATAAATTTGTTATGTAAATATCTGCACTAGTATTTTTAATATCGTCGCTATCGTATTACGTACAATAAAAATATAAATACAGTTTAAATCAGGACAGTTTGCCAGCGTAGCAATAACGCTGCAAAAAACAAACGTATACCGGAATTTGTCTAATTAACAATAGAGTTACACGTTACGTCTTGTCAAGAAATCGTGAAAAAACAGACGTATGCAGAGCATGTTTATTATGCACACATGTGTCACGCATAATACAGATTAAATAGTAATTTGACTTTTGACTTCTGGAGTTTATCTTTTCTGCAGTTTCGATATTGTTATATTCCTTGTATTTTGTCGCTGTTATTTGTTATTGTTCTAACAATTAATCTAACGGGTGGCGCAAAAGTGTCATAATTTGAACTGACTGCCATTTTGTTATAAATGAAAAAAAGAGCTCTGTTTTCATAAAAAGTTTATTTGAAAGTGTAAAATTGATGACGTTGGAAAAAATTATATCGCTCAAATGACCACCTCCCGAGTTGATGCATAATGACGCTCGTTTTACGGCATTTTGAATTGTTGCTTGCAAAACATCTGGCTCCAAATTGGCGATCTCTTCTTTAATGATAGCTTTCAAGACTTGTAAGATTCGTGGTTTGTTGTGATAAACGCGAGATTTTAAAAAGCCCCAAAGGAAGAAGTCTGGTGCTGTTAGATCTGACGCCCAGTTCAAATCTCCAAAACGGAAGATCACCCGACCTGGAAATCTCCATCGTTGCCCGAGCTGTATGAGCAGTTGCTCCGTCTTATTGAAACCAACAATGATCGAAACCCAATGCAGCAACTTTCGGCAAGAAAACTCGTTTAGAATTTGCCTGTAACGCTCACCATTTACGGTTAGGGTGGTGCCATTGGTATCTTCAAAAAAATAAGGACCAATCACCTTTTCACGGCAAATGCCGCACCAAACAGTCACTTTGAGGGGATGCAATGGCTCTTCATGCATTTCATGTGAATTCTCTGTGCCCCAGAAACGCAAATTTTGTTTGTTAACATAACCACCAAAGTGGAATTGGGCTTTGTCGCTCATTATGATTTTTGATATGAAATCATCCTCTTCTTGCACCAAGTTTAACAGAGAAAACAGAGAAAATTCGTTGCAACGAACGTCTGCTGTTGCCTAATTGCGTGCATCGTCTTCTCGTTGGTGTTTGTGGATTCTCTCTGACGTCATCAGCAACAGCAGCGATGTTCTCGGTCGAACTACTGCTCGTTCGACCCAGGCCGGCCACTTCTTGCGATATCTGTAGTGGACCCAGTTTGCACGAGGCGCTCAGCCAAACGCTTAATTATTCGAGCACATGGAACACAATGACGAGGAAAATGACGACGAAATTCACGCTACGCTAAAACAACAGACTAAAAATTTGTCAAACAAGCGGTGACAATAATTCCACGTTCTTGAGGTGTGTATTGCTCCATGACAACTAAATCTCTATATATCTACATCATAAATGTCAAAGTACAGTGATATTTAGCGCCATCTGCAAAAATGGTCAAATTACGACACAACTTTTGCGCTACCTGTTATCATATTTATTTCATCATTGTTGTAAGTTTTCACTTAGGTAACCTATGTAGGCAGCTTTTACATTTGTTATTTAGATTTACAGGTTAGGTATATAGTACATTATAGCATCTAAAAGCAATACCAATATAGTATTTAATTTAATTCTTTAAGTTACTATTATTATTAACAACTTTTCAAAGGGTCTATTGAAAATTAAAGATTCATCTGAAATAAGATTAATTGATTTTCTTCCTTCATTATCATTAAATAATTCTAAATCTTCTGATCGAGATGGAATAAACAGGGACTTTCTATGGAGACTATATTATTTAGTGAATCTAATTGTTATTATAGAAATTTTTATTTTTAATCAAATTTAAAATTTGACAAACACTTTCCCAACAACCCGATAACAAAGACCAAACTCATATTAGTAGTAAGTCAGGGTCGATAACTTAGTCTAGTTAGTCTAGTCTGTTCGTCAAACAGGAAGAATTTTTGACAAACAAAACTCATACCTAAATAAAAATGAGGATTCTTCTTTTGCTAATCATTTAATTAATAACAATTCAAATCTTGCGTATAAAGTAACGAGAAAGCAAACTACTTAATTTATTAGGACGTTTAGAAATTAATAAACTTTAAAAAAATCAAATAATTTAATAAACCAAATAATTGATCTAAATGAATCTTTGTCATTAAATCTGTTTAGAGAACAAAAAGTTTAATATATATAATAATAATTCTAACTTACTGTCATTTATTATACATATATTGTACAAATATTTCCTTAGAGTTCCTATACTATACAGCAGAACTTAGTCTAGCCATTGGGTGGTGAAGAAACGATTATAATAATATATTAATAATAATAATAATAATAATAATAATAATGTATATATTTGCCCAACAGATCTTTAGAATCCTATTACAGGACAACTTTTAAGTCTAATTACTTCTGCGTTGACTTACAGTGAACACTAAATTTTCTAAATACTTTAAATACTAATTAACATTAAATACTTATTTGTAAGACCCACCACCACAAGAAGTATAAACACACCCATACACAACAACCACTGACGTAAATTCGTTGGTAAAGGACTATAGTTTATATCCACGGCTGTTAAATTATTAAAGTTATTACATATTCGGTAGACCGGCGATCCAATCATTACATTTGTCCTTGGAATGGGCAGACGAAAGGTGTTCGTTATTCTAATCGCTTGCCTGGGAACCAAAAAGTTTATCTTTGCTAGAATTTCAGGTGCGTCTATTCCATTATGTAGAAGATGGTAAAGAAACTTTATTTCATTGCGGTGTCTACGGAGCTCTAATGATTCTATGTTAAATGTAGTTAGTAGATTAATGTGGCTGTAGCCCCGAGGAGGATAGTTCCCAAACTGGCGAAAGTAGAGGTACTTCAGAAAGCGCCTTTGCACTAATTCCAGCACATGGATATGTGTTTCATAAAGAGGTGACCACACCAATGACGCATATTCGAGTTTCGACCTAACAAAGGCAAAATAAAGTGATATTATGCTGTCGATTGACAAGAAGGACTTGGTGGTTCTAATTATGAAACCCAAAGTTTTTAATGCAGCATTGGATATATTATTTATATGGATATTGAATAATAATTTGGAGTCAAATGTAATACCCAAATCCCTAACAACTTGGCATTTTTCTAGGCAGGCATTGTTCAAAGTGTAATTGAATTCAATAGAGGAACCTCTACGAGTGAATGAGACATATCTACACTTAGAAATATTCAAGTGAAGCCCATTATCGGTGCACCATGTCTGGATTACAACTGTTCTTGAAGGTGAGCGCAGTCATCGATATTATTTACTGCGTGATATATTTTCAGATCATCTGCGAATAATAATTTCTCACAGTCTAGAACTTCAGCAAGGTCGTTTATAAAAATAGAAAATAAAAGAGGTCCGAGATTTGATCCTTGCAGAACTCCAGATGTTGAATGAAAAGGCTGTGATTTATGACCTTTGTAGTAGACATAGTTAGGTCTATGAGATAAGTAGGATCGAAATAGGAGCACGAGCGACGGCGAGAAACCCACCTTAGCCAGCTTGTGTAGTAATATTGAGTGATCTATCCGATCAAACGCTTTAGAGAAATCGGTAAAAATAGCGTCTACTTGAATGTTCTTATCCATATTATCAGACAGAAACTTCGTAAATATTGTTAAGTTAGTTACCGTTGAACGCTTACCAAAAAAACCATGCTGGCATGTGGATAGCAGAGATTTGATTTGCGGAGAGATGTTATGAAAGAGGCAAGCCTCAAAAACTTTGGCGAAGTTGTTTATTATTGTAATGGGACGGTAATTTTCAATGCAACCCACATCGCCCTTCTTGTAAACCGGAACCATTCTACCAATTTTCCAGCATTCAGGAAAAGTACAAGACTGTAGTGCAAGATTAAATAGTTGGCATAATGGAGCAGCAAGGACGCCAGCACAATCCTTAATCAAGAAGCTAGGGATACCATCACTACCCGCAGTATTGGAATTCTTAAGTCGTTTTAATGCGTAAAAAACATCCGATTCCAGAATGATCGGTACATTAATTAAGGTACTACTTAATGAATTCTGGGCAGTAGGAGTAGGAGTCGAGAGAGGCAATGAGTAAACAGAGGTGAAAAAGTTCAGGAATTCATTAATTATTTCCCGAGGCTTAGTCAAAAGTGCACCACTAATGTTTTTCAGTGAACTGGGTAATCCCTTATTAGTCTGTTTGCTTCGTATGAAATACCAATAAAATTTAGGATTGTGTTTTATTGAATGCTGTACTCTATTCAAATAGTTGTTGTACAATATTTTGGTATTTCGTTTTATTTTCTGCCGCAGTAATTTGTACTTTTCTAAAAATTCTAAAGAACGCGTTTTCCTATATTTTAATCGATATCGATTTTTTAATCTCAATTCATTTATATGTTCCCCAGTAAACCATACTGGATAACTCGCCGCACACATGCGCTTCAACGGTACAAATAAATTAAAGTATTCATATATTTTAGCATAGAAATCTCTACACGCTGATTCAATATCAGTTTATGAAGCGAGAAATGACCAATCAGTATGCAATAATGCGTTATATAGATTGATGTAGTCGGTTTTTCTGAAATTAAGCTGGGAAAATTATGATTATTAAAATCAATAGACAAATTTATTGTGGGATGATCCAAATCCTCAGTCACCATTGGTGCATTCTCCCGTTCAACAACTATGTGTTTGCTATTTGTTAATACTAAATCTAGAATTCGTTGTCTGTGATTAACAATATTATTAATTTGCGCTAGATCGACAAAGTTAGCAAAGCTATGTGTTAGTTGAGATTTTACATCGCTTATGTCAGGATTATTAAAGTGCGTGATGTTAAAATCGCCCACGATCAATATATTGCTTGTATACTTTGCACAAATATCTTCAAACAAAAGTAAAAAGTCTTCGTAATCAGAAACAGAAGTATCAGGAGGAATATAAATAACGAAAAAAGCCAACCGGACAGATTGCATATGAATTATACTACCGAGGATATCAATGATCGGTATAGCACTTGTGATGTTATTCAGATCAATTAGCTCGACACAATAGTCTGATTTACAAACGATAAGAACACCACCACCCCGTCTCCTACCAACAATGTCGAATCGTCTGTCCTGCCTCAAAACCTGGTAGTGTGCTGGAAACAAGTCACTGCTATTGATATCTTCTGATAGCCACGTTTCAACAAGGCAGACAACATCGAATTCAGAGTCACTTATATTTGTATAAAAATCGTGAACCTTGGTTCGTAAGCCGCGCACATTCTGATAGTAAACTTGTAGATATCTGTCAGGCGAATCTAGTTTAAATGTACTATAGTGGGAATGCCCCTCTCATACTTAATTCTGAGGCCAGTCTCTCCATTTGCTGCTCTAGAATCTAGTTGCGCTTTGACCTTCTTATAGTAATTCATTTGGCGAACAGTTTTGTCTAGGGAAATGCGGACCTCTTTATATTCCACACTATTTTTTAGATTCTTCGCTAGTTTTATAATGCTATGAACGTCTTTAACACTACCTAGCCTTACTTTGAGTGGACGTCTATTACCCCCACTGTCATGGCGACCCAGTCGATGAACTTCGACATCCTCAAGACCAACACCCGACGACAGACTCCCCACTATAGATCTAACGATGACCTTGTCATGATTTTTCCTCACAGTCTCATCCTGGGTATTCATTTCCTCAACATTAAATATTATTATATTCTGTTTTCTATTATTCCTCTCGCTTTCAATTCCTTTTGCAGATCCAGAATCGTGGACCGTAATTCAGTAATATCATTACTGACTGTATTGCAACTCCGACAGAACCATGAGATTCCTTTCTTATTTTTTATCAACCTTATTTCTGACGCCGTCAAATCTACACAGGAATGCAAAAAATATTTCTTACATACATAACAATCGATGATTTTGTGCCCTTCCGCAGTGTTTTTGCAACCACATGAGCAACAAATTACATTAATCTTGGATGCCATATCAATTACGCAATACAAATCGATATTAATATTTGTAAGGATACAACAAGGACACACTTTTCACACCCAGGGGTCGGCCAGGGTGACTAACAAGTAGACACACCAAAGAAGACCACGGAAGGCAAAGGAGTACAGGCAAAAACAAAGTACAAGCAAAAACACAGGAATGGATAAAGAACTGTGACCTTTTACTTTTTGCGTATAACGCAAAGAAATACTATAAATACAATGTCACATATATTGAGTATGCCTACGATGCTTTTTATATCTAATTTACAGTATATCAAGTGCAAGTGCATGAATTTAAAACTCACCACCGTGAAGAAAAAATTTCACACTCCAACACGATATATTGTATAATTGAGCTAATTATTCAATATTAAACTAGCACAAAATTCGTAATTTAATAGATCAACACTGCACGCTGCACACTGCAAGTACTTTACTACAAAATTTACTTATTATTTATTATGTACATTAATTAAAATTAGTGAAAATTGTAACACTCTGTATATTTAATAATTAAGTATGTACAATTGGAAGCCGACAATCATATCATTCTATCCTCTTATATTAGCTCGATTAAGACATGTACTAGTTCGCTCACCAGAAGATTTACGATAGGATTGAGACAATTTCATGCATAAACAATCAATCCGAGAGCATTTCACTCTATTCTTGTGCTTACCAATTTCTATTTTATGATTCCCATAATCGCAGAACAAAACGTTGTAAATAAGTAACAATTCGGACGTACAAAATTTGCATTGCTAGCAGATGTAACACCATTGAAGGAATGGTAACTACATACACATTTTATTATTTTTTTCATTTGTCAGAATTTGTATAATAATATTTTTAATGAGACAATTAAAAGGTATCCAGTGCTGGTTTGATTATAAACCACACAGATCTTCTGCTGCCCGCAAGAACAAATATTTATCCAAAAGAATATACGAATACGACTTAGAATATAAAATTCTAAAATGCATCCATATTTCTCTTTCTTTCTTGCAGGCGTTCACGTAAATATGAAAGACAAACTTTTAAAGCGAGAGTTTAAAATAACCTACCCGGTACTCTTTCCGCTTGTGAACGAGTCTGTCGCGTTTCCGGTTAGATTTAACCCTTTTCTACATCTGCATCGCTGAAAAAAAGGCGCTCTTATTAAAAAATTATATACACATATATATGTATATGAAATATAACATATGGTGCGGGCAGCCGGATTTTATGTGTGAATTATTTCCCGCTAGACGGAGAAGAGTAACGCCGTGAAGAGATGACTTTGCTGGAAATAAATTGTTTTATGCGTTCTGTACTTGTTTGGATGGATGAGGTAACGGGGGGAGATGTCTCGTTGTGAGACATAGATACAGAAGAATGCATATAATTAAGACTATACGCGACGTATTGCATGAGTTGATGTGTTTTAGTTTTATGCATTCTTTTCGAACAAGTTTACTTCTAAACGTTGCATGCTCTTGTACTAGGTTTGAGCACTAAAAAAATTTCGGAAAATAGCAATTATGTACACATATACTACAGTTATAACTTAATTAAACCGAAATCATACGTAACGTATATAAATAGTTGTTTGTTAACTGTTGAAAAGAAGAGAAAACACAAAAAATAATTCCCATCGATCAACATGGAAATTTGAAAACGGAGCAGGAATAAATAACGAAAAGATGGAAGAAACACTTCAAAATCTTCTAGGAGGTCAACAATTAGAAAGAGAAATTACAAGAAAACCACGAATAATTATAATTTAATCACTAAAGGTTGATATATAACCCCTTTCCACATTAATTTTCGTATTCTGTACACGTATTTCGAAAACTAAGTTGTCATCATCAGCAGATAATTAAACAGTGTCGCACCTGGAAAACTACGGCAAGATATCCGTACGGAAACAAATACCACACATGATCTGTACCGTTGAAAGCCAAGACGCACACTGTATATTCGCTTCACGTAATTTTTAAAAGATTGTGTTCTAGTCTTAAACTAAGATATCCTCTTAGTTACTCCAGATATGTAAGATAAACAGACGAATCATCTGACTTGTGACTTCCACTCAGGGCTTCCTTAGGTCTCTTTCCATCTCTGTATTGTTATATTCGTTCTTCTCTAGTACTTCCTTGACATATGGATTTTCTTCCTCTAAATGTTCGCCCTCGCTGATCGCTTCTGCTCAATGCAATAACGTTTTAGTTAGAGTTCTCTTCTACTTAGGTTAGTGATGGCACGTGGCGCGCAAGTATCTATCGGTATGGGTTCTCTTCCTGTATACCCGATGGTGTAGTTTTCCCGACTGCTTGTATACCAATACACATAAGAACGCTAAACTTCCTTCTTCTATTGCTAACATCGTCGCGTGTTGTCTGTTGATATGATAGAACAATTCATGTAGTTTCTCTTTTCCATATGGCCAAATAAGTAATGTGTCGCCGATGTATCATAGCTACCACTTCGGTCCCCACTCGCAGCTCTCCATAGCTTTTTCGTCAAAGGCCTCCATGAATAAGTTGGCTATCAATGATGACAGTAGGCTTCCCATTGTTGCACCGTTTTTCTGCTTAGTATGTGCTATATGAAAGAAAGAACGTTGTTGCTTGGAATCTGATAATTTTTTGATAGTATTACTTCCTAGAGGCTAATTTTTAGCCAGTACGAAGAAGTAACACGTAAAGCAGAAGAATCACAAAAGACTTGGAATTGAAATCGACTGTAGGTATTATCGAACGAAAAGTAAATGAAATAGTAGAGACATTTAATGAAAATGAGCGGATCGAAACCACTAACAAGGATATGACAAGCAAAATATAGAATAACATGAAATGGAGAAAGCCTAAACAAACTTAAGATAATGATGTAGCTAGAATGTTAGAGATAAATAATAAGGGATGGAAAGAAATAAAACAATTAGCAAGAAACGTTAGAAGAAGTTTTGTAATATTTGAAATATAAAAGAAACACTCTTTACGCCATTGTATGGTAGAATACATTGTCGACTATATATATATATATATATATATATATATATATATATATATATATATATATATATATGTATATGTTGAATATACATAGTCTGCAGCAAAGAAAACAGAACTGTTTTAAAATAGTAACTCTTAGTGGTGCCATTTATTAAAAAAAATATGCGTCGGTAGGGTAAATTCTTCACAAATATTATGTCAAAATACCATGGCATTTGTATCATTAGAAGAAGAGAAATTGTGCATAAAGTGACAGTGTATTTGGCATTTGTCGAAAAATGAATTTCGAACGAAGAGTTCTGTTTTAAACTCGGCAAATCGTTTACAGAAACGTTTAATTTGATAAAACAGGTGTACAAATATGGTGATGCGCGTTTATTACGTACGAGTGTGTATGAGTGGTATAAACGATTTAGAAACGATCGTACGAACATAAATGACGACGAACAAAAAAATCTATGGTTACGGAAAGTAACATCGAACTTGTGCGTGAATTTATCAGAAATGAGCCGAAATCCTCCTTGCGATACGTGGGAATGGAAATATATATTTCCAAAGATTCAATTCTTCGCATTTTGACGCGGCATTTGGGACATTTGTACCACACAAGCTAACTGAATTCAGTATTGTCCAGATTTGATTAAAGGCAAAAAAGGACGAAAACTTCAGGTATTCTAGTGTAACTGGCGATGAGACGTGGTGTATTCAATATGATCCAGAGACCAAGCGTCAAAGCTCTAAATGGAAGCATCCAAGCAAAGAAAGACAAAAAAAGCCGTTTGGAGAAGTCAAAAGTGAAGGCAATGTTGATTTTTTCTTATAATTCGAAAAGCATAGCCCACAAAGAGTTTGAGTCAACTAGTCAAACAGTCAATGCTATATATTATCTTGGCATTATGAAGCGTCTTTTGTCGCGTATTCGTCGTGTGCACCCTCAACATCACGAAAATGGTAGCTGGCGTTTGTTACATGATAATGAACCATCTCATCACTCGACGTTTATCACTCATTTTCTAACCAGAAATGGCATTTTAACTATCATGTTTCGGCCCCCTGTAGATTCTATCTATTCTCCAAACTACATTTGCCGATAAAAGCACAGCCTTATACCGACATCGAAGTCATTGAAAACGCGTCGACAGCGATCTTGAAGGAAATCTCTAAAGATGAATTTAAAAATGAAAGAATAAATGAATTTTTCCAAAATAGTAAGCTTTTGTTTTTATTTTTAAGAAAGTTCCGTTTTCTCTACGACGGACTGTATATATATATAAATGAAAATGATAATTTTACGAACGTACTTAATCCGGAAAAAATTGTGTTAGTGGGTATTCAGTATGTATGTCAACAAAAATTTTCTTTGTTCGAACGGTTAATATTTCGCTATGTATTTATAGCATCTTCAGGAGTTATTATAACAATTTTTATTTAATTTATCGCGCTGTCAAACATATGAAAATTTCTTTTAACAACTATGACATAAATTAATTAAAGATTGTTTAATAACTTTTGAAGATGCAATAAATAAATAGTCAAATATTGAGCGTTTGAACATTTTTATTGATATAACAGTCCGAACATCCATCAATACAATTTTCTTCGTATACATACACAAATACGAGGGTAGCAGTTTATATTTCGGGAATAGCAAACGCAAAAATTTTTTTTATTATCGAAAATAGTTTTATCGCTTTTCAAAATATTCTCCTTGAAAATCAATGCACTTTTGCAGTCGTTTAAGCCCATCAGAAAAGAAATGCTAAACAAATAGTTGTGTACTATTAGGAATTGACCGTTCTACAACTCTAAAGGCACGGTTGCAACGTGACTGATTTTTTCGAAAAAACAGCCGACCATTTGTTTTGATGTGCTTCAAGCGCGAACAACTTTTGTTAGTTTTGGCTCATCATGGAATATCCACACAGTCGATTGCTATTTACTATCGGGCTCATACGTATAAATCCAAGATTCAACACCTGTGACGACTTCATAAATGTTCTTCGAAGCACCGCCATTGCATTTTTTGTGCATTTCTTGGCACCAATCGACGCGAGTCCTTTTTTGAGCGGCTGTTAAATAATGTAGTACCCAACGTGAACATAGCTTTAACGGCTAAATGTGTATGCAGGATCTTATGCTCGCTTACTAACACCTAGAGATGCCTCGAACTCACGGTATGTCACACTGCATTAATGTTTTCCGACACAACAACATTTGTGACGACCTTCACGAAATTCATTGTCCAAAGAACGCCGTTTAAGTTTGAATTAACTATACCAACGATATACTGTAGTTTTCGATAGTGCTTCATTACCATATAAGGAATTCAGCTCGTAGTTTTCGATAGTGCTTCATTACCATATAAGGAATTCAGCTCGTCGATGCATTCTTGTTGAAATAATCCACGCCGAAATTTATAAAAAAAAATTGCACGAAAATGTTCGCGAGTTAATTCCATTATTTCGCTGACATAAAATTTTCAAGTTACTGTCAACAATAGAAGGAGCGACGGAACAATAAAACTGTCAAGGTAAATATGCATATAACTTCACGATCATCAGACTGTAGGTAACACTAGGTGTTGCTAGTTCCCGAAATATATGTATGTATGTATGTATGTATGTATATATATATATATATATATATATATATATATATATATATGTATGTATATAAAGGGTTTTCCAATAGGGAACGCACCCTTTCACTAATCATCGAACTGTCACTGTCAATTTATTCAGTAAACTTAACATTTTCATCACGGTAAAGTACACGAACGAACAACGTCTGCAAATTATAAAAATTTACTACAGAAATTCGGAGTCGGTGACCGCTACTTTAAGAGCGTTAACTCCGATTTTCGGTCGTAATTCTCGCCCTAGTAGACAGGCAGTAACAAGTTTAGTGCAAAAATTTGAGTCTACATATTCGTTGTGTGATGTTGCCGTGCCAGTGAGAGAACGGATTGGTCGAAGTGTCGAAAATATCGCTGCCGTTGAAGCGTCCGTAGCAAATGATTCAAATCAGTCAATTCCACGGCGTTCTCAAGAGTTGGGCATCGGCCAGATCACTTTATGGCGAATTTTGCGTAAGGATCTTGGTTTACACCCATACAAGATCAAGCTGACTCAAGAATTGAAGCCGATGGACCATTTGAAGCGATGTACGTTCTCCGATTGGGCTCTGGAAAAGATGCACCAAGATGAACAATTTCATCGCAAAATCATCATTTTCAGTGACAAAGCTCATTTTTGGCTCAATGGGTTCGTCAATAAGCAAAATATGCGTTATTGGTCGGATGAAAATCCACATGTGCTTCATGAAACACCACTTCATCCACAAAAAATAACTGTTTGGTGCGGTTTGCATGCCGGCGGCGTCATAGGGCCATATTTTTTAGTCGACGATAATGACCGTCACGTTACTGTGAATGGTAATCGTTATCGCGCCATGATTACCGATTATTTTTGGCCCAAATTAGAAGATATGGACTTGGACAACATGTGGTTTCAGCAGGACGGTGCCACAAGCCACACAGCACACGTTACAATCGATTTATTGAAGAGTAAGTTTGATGAGCGTGTTATCTCAAGAAATGGACCAGTCGATTGGCCGCCTCGTTCGTGCGACTTAACGCCTCTAGACTTTTTTCTTTGGGGCTACGTCAAGTCATTGGTCTATGCCAACAAGCCGACAACGTTGGAAGAGCTCAGAGCCAACATTGAACGCGAAATATCAGCCGTTTCGACCGAATTGTGTGGCCGAGTCATCGAAAATTGGGTCCAACGAATCGACCGCTGCGAACGTGCCCGCGGTGGCCATATGAACGAAGTCGAGTTCCATTCATAAATGTTTTGATTGTACTTTAACCCGATAATAAAGTTTTTGAAATATTTCAAATGGTCTGCATTTTATTTTGAAAAAAATTTGTCAAGTCCTTATTGGAAAACCCTTTATATATATATATATATATATATATATATATATATATATATATATATTTGGGTCTGGGAAAAAGTTCGTGGCGTTTTTTCAGTAAAATTCAACTGGTCCCCGCATGGCGCGTGGACGAATTCATTTAAACCGAATATGCTCCATTATTATCGACAATGTTTCGCCATTTTTTTGGTAGATCCATGATCCCATCGGTGAAAAACTTCTGTGGTTTCTGGTCGAAAAACTGAATCAAGTAGTTTTCACAGGCTTCTTTTGAAACCAACTTAATTCCATTGAGAGAGTTCTGCAGAGATCGAAACAGATGATAGTCAGAGGGTGCTATATCCGGACTGTAAGGTGGGTGCATCAAAACTTCCCAACCAAACTCTCTCAATTTTTGACGGGTCATCAAAGAAGTGTGTGGTCGTCGTTGTATGATGGAAGACAACACCTTTCCTATTAATCATTTCGGGCCGTTTTCTTTCAATCGCCTGGCGTACTCTCTCTAGTTGTGCACAGTAGAGTTGAGAATCAATCGTCTGACCAGTTGGAAGTAGCTCGTAGTGGACGATTCCCCTCCAATCCCACCATACACACAGCATCACTTTTTTTGGCGTCAATGTTGGCTTAGCGAACGCTTGTGACGGCTCACCATCCTTTATCCCCGATCTTTTACGCTTCCGTTTATCGTACGTAATCAATTTTTCATCTCCGGTTATTAGTTTCAGAAACGGCTCGATTTCGTTCCGTTTCAGCAGCGCATCGCAGATGTTAATTCGGTCCATCATGTTTTTCACGCTCAACTCATGAGGAACCCATACGTCAAGCTTTTTTTTGTAACCAGCTTTGTGTAAATGGTTCAAAACAGTTTTGTGGTCAATGCCTAGCTCCATGCCAATATCGACACTGCTGATATGCTTATCTTGTTGGACTTTTTCAAGAATTTCATCAGATTTTTCAGTGATTGGACGACCGGAGCGTGACTCATCTTTCACATTGAAATTTCCAGAACGAAAGCGAGCGAACCATTTCCGCGCAACAGATTTTGATAAAGTACCTTCACCGTACACAGCACAAATTTTATCACAAGCCTGCGCAGCGTTCTTCCCCTTATCATAATAATATTGCAGAATATAGCGAAATTTCTCATTATTCTTCTCCATTTTCAAGTACGAATAACTTTCCAACCACTGCACCGATTACAATGTTTCTACGCTCAAACTAACGTTCGGAAGGTCATCTAAAAAACGAGCCGTCGGTGGTGTCGCTGTGACTTGTTGTTCTTTAGTTATCGGCAACCAATGCCATCTATCGGGAAAAACGCCACGAACTTTTTCCCAGACCCAATATATATATATATGTATATATATATATATATATATATATATTAGAAACGTTAAACCTTCATGTTCTGCACTAGCAAATATTATTAAGCGGCTTTTTTTTTTTATATTTCTTGAATGTTAATTTTTCCACCAGTATACAAATTAATTTCAGTTAGGAAAATATTTCTTTCGATTTTTTTCGTCGATGCAACTCTATTTCTCATCAATATATTTTAAATTTAGTTGTTTTCCACACCGATTAAAAGTATTAAAGAAGTAATAAAATTTCGTAGTCTAAAAATTTAACTACTAAACAATAACAAATTACCCAAAGGCATTTTGTATCTCTTCTTACAAATCCCAATAATTAGCAAAGTTTTGTTGAATGGACACCACCGTTCTTTTCTTTTGTTTTAAAAATTCTTCGACTTCAATATTTTCCCAATAGTATTAATAACTTGTCAAAATTATAGAAAGGCAATTTGCTTCTCAAACTATAATTGTTGTTATGCTAAATCGTAGTCCATGTGATTGATAATTTTTTTTATCTATTAAAGTTTAAGAAACGAAAATCCCTCGGAGAAGAACATTCAATCCATTCAAATTGGACGAACACGAACAAAAGAGCGATCAATGCGTCAATCAAGGTTATGATTGAAGAATTTAAGAAGGCCGTGAAAAAAACAAAAGAGTTCTATTTGAAATTATTTGATGTTAATGCATAAACAATGAAAGAATTCGGTTTGTTTTGATTATCAATGAACGCATCTGTTAACGGACACTAATGGGATAATTTACTCTATGAAAAGGAATAAATATATTTATTACGTAATGCATAGTATTACTTTAGTGTTGGAAAATATTAAACCTTTCTGATTTATTGTAATTGCTAATTGATTCTAAGAATTAGTTTACATTAATTGATTTCAATAATAACTGTTCTTTGTTCTTTTAATAAAGAATTTATTTCTGGAAAATTTAATTAATGGAAATATATACAAATTGCTATCCATTGTTTTGAATAAATAATTTATATTTATACATGTATGTTTAAGTATTTAACTTGGCTTTCTTATCAATTACATTAATCATTTTAACGCTATTTACTTTCGCTGAATGTAATTGCAATGAATTTATTTATTCGTTTACTCGTTATAGTAGTCTATATACGAGGGTGGCCCCATAAGTACCCGTCCTGACCTAGAGATGGCGGTAGATTTTTGAAAAATATCACTGTAGTAGAAAGTACATAACCTATAAATCATATGCTTCAAGTTTGAAGTTGTTTAGTATTTGTCTAGTAGCCATCAATACTAAACTTTTCAGTGAATTTGTCAAAATGGAGAAAATTGGTCATCGTTACGTGATATAATACTTTTATTTGAAAGGCCTCAATCTAACCGATATAAAATCTGAACAGGATTCTACTCTAGGTGAGTCTGCTCCTTCGTTTACAACAGTGAAATATTGGGTAGCCGAGTTTAAACGAGCTGCCAAGCGAGCATCGCAGTGATGGACCAAATGAAGTGACGACTCCAGAAATAGTGAAGAAAATTCCCAAAGAAGTACCAGATGATCGTCAACTGAAAGTGCGCGAGCTAACAGATATAGTAGGCATTTCAAAAAGTGTGGTATATCGCATATTATCTGAAAATTTGGACATGAGAAAGCTGTGCGCAAGATGGGTACCGCGTTTGCTCACATTCGAACAAAAACAGTGTCGTGAAGATGTTTCAATTGAGTGATTAGCGAAGTTTCACAGCAACAAAGCAGAATTTTTGCGCCGTTTCATAACCATGGTTGAAACATGGGTCCATCACTTCACACCCGAGACAAAAGAACAATCAAAGCAATGGACTCGAAAGGGAGAACCGGCTCCAAAAAAGGTGCAGACCGTTTCATTTGCAGACAAGGTCATGGCATCGGTTGTTTGGGATTCGCGTGGAATAATTTTCATTGGCTATCTTGAAAAAGGAAAAACTATCAACGGCGAGTATTATGCGAACTTATTGCAACGTTTGAGCTAAGAAACCAAGCAAAAATGCTCGCATTTAGCTAAGAAGAAGGTGTTGTTTCATCAAGACAATGCACCGGACCACAAATTCGTTATTGCAATGGCCAAAATTAATGAATTAAAGTTTGAATTGCTACCTCATGCACCCTATTCGCCAGATTTAGCCCCCACGGATTATTTTCTGTTCCTAAACTTGAAAAACTGACTCAGCGGTCAAAGATTTTCAACGCCAGTTGATGGCTATTTTGAGGAACGAGATAGTTCTTTCTATAAAAAGGGTATCGAACTTATCGATCATCGCTGGGAAAAGTGTATAAAGCTGAAAGGAGACTATGTTGACAAATAAATATATTTCTTTCCAAAATTTTTGTGTCTTCTTTGTTGGGTCGGGTACTTCTGCGACCACCCTCGTATTTTCAAGTGAAAAAAATGTAATTGTTTGGGGCAATCTTCTTAATTCAAGTTGAGTGGAAAAGATTAGGGTCATTTGCGACATTAACAAAGTAGTGATATAATCAACAATTTGTGAAACGTGCATAGTCAGTCAACTGTATAGAATAAAATGTTTAAACTTTAAACTTTAAATATTACATTTAAGAAGCAAATAGTACAACATTAATGTAGAAACAACGCAAAAAAAGAATACAAAACGTTACATGAAACCTTGAATAGACCAAGATACAGTAAATACGAGTACATCTATGTAAAGATACAATAATGTGAGTTGACATTTGAATATATTAAACAAAATAAAATCCGTAGAATATAAATTCCATAACTAGGATAGTAACTTAGCATCAGTGCCGCTAAAGTTATCTAAATCCGTTCTATAATTAAAGGCGTCGGCATATTTCTTGATATAACACATCTCCACAAAATTAGAACCTCTCTCAATAGATGTCACTACGATGAAGAAATACTTTTTTTGGTAATGCAAAATAATAAATCGTGATTGTAAAACTATACACAACTCATTTTCATGTTGGTTGGTTGGGTTCTTATCATTAATGGGAGTCCAAATAATGCCATATTTCCAGACAATGCCCGTTCTCATATTGAACTTTTCCGAAACAGCATTTGCCAAATCAGTTGACCATAGGAGATCTCTGGAATATGATAGGTCGATTGTTATAGTTCCCAATCCTCCCATTAACTTACAACAGCACCATAATGCCCTACAAGTTGCTTTGCATGAGCTTCCACAGAAGTCCACAGAGCATCTTAGAAACATGTCCGGGTGAATAGCAGAATGAATTCGTTTACACGGAGCAGCAATTCATTACTAAATTTTATCCGTAAAGGAATACATTTTTCAATGAAAATTTGCTGATTTATTATTTTCGTTATAATAAACAGTTGCATAGTTTGTATATAGTTCTACTGAGTAATTCGCTTTTGTCACAAAGCATGTAATGGCTAAACACCTCGAGCTTGCTATATCTTATATGGTTAAGGTAAATCAGTCCCTATTTGCATGCCTTATATTTCTTTGTTTATATTCCTCCATAGCTTCCTCTCCACCACTTCTTTCTCCATTTTTTAATCCCTGTAGGCTTAAATCATCTTTCATTTCCTCATCTTCCTCTGGGCCTTCCTGTCGTTCGCCTAATTCCCAGGTTCCATTGAAATACGGAATATACCATTGATCTTGGTCCTGCTCTCCATATACATATACCCTAACTATTTCATCCCCCGTGTTTTTATCCCCAATCATTTGCTTTAGAATATCGGAGTTCATTATAGGTCGATATTTTGCCGTTTGTTATGTATTTACACAGTATTCTGAGAATTTTCCTTTCTACTATCCTCAAGTCTTCTTCCTCTTTCTCAGATATTTTAACGTTTCTGCAAGATACGCTAATATAGACTTTACCATTGTATCACATGTGCCTCATATTGGTTTCTATGTTATTTTTTGGCTAATAATTTTTTATTTGCATAAAAGGTTCTGTGTGCTGGCATTATTTTCTCATTTGTTTGTTCTAATCTCAGGTTTATTCGACATAATGGTTGCTACATACTTATATCTGTCCATATCCTCTAATACATATTCTCCTATTTCTATTTTAACATTTGTAGCTCCTTCGAACCTTATAATTTTAGTTTATTTTGATTTATTTGTAAATATAATACATTTTTCTTCCTTCAAGAATTTCTCCTCCAGTTCTAAGATTCCGTTTATTTACCACATACCCCAGCGTTAGATTAAACAGTGCCGCTGCAATTTTTATTGATTTGAAATCTACACCTCTTTTCTTCTAGCGCTTTCATCTGTACCTTCCTATTATTCGAATTGAAAAATTTATTCCATTGTTTTACTCAATATTTCCTTTAATTTTTTCAAAACTATTCTTGCAAACTCGTTTGTCACCTTCGCGTAGTCTTATTTAGATTTTGTAAATAAAACCAAAAATAATGTAACAACAACAGCAACAACAATAATAATAACAATGGTAAAAGTAATACAAATAGTGTAGAAAAAAGATCTGAGACTGTCAGATATAAATTATGGAACTTCTAAGAAAAGAAGGAACAAAAAAAACAACCAATTTAGAAATTCCCCTCTTATGTAAAACACTTGTTTGCACAACCACCTTTCATACGCACCAAAAAACAACAAATCCTAAATTAAAAGCCACGGCGTGAGAAAACCGACTTTTTTAATATTTTTAAATATAAGGAAGCCGTGCTAAAAAGGAAGTACAACCTTTTCTCATCGAATGCACGTCGACAAGACGCAGAAAAAATAAACTGCCTAAAACATTGGGGTTCCATTTCGGAATTATTAATGGTAGGTAGGGTAAAAATCTATTTCTTTTTTTCTTATTCATTTCCATCTCTTTCATTCGAGATAGAATTTAGTCTCAGCAAGTTCATATTCATCTTTAAATAAATAAGATCCCTCCATTGCATATGTGCGAGTATTTTAATAATGCGTTCGAGAAGGGTTGGATCAAGCAGGAATCGGGATGAACTTTATAGAGGTGTTTATAAATAGAAAAGGTGGAAGATTGTATTTTTATCCACTTTTTTTCATGGTTGATTTATATTTGGCTGGGACATTACTAGTTTAGAGAAATGCTAAAGATGTACAGTTACTGAAATAAGTAATTGTACAGTAACGCAACTTGCTAACTGCTATTTAACTAAATTTTTAAATTTATAATTTCAACTAATGTTAACACATTAAATTTTAAGAATGAAACAAGATATAGGCAACTATGCTATTCGATCGACTATATTACTAAATACTTATAGTAGTAGTAGCAGTAGTAATTTATTTTGTAATGACAATTACAAAAAAAGTCAATAGTAAAGCTAACAATCAATATGTCTCAATAGCTAAAAATACATATAAATAAAATAGTAAAAATACGTAAAAAATTATAAAATTTTCATAAATGATGGTATAGAAATTCTACATATAACATATAAATGTATAATAGAAAGGACCAAAAATACATAAAAAATTATAAAATTTTCATAAATGATGGTATAGAAATTCTACATATAACATATAAATGTATAATAGAAAGGACCAAAAATTAAAAACAAACAAACAATTTCTTGTACTGCAACTATAGATCGTGCATATATTCGTCGATAGAATAATATTCCTTTTCAAGTAGCAATACCTTCACTGTTGCGAAGAACTGCACATAGTTCATATTTTTAATATTTAGCGGGCAGCCTGTTATACAGTAAAGCCCCCCAGTAGTCAACGTAGGATTGAGTTGTTTTTATCCTGTGATATGGTGTCCTTAGATTATTTTTGTTACCAGTATTGTGTTGGGGACTACTTTACCAGAAATGAATTTATTTCTATTTTGATGTACATATTTGACTGCTGTAAGTGTATATTCAGATGGTATTGTTAATATTTTTTTGTTAATAAACTCATTTTTACGTGTATCTAGCTCCTTGATATTTCCCATAATTTGCAGGAAGAAATATTATTCTTGCGTCCACAGACATTCCCCGTAAAATAATGCCATAAGTTGCAACGGCAAATTCGAAAAATACATACATATATTATCCGGATCGCCTGAAGAGTGGAAACATGTTTTATTCGTCGCAGATTGTAGATTGCAGCGTTTAGTTTTTGTGCAGTTTCCGATACAAGCTGTGACCAATATAGCTTCCTATCCATTTTCATACCCAGTAGGCGAACAGAAGTATTTTCACCAGCCGTTATAGTTGTTAACGTGAGCGTTTGGGTTTTATTCTTATTCAACGACAAGTTATTACTATTTAACCATTTGTTCAATTCATTTGCAATTTTATCTGCTTTCGTTGGTACTTCAACCTCTGTAGCTCCTCTAACAATTAAGGTTGTATCGTCCGCATAAAGACATATTTTGGCGTCTATATTATAAGGTAAGTCGTTTATGTAAATGATGAACAACAGTGGGTCCAATAGAGGTCCTTGAGGTACACCCTTACTTATGTATTCCAAATTCAAAACTTTATTATTGAATTCTACACATTGTCTCCGATGTTTTAAGTATGAGTTCAATAGGGCGTGGCCACTACCCCGAATTCCATAAAAATATAATTTATCTAAGAATATTTCGTGATTGACATTATCAAAAGCTTTTGTTAAATCGTAACATACTAGTTGTATTCCGTCCTTGACATCCAAGGTATCTGTGAGAGACTCAACAACTTCAACCATGCCTGCAATAGTGGACCTACCTTCTCTGTAGCCATGTTGAGCATCATGGAATATATCATTTTTTCGAAGAAATTCAATAATCTATTTGCAATTACGGTTTTAAGCATCTTCGATATTGTGGCAATATAGATATGGGCCGATAATAATTGAGGTCGTTAATATTACCCCTTTTATGATTTGACATTACTTTCGAGAGTTTCAATTCACTAGGAAATTTCTCCTCCATCAAACACGTACATATTTATAATACGTACCAGCTGTTCTAAAATGCAACCAATAGTTATTTTTAACATTTTTGTAGACATTTCGTAATAATCTTCTGTGCTTTTAGATTTTATATTGTTAATAATTGTCATTAACTCAAACTCCGATACAGGCTGGAAATAAGCAAGAGTTTGACAAATCAACCTTAACGCTTTTCATATAATTTCTTACCTTTTTATACTCAATTTCTCCTTGAGCATGCCGCTGATTCATAAAATAGATATTTAAATCTTTAGCGCTAAGGTTAGATACCTCCGTCTGTTTCGAGTTCAGTTTTGAATGCTTTCTTATAATATTCCATATATCCTTTTGTTTATTATTAGATTTATTAATACGGTTCAAGTAGCTCTCTCTAATGGATTTGTCTAAACAACTTTTATATTCTATTTTACGTTCTTTATATTCCTGATACACTATATATAATTAATAACAATACTAAAATGTCATATTATCTCCGTCGCTTAATATGTCGGAGTTTACAATATAATAATAATTAAGTAATTATTTATTGTTATAAAAACACTTCATATAATTTAAAATTAAATCAAGAATGCAGCCACAGTATCACTTGTCTTCCATTTTCACTCTTCTATGCAATCTTGCCTCCCCCTTTGGAATCTCCATTACTCCCATCTCTAGCAAATCATTTTTAACCTCTTTTAGGGCCATCGTTTTCTATTCCTATTTTCTTCTTCTCTCAATAGATTTTGTTTAGCTCATCTATTTTCATGCATCCTACTATTTATTTGTTCTTCTTCTAAATTCCTCAATTACTTTGATTTCATTACAGATTTTGCTTATTATTTTTCGTCCTCATACTTCTAGTTTACTTTATTCTTTTTCATTCATCGTTTAGATTTCTTAAGAATGGGTAACAGTGAGTCCAATATTTGGTAGATTCGTATTTCTATAGGTCTTATATTCTTCGCTCTTAAGATGTATTTTAAACTCCAAGCGACTATGCTTTCTTTTGCGAACCGTTTCTCTATTTACTTCTACTTTACTTGTTAGCATTACCAAGATATTCGATCTGCTCCACCACTTCTACTTTATACATTCTATTTACGCGATTTGGTAAAGAATATTTCCACTTTCTGGTTTAATTGTTCTTAATGGGAACTGATATATCAATAGCATTCTCAATGGTGTCGCTAAGGGCGGAAGAAATGTGATAATGATCTGAGTTAATATCATGTGCTTCATAAACTTGAACATAGGTACTTGATTTTTATCTGTGGGCCAATAAGTTCATTTGTCAATTTAATGTCATTCACATTTTAGATCGCATTTAGTTAGCATTGAGTCCTGATTAATTCTATTTTTGATTGAAGCGCCAGTTTCTCATAGCATGTTAAATAATAGTCCGCAACTAATACACCGCGTTGGGAATGTCAGACTTTTATGAGCATGAATGTTTTATATTTATTCATTCAGAGTTTTAAAATGTTTCCCAAACTTAAACCATCTTTAATTAATACATATTACAGTCCTTGGCCTTAATACTAGAGTCACCGGAGATAAATTTTAATAAAGACTATTGTTCATTAAATTAACCAATTAAGGTTAATATAACCCCTTTCAGCAATAATTTTCGTATTCTGTATATGTATTTCGACAACTAAATTGTCTTCCTCAATAGATAATTAATCACAGTATCGCACCTGGTACCACGGCAAAATCCGCACAAAGACAAAATCCGTACTATACCTACACCGTCGAAAGCCAAACACGCACTGTAGATTCCTTTTACCTAATTTAATTTATATTCCAGTCTTAAACTAAGCACTTAACTTAAGGCAACTGCATACTTATATAAACCTTTTCGTCGGTCGTACGTTACTTTTCTATAAAATGAAACAGATATGAGTTAGGTATTGGACCCCATCGGCGTTTAACACATGGTTTCTGCTTTTTGAAATATATATGCTTTCATTTGTATGTAATTTATATGTAATTCTCAGTAAGTATATACATTTTAACCAAATGTTAATAATCCGCGTTTACGTTATGATTATTCTCTAATACATGCTTTACTAAACTAGATTTCTCAGGTCGATTAAATTTGATGTGCGCCATATGTTCTTTATGCCGGGTTTTGTCTGACCTATGTTCAGTTTATTGTAATCTAGGCATTTAATTTCGTAAATTTAAAATTTCTTGCTGATCTCGGCTCTTTTCGCATTTCCTAAGAGGGATTTGATAGAGTTAGTGGACCGAAATGTAACTTAAAAACCACGCAGTGATGGAAACAACTTTTTCTGAAGGTACTCTCATTCGAGAAACCAAAACCGCTACAAACGTATGCATAAATAGAATATTACTAAAATATTTGCAAATATCATTTTTGTGAAAGTTTCAATGAACTCGTATTTTTAAATGATTGATTTACTGTAATATTTCAATAAAATTGTTAGTCCGTAAGTAATATTTTCGGAAGGGACTGTATATATTTTAATATAGTTCAATGAAAACTGTCCACATTAAACACAAATTACGCATTCAGTTTTATACATCCTCGAAAATCTCTAGGATAAAGTCGTAAAGATATAAACAGATCTTGAAACGAACTAATAGATAAATTATGTTCCTGAAATAATAAAATAAAATTTTATAGTTCCGAGATGTCACACGATATGGAACTTTTTTTCTAAGGGAAACAATGTTATTATATACATTCCGTAATATTCAATTTATGGTCTAAGATTATGGGCAGCATGCGGTTTGTGAATATTAGGAACGTCTGTTCACATCACAGATGTGCTTTATGAAACGACAAATTGATAAATATCAATCAGTAGTACGCTATTACTATTAAAAAAATAAATACTATTTACGCTATTTGAAAAGGCAACAGTTGTTAAATTCTCTGGACAGTTATGTATTTAAGTAAAAACAATGGAATTTTAAAGCGTTAGTTGCAAATATCAACAGGTGCGATTTCACTTGTTTAAAATTTTCCATGTTTCATATCATAAAAGAAATTTCTATAATTTAAATGATTGATGATAATAAAGTTGCTAATAACTTGTATATACATACTACTAAAATGATTGAAATTGCTCATTTCCTTTTATCATATTTTCAAATAAGTTGGTAACGCCGCAGTTACTTTGGTTTTTTGTGTTTTAAATTATTATCATCAAAGTACATGCAGTCCGATGGAGTTAGATGGAATCTGTGGTTGATTAACTTAATCACTTAAGATTGATATATAACCCCTTTCCACTTTAATTTTCATATCCTGTATACGTCTTTTGACAACTGACTTGTCATAATCAGCAGATAATTAAACAGTGTGACACCTGGAAACCACGATAAAAGCCCGCACGAAACAAATTCTATACACGATCTGCACCGTCGAAAGCCAAAACGCACTTAGTATATACTTATCTATGAATTTTAACTCATTGCACCTGTAACAGTTCTCTTATCGCCTTCATTTAGAATTTTTGGAGGCCTACTTGGGTATAATTTAAACGTTTCGGAATATTTTGAATATATTTTTCAGTGTGTACTGCAGAAAACTTTTTCGATCAAATTAGCTATTTGGCAGGGTTTTTGTTTTCTTTGTGTACTCGCGCATGTTACCAGACAGAAGTATCTTCTAAAAATGAAATGTACGAAAACTTTTAGAATTTAGATATTAGAATATTTAGCAAATTTGCATAAATTGACCACTTATAAAGTAAATTTTAGGTCATTTTAGTCGTCATCGTATTGTTCACTTATTAGTGTAAAAATCTCAATTATCTGGACGCGCGCTGCGGCGTAATTTTCGTTTTTATAATTAAAATAAAGTATAAAAATAATGCAAAAGTTGCTATTTTTACAAACAAACAAGTATTTGTGCGATGTTTTCATCGTACATGTTTTGGATTTCGAATTTGATTTGGGCCATAATGTCATAATAATTCCTGAAATTTCTTTTAACTTTAAATAAAATGAAATTAGTTGGACTTGAATCGAAATAGAGAATAATAGATAATAGACGATAAATTTTAGCTACATATGTCTCAATATAATAATATACCTATGGATTTAAGAATTGTGATCATACTCTGGTACAATTTTAAGTTATTGAATTATTATTATACTGTGCTATAAAAACACGTTTTAAAAGTAATCTGGTATGTAGACTACCGCGATCGCGGTCCATACTATCTTCTTCTGCGCTTCCGAGCTGGTATATCTGCCGACGTTTCGTACCCACTCATATGGGACATCTTCAGGGCTCAACTATAGCTACTATTTGTTGCACTGAAACTGCACTGTTTTAAAATTATTTCAGTACATAAAAAATGTAATATAAAGGTTGATAAATGCATAAAGCAATAGTACATGTAATTTTTTTTGTCGACAGATATCTACTACTCAACATGACTGACACTAAAAATAATGCAAGCAGCATTAATTATTTGAAGTTCGTCAAGAAAAGACGATGATGATTTGCGGACGTCTTGTTTCTCATTACTCGTAGTATAATCAGGAAAATCTCATACTATTGAGGAACAGCTGATTCTTTGTCTGCAAACAAACCGTTGCACTATTCAGCTGAACGAGTTAACTTAGTCTGATGCATTATTGGTATATGTCCGTTTTGTTTTGAACCAAGTCATACATGAAGAACTGGTCTTTGCAAGAGCTTGGCAACATATACTAAAGGCAATTAATTGTTTTGCAAAGTTATTTAATGGAAGTCAAACGTAATACCAAGTGCAGCAGATGGAGTATCGCGATGTTTGAACGCTATCATTCTGTTGTAAGCCTTTTGAAGAATGGTGCCGTGGTAAAGACAACATTTAGTGGTTAAAAATCTCAGTGACAGATTGCTTGAATCTCTCCAATTCGTTATAACGACCGCAAACAGTGACAAAGTGTTGAGCGCTAAGTTATTTACGCAACTGTTTGAAGAAAATGATGAGGATTGCTATCGATTACTTTTTTTTACACTGAAGAACGCCAGCTGGCAATAGATTTGTGTTTGAGATTTCTTTCATTTTTTGAAATCGTTTTAGAGCTTTGAATGCTAGAGACCCCATTTTGAAAATAAATTATTAAATGTATGTCAGATTTTTTAACAGATTTACATAAATTTGATGATGTTAAGTATATAATAGCCTGATTTTAACTAAAAATAAAGTCTATCGAAACATTTGTTACCAGAATAAATCTAATTAAACGAAACGTTGAAAGGTCGTAAATTTTTCCAGTTTTTCAACTTGTCATGGATAAATTTCCAGGTTGATGACGTCTTGGCCCAAGTTCAAATTTTAACAACTTTCACACAGACTTCAAATCCTGGTTTATATGGCTACGAAAATACACTGGATCATCGATCCACACAATCACATTGAACAATTAACTGATCGGAATAAGCGTTAATGAATAACTGTAGTTCAGAATGGTATCAGCGTTTCTGGCTTCAAAAAAATATAGCTGTTGCTTAATCCACATTATGGCCTAATGCAAGTTTTGCGGTAACCAATCTTCTTACGAACAAAATAATCGGTTGCATCACACTGACCGTGGGGATCTGAAGTTATACCTCTCAATTATTGAAACATGGCTACCAAAACATTGCAGCATTATTTACATATTATCTGTGCATATTTTAAATTTGTTTATTTTTACGTTAGAATGTTATTAGGTTCTTATCTGTTTCGTTGAAAATCCAAATATTCACTTGCACATTGTCCTTTCAAAAAAGATCTGGATGAAAAGTGTATGCTTTATTTACATATGTTCACTCTTCAAAAGTCCTACTAAAGTGAGTAGCAGTAAAAAAACACATTTGACGTTAATAGTAATAATAAAATTAAAAAAAATTCCACAAATAGTCTACGGGGCAAAAAAGTTTGATAATCTCTGATTTAAGCAATCAATAACATATATACTACAATAAAGTGTATATTGTTTAAAGATTTGTTATAAGAAATAGGTACTAACCAATTTTTAATCTAATACTTATTTGATGACAATATCCAATATGACATTAAACATGTATGGATTCAATTATGACATATACAGACACAATTTGCTCATATATCGAAATATGCACATATATAATACACGTTTTATACAAAATCAACATCAATTTTATATTTACTTATATCGCCATGATTTAATGAAAAATGTAAACACTTATCTGGATCCAATCATTTAAATGAAGGGAGAGGTTTTAATAACGAACAACATATGAGAAAAGAGAAACAATTAGTTTGTTTATTTTTCTGTCACTCTCAACAAGTGCATACAAAACACAATGGGGGAAGAGGAAGAGCCTGGTGAAGGAGGAGATATTCGGTAAGCAATCGTTCAGAAGCCTTATATTTCATAATTATGTGTGCGTTTAGTTTCAAACTTCAGTTATTATTATTTTTCGTATATGACAGAATTAATTTTTGACATGTGTAGTTGAAATCTTATTTAATATTATGTGGTGAACATACTATTTAAGTATTATAACTACTACTAAAACATCAACGATAGAATTACTCCATAATAACTGAACTTCATTGATATTATTCTTGTGGGCTTTAAAAGTCAGAGTGACGTTTCCTTGAAATGTGACAGGTAATCATATATTGATTACTAGGTGGTCTGGTATCCTCGATATATTTATCAGCACCTCTTTCTGGAGCGAATCTAGAAAAGATTTTTGAAATATGTATCCTACCGTCTTAATGGTACATACCCACTGCGGGGAGTAGATTAATAATAATGTGGGCCTACTGGAAAGGCATAACTTCCAAACCTTGTCTTGCCGAAGGGATGTTGCAAGCGCCAAGTTCCTTATTAATTATTATAGGTTAATAGTGGTGTGGATGTCCCATTATCGTTGGCTCAGGATTGTTTCCTAGTACCATCTCACGCCACTAGATCTCGCGACTCGTTTGTTGCTCCGAGAGCTAGGAGTAATGTTCTCCTAGTGGCAGCACTAGCTCATATGTGCAGGAACGCTAACAGGATATGTTCTGATCCCTTTTTTGGGAAATAATCCCTTGAATCGGGCGTTGGTCCACTTCTGCTTCTATTTTTTCATTATTTCGTAATTACATATTTAATTTTGTATGTATTAATTAAATCTTATGTATGTTTTAGTTTGCTTATATATATAATTAAGATTTCTTTTTTTACTTTTTTGCTTTACTGTACTTTCTATATTGGATTTGTCCTATAAATGGCTTGTTCTGTTGGACAATAAAGAATATTATTATTATTATTAGACATAAGACAAACGTTGCATTATCTATTTTATTGAAAAGAAAGGGTATGCAACGCTCGTGGTGTCTGATAACGAAGAATTTTATCCGGCAAAAGGGCAATAGATTTTATACAACTTCGGTGAATAGTTATTTGCAACCAGCATTTTACTAGATGAGTATAATATTGTGCACGTTAAATTTTACAAATTGAGAATAGGGCTGTTCCAAGTGATAATAATTTGCACGCCATAGGGCTAACAGAATTTTCAATTCTGATTTCCCACTGTCACAAATAGGAACTCCGTTTAGGTCATTGTATGAAAACATGGTGACAGCAGCTTGTAGCATACCTTTCCACACGTATATTTTTAATGGCATAGTTTGGTTTTCATACAGTGTCGAACAGGTTTTACTAAAGTTAGGAGGATAACAGGATATGATAGTCTCACAGTTCAAGCATTAGTTCACGTTACTTCTGTAGAATTATCTCAAAGGTATGTCAAAAGTGGCCAGAAAATGTCCTGCATCGATTATGTCTTACAGTAACTGAGAATTTGAGTCGAGGAGTAGTAACCAAAAAAAAAAGACAACATCTTGAAAAACTAATTAGGCAAAACAAAGCACGTGGAAAATATTGTCCGTCAGACATTTTTGCAATAATTTCAATTTTATACCAGTCTCACAAAAAATAAAAGAATTAAATTTTAAAAATTGTGTGTACCATCGGATCTAAAGGGCGAGTGGACCTTGGTGTCGAGATATTTCACTCTTCTTTTCCATTTTCTTCTGTCTAGCGACTCCTTCTTCCAGCCCCTGGAAGCATACAAAACACAGTGTGTGTTTTGGTTCTGACAGGATGAGTACGCATAGTTTTTCTGCGTAAGTATTACCGCGAACCCAGGTGCGACACTATTATTAATAATCTTCTGATGGTGACAACTTAATTGTAATTCGAAATACGTATACAGAATATGAACAGTGATGAGATAAGGGATCTTATTTACCATTCTTTTAGCATTCACATCTTGCACGCATAGCTAACCATAAGCCTTAATTTTGTTTGAAACAATTTTACTTTTGTTGTCCTTACTATCTTTTCTGTCGACTTTATTTTGTTCTTCTGAGAGTCGTCCCAATTAACTTTCTCAACTTAAATGGGACTACTATCAATGTTTGTAATAGTTTTTTTCTGCTAATGATGTCATATATTTGCCGATAATATATAAACAGCAAACGCAAGCTTAAAGTCTGTACATAAATATTTTGTCGGATATGCTTCATGATGAATATCTGGCCGATGGTGTGCCTTTCTGCCACGACCCCTCCATTATATTCCTATACTTATTCACTGTGATATTTCTCCAGCAGTTTTTTGATTATCTTCGCTACTAGCTTGCATGCCGTATCCTTCAGAGCATCCTTGGTAATTATTGCATACCTCTTTAGCTCCTTTTTTGTAACGGCGTATTAGTGCTTTATTCCTTGCCATCTTTTTCTCTTGTCAAATTTTTTTCGTTAACCTGTTATTAGTTTATTACCACCGTGTTTTAAGATTTTATTTGTTACGTTGTTCCTTCCAGCATTCTGGTTATTTTTTAATTGCCTTATACTATCTCCAAATTTCTTTTTTGTGGGTTTATTAATAATTTCGTATTCTCTATACTCCCATCTTTCATTTCCTAAAATAAATACATATTAAGTATTTATTTATAAAGGATTATCGAGCGAAAAAAACTGGTGCTGATATAACAGAAAGCTCTAGTGATCAGTGTTTTTAATATGCCACAAAGAGATAAGTTAATAATCACCAATTTCTGTGACCACTCCGGAAAACGTTTTATTATTGTGATTTTATGATTTTAAAAGATTGACGAATTGATCTCAAATGCACTACAAAAGCATTGACCATTTTCTATGAACGCATATTTCACATCGTTTATAGAAAAAACGCCGAGGAATCTTACCGAAGGTTCGACGTAAAATTGGTTGATTACCACTATTCGGTAGATTTAGCAGCAACTGGCTACTATTTGTCCCCAAAATTCAAAACCATTTGAAAAGTAAAAGATTTTCGACGAATGGCGAGGCGATATGCCGTGTTGAAGAGTGGTTCGCGGACCAAAATAAAAAATTTTTTTAAAGAGCTTAGAATGTACAATCCTTAAAGGAACTTATATAGAATAAGTTATATTCAGTCTTGAAATATTGTGGCGTTTTGTATAGTAGGCCAAATTTAGTACCCCCTTATATTAATAGCATCTATCCGCTGTCATGCTTTAACCACAGGGTAAGAAGAAATAATCACTTATATTGTACGTACTTAAGCAAACTATTTTTGTTCATGTAGGCTTGGCAATATATTCTTCCGTTGACATATTATTTTCACTAAATGTTACTAATTGCTCTGGTTCTTTTATTATGCGACGAATACGCATCTCTCAACCTTTTTGTAGTTTATTTATTTCATTCTTGTCTAGTCGTAATAAACAATCAATTGGTCGGAAAGCAAAAAATGAATAGTCAATTATTTTAAAGCATTTTTTAATTTGGTAATTGGTTGTGCAGGAGATATACCTATACAATAGTTCCTTAAAATATAAAATAAATACATTTTTAGGAAACTTCTGGCTGAAGACCACTTTCCCAAATTGATTGTGCCAGAGACCATTGTCGAAAAAATATTAAGTTTCGAAGAAGCTTCCAAGTGTTTGAATACATTGGGCAAAGATGAAAGCGGCGTAAGATATGCGTACTTAATGATATCACCCACAGACAGGTATTAAAGTTATTTAAAAGTATTCCTGGCGACATCGTATATCTAACTCCTAAGAATAATTATTATTTTAATAATTTTTCTCTTTCTTTTCAGAAAGCTTACAAACATAGCTACGATATTGAATTTCAAACACTTGCTGTTCATTGATGTCAGTGGCAATTTCTTGAGTTTAGATAGACTGCAAGTGCTCTCTGAAATGCCGTATGTTCTTTACATAAAAGCCCAAAAGAACTTGATAGAATCTGCTGCATTAAATCCAATGCCGTATCTTCAGGTATCATAAAAGTTGTAATACATATTAATATCCTTTTTGACGCTATTATGTTTATGCAACTATCCCGTTCAATATTTTTGGTTTTTATATGAAAATAATAGATTGACTGTTAAAGACAGTAGATATTCTCTATGGGGGGTTATAGCGCAAATTTCGTGTATTTTCTATGGAGGTTCATCTTGAATTTTCGGGGGTAAGTTATGGTGGGCGGCTGCGAGATTCTGCCCCAAGTTAGGGATGACTCATGGGTAGGCTATAATTTCATGCACGACTACCGCGAGACCTCAGCGATCGTTGATTCGGACGTAATGATAAACGAGCCATGCTCAGTAAATAAACCGTATTCGATTTAAAAATCTAAATGATGTCTAAAGAAAGAGTCTAAGGGAATTACATGCGTAAAATAATAAAGGCTCAATAATAAACAGTTTTGAACTGATAACAGACAAAGAACGACATTTGATCAATAAATAACAGCTTTTAACTAGCAAAGAACAGGTTTTATCAGTTCATTAACAATTTAGAATAGTTTAGTGTAAGTTCAGAGCTATTCTTTACCAGTTAAAAGCTGTTCTTTTTCAGTTAAAAACAGTTCCTTGTCTAACGACGGATCCTTAGACGCGCCTTCACCGCTGCAGCTTCCTTCGAAACGAATTTTAAAACCACATTTTTTTATATCCTCTAAATATTTATAAATAAAAGTAAAACACTGCCTATAACCGCGTCGCCAACGTGTAAGCATCGGCTCTGGTGGTTCAGGGATACTGAGACACAGTTAAATTCGAGAAACGCGTTTTGAAGATTTGACGGACACTACTATTGTATGCGCTTGAAAGTGTCTACCTCGGGATAACACAATCGATTAGTTTGTGACACAAGAGTAAAAACATGAATTTTACATATGTAACAAGTCAGCATAGTATTAATAATAAACATTAACAGTTGGTTTGTTAAAAATTTTCCGATATACTTTACGCTAACTTTAAAATTACTTCGGCACTATACTGTTGTACTTTTCTAAAAGCTAGTAAAATTGAAGATGTCGATTAAAGTGATTCTATTGTACCTACCACAACATTAACAACATAATTTCTTTTTACGATCTGTTGTTTCGTTCGCACTTAACCACAGTTTCTTATTTTTCAATTCGTTTTTGCTCCTACGTTGCACATGCTCACGAAAGTATGGAAAAATGATTCATTGGATAATCAAGTAAACGGTAGATTATACAAAATCATTGTTGCACATAAATGAAATAAAAATTTCCTCTTTGATTTTACGCAAGCTTTTTTGATATGTGTTGTGTACTCTTCACGTGTTGTTCGCAGTGGCTTTTTGTTCAACACATTATAAACATATTACAAATTGTACATTTAATTTTTACGCCATTGTAAATTAAATCGGAATAACCACATATTAATTTATTGTCTTAGTTGGACAATGATCGTTTTCTCGATACATCTAATTGTGACATTATTATGTATAACAATCTGTTGTAAAACAAATACGCGCCGCTGTCAATTTACATATTAATACGTAATAATGCAGATGAAATTGTTGACAATGCAGATCGGTAGGGAGAAGGTTATGCAGTATTTGGTACATCGGTAGAGCGTACATCTCGAAATTGATATCTGTACTCATAACTTCACCAATTTTAATACTTTCCCACTATTAGATATAAAAATTGTGTTTGTGAAATTAAGCGGATTCGTTTTGATCAATAAGGTTGATATATAACCCCTTTCCACAATTAACTATTTGTAAATTCTGTATACGCATTTCGACAACCAAGTTGTCATCATCAGCAGATAATTTCAAAGTGTCGCACCTAGTAAAACACGGCGAAAAAATTGCACGAAAAAACAAACTCCGTACGCGATCCTCACCGTTCAAAACCAAGATGTGCACTGTGTCTGTTTCACAAGATTTTTAAAAAATACTTTTACTTAAACTAACATGCACTACATTGAAAAAGGTTATTATGGTCAAGCAAGTGATTTATGTGTGTTTTATGATATTGTTCCTCTTGTCTTTCAGTAGAGAGAAAAGAGGGGTTTGTAAGGGCCCGGCGTCATTAAAGTTCACCACATGGCTTAAATTCTTTAAGATGTGCATGCTTTCATACGCGTCCAGTTCGCGATAATTGTACACGTTCTTTATCAAATGTAAACAATCCATATTAACACTGTGGTTATTTTCTAATACATGTCTCGCTATACCCGATTTTTCCGGTCGGTTGAATTTTATGTGCGAAAGGTGTTCTTTATACCTGGTTTCGATCGATCTTTTAGTTTGGCCGATGTATTGTCTATTGCACTCTAAACATTCAATTCGGTAGATTCCCGATTTTTTATTCTCTTCAATTTTGTCTTTTGCATTTCCTAAGAGCATTTTAAGGGAATTATTAGGGCGGGAACAAACTTTAAACCCGCGATCTTTAGAAATACTATTCAGATTTTTTGTCACACGATGGAAAGGTAAACAAACAAAATGCTTTTCCCGATTGCTCTGTGGTGAAAGACATGTGGTGTCACGGATTGTTTTTCTTATGTTGGCCTTTCTGATTAATCCTTTGATTATTTCCGAATCGAAACCGTTGTGTACCGCGATATTCTTAATGAGGTTCAATTCTCTTTCATATCTTACTTTTGTTAGTGGGAAATTGATCAAACGATTAATCAGAAAATTGAATGAAGCCATCTTCTGTTGCATGCTGTGATTTGAGTCAGCCGTAATGAATCTATTGACATTGGTTTCTTTTCGGAAAATATCAATTTCTATTTTGAGATCATTCCTAATAACTAAGGTGTCCAAAAAAGGCAACTTGTCATTGTTTTCTTTTTCTACTGTGAATTTAATTGTCGGGAATTTTGAATTTAACTGTTTAACGAAATCATTTAAGTTGCATTTTTGTGTATTGAAAACCGCGAAAATATCATCGACATACCTGACCCAAATTCTTGGAAAATATTTAGCTTTATTTTTTAGTTCTATTTCAAAGTTACTCATAAACAGGTCCGCTATGAATGGAGAAAGACAATTGCCCATTGCAGTTCCCTGTTTTTGTTCATAGAACTTCCCTTCGAACTGAAAACAATTTTGGGACATGCAAAGGTTTGTTAATCTCACGTATTCCTTTATTTTCTCTGGTTCGATCTTATTTTTGTGAAGCAATTCTTCTAAATATTTTAAAGTTTCTGGGATCGGTACCGAAGGAAACAATGACGTTACGTCGAATGAAACTAAAATTTCTCCTTTTTCTAATTTACAATCTTTGATCCTTTGGATAAATTCTAATGAATTATTGACTGAGAGACTTTCAAGTTTTTCGGGCAAATTTTTGTATTCATTCACTAGCCATTTTGATATCAAGTAAGTAGGGGAGTTGATCCCTGAGACAATTGGTCTCATTGAGTTGCCTGGTTTGTGTATTTTAGGTAAACAATATAGTCTAGGGATCAACGGATTACTTACACTTAGCCTATAATTCAGATTCGGGGTTATTAACTTTGAACAACTTTTTAACGCGTTTTTTGTGTCCCTAATCATTTTTGGTAATGGAGTTTTCGTACATTCAACATAGGGTCCTTCTGAGATTAAATTTTTCACTCTTAGAAAATAGTCGCTTTTGTTCAAAATTACTAACTTGTTCCCTTTATCTGCTTTTAAATAAAAACAGTCTTTCGATCTGAGACTCTTAATTAGGTTCCATTCGTGGTGCACTACTTTGTGTTTTTGTTCTTGTAAGTTCTGTTTGATTTGAGTCTTACAAGCTTCTCTAATAAAATATTTTGAAGTTTGATCTAAATATTTAATAGCCGCTTCGATGCTTGCGATCACCTCCTCGGTAGGAGTTTCGCGGTAGGACAAACAATGTTTTAAACCTTTATTTAATAAGTCTATTTCTCCTCGATTAAAAGTCTCGGATGAATTATTGACGACGAGTGTTTCTTTTATAGGATTTTTATTGACATTCTTGTCTGATCGTGGGCATAAATTTTCGAATTTCTTGTTCAGACCTTTAATTTTCTTATTTAATTTGTGGTTTGTAATTTCCGCGATTTTTCTATAAAAGCAACACCAGTCTTGATATTCAGAGTGATTTAAGTTTTTTGTTAATTTTAAATGCAATTCATATAAATTTAATTCTAATCTACTTCTTTTGCTGTACAGATATTTCATTTCCATTTTTAAACATTTCCTTTTCGCCTATGAAATGATTTTCTCGTTCATTCTTCAATTTGATGTGACATTTACTTTAATAAATTTAGGAAAAACATTTCTACTTTTACAGCGATTCAAGAAATTTATATCTGCACTTATAAACTTAACTTTACTATATATCTTGTGAAATGTGTTGTACAACTACAGGATTCGTTTTGCTTTAGTAAAATTTTACCTTTGATAATGAACGAAATTTCGAAGCAATTTTATCGTACACCGACAATTTGCAATAAAGTCCTTTGTGAAATTATACCCAATGTTTAATTTTACTACTTATTCATAATGTATCTGATTAACTTTTTATTTTGTATTTCTATAAATTTAGTCACCTTTCACAATATGTTTTCTGACGTTGATTTCATTGAATCTAAATGTTCAAATGTCTCAGTGTTTGTGTATGTGTTTACCGTTTATATTCCGTCGACTGAATTATAAGTGGACTTTGAAAACTTTTTTAAACATTGGAGAATTTCCACATTGAAAACCATAATTATATTTGAATATTTCAATGCCACACACTATAATAATCTAATGTCCGTTATTAGCTGGCTATTATGCAGTTCTTTGAGTTCATCGACTTCATATAATATTACAACTTCTTAAAGTAGAATTTTCGTCTGCTGAATCTTGTGTTATCTCATATACAGTTAGAAATACAAAGAGATGACCTTTCCTTAGTAAAAAGAGACTCACCATTCAGCACACATTTTCAGTTGATATTTTTATTGACCATACACACCATGTTGACCTTCCCGTAAATCCATTAAACCATACTTTTGACTTCAGAAGAGCAGTTTTTCGAAAACTCTATGACGCGCTGATCCATGTGGATTGGTCTCTCTTGTAATCGGCTAATGATAACTCAGCCTGTTCCTAGTTTCACCAAGTTCTATTTTCACGATTTAAGCGTTACGTTCTAAAACACGGGAGTCTAAGCACAAATATTCTGACATGGTCCAACTATGATATAATAAGGGATATTAAATCTAAAGTCTATTATTTTAAACGCTACAAAGTATCTGGTAGTTTAGAAGATTTAGTTAAATGTAAGCAGCATAAATCTCAGATAGAAAATTTCATTAATAGGACGTAAAAGGTATATGTTAAGAAGATCCATTCTCAATTTTGAAACAGAAAAATTCTCGTCATTCATACAAAATAAATACAACACTTTTGGGGCCAAAAACATGATAGCAACGCATAAGTTGGTCCACATGATATTGTTAATGGATTTAGAGACTACTTTAGCGGTGTCTATATCGCTGAAGTATAATGATTTTATTGAACTAGAAGATTATAAAACTTTTGTAGCTACTTTTACTTTAAATGAATTCGAATTCGATGTCTTTAAAATACTAAAAATAATAACTTTAGGGCACGACGTTATTCCCAGTTTAATAATAACAGATTTTAGGATTGTTTTGGATACGCCTCTAGCTATAGTTTTCAATCTAACAGTAAAAATAGCGATATTCCCAGGAATGTGGAACATTTCAAAAGTCTGTCATATAAATAAAAGTGTCTTACTTTCTAACATTAGAAATTATAAACTCATTTCTTTTTGTGTAACTTCACACTTGAAATGGTCATATATGCATTTGCTTATTTATCCTGAAATTAAACGTCCAATTTGGCTTTTTGCAATTTATTAGAAAGATATTAGACAATCAAAGAGAGGTGGATGTGGTTTACATGGATATATTCAAAGCTTTTGATCGAATAAATCATGTTTTGATGAATAATGATGAAAGCCTTTGGATTTTGTGAGTCTTTATTGAAATTTATTTCTTCATATCTTGCTTTTAGATCACAGTATGTTTGTTACATATAATGGGTTTTCGTCGCGTATGTTCTACTTGGATTTCGTAGTCCTTATTGAAATTTATTTCTTCATATTTTGCTTTCAAATTACAGTATGTTTGTTACATATAATGGATGTTCGTCGTGCATATTCTATGCAAATTCAGGAATACCTCAAGAATCAAATCTAGGGCCTACGCTGCTCTTGCTATTCTTTAATGATTAGAATTAAATTGACTCACATCACTGTGCTTTGCCAACAATCTTAAAATTTGTACAACCGTTGAATCATTAAGACTGCAAACGACTTCAAAGTCAAATTAATAAAAGAGAGCTAGGTGTAGTAATAGCAAACTACAAATGAATGTAGAGGATTGTAGTGTTATTAGTTTACTAAGAAATTACATCCTATCGACTACTCCCGCACTTACACTAAAACAGATTTGAATCGATATTTTATAATCGAAGATCTAGATGTATAGTTTGTCAACAATTTCATATTCATTGACCATATTAAAATAATTACGTTTTCAGCCATGAAAATGTTGCGCTTCATAATACGTAATTCTCAATCAATCATTCATTCACATTACAAATGGTAGATCGAGATTGGAATATGCATCATTAATTTGGTATCCATACTATGAAGTACACAGAACAATCCTTGAAAAAGTACAGCGTAGATTTCTAAAATATCTATTAGGTTGGAGGGAAAGTTCTGTAGTATTATAAATAAGCAAGTAATTTTGATTATAAAACAGAAACACATGTTACTAGTGAGTCAATGAGCACTTTATTTGTTTTTTACTTGCTATATAATATGAAAGAATCATTTAAACCGTTCATCAGTTATTTACGATATTTAGAGAGAAGATGTCAACGGATAAAGAGCATTTATGACATTGTGTTTTGTATGAGTTCTGGAAAGGAAGCAATGCATAGGTTGCATGTGTAAATTAAAATGTTTTAAGTGCTTGTTCCTATCAGATGTGGTTGGTTAAAGTTCATTCCAAGCATTTAAGCGTCAAAGAAGATAATCGATTTGGACAACCGTCCAAGAACGGTTATGGTGTTGTGTTGTCTATTACGAGGACTAATCTACATTTAACGATTAGAAAAATTATCCATCATACAACTATTGGAGACCGCATTAAAGCTTGTGGGTTTGCATTAAAGCAAGGCATTTGGATCCCACACGGATTGACTGAAAAGAGTTTGTCTGATAGTATAAAAATATGATAATCATATCTCGTTAGAGCAGGACCGTTTTTGGCAAGCTGATTAATGAAGATGAACAGTGGATTCTATACGACAATATTAAGAGAAAAAATGCTTACTCCAATCTTAGATAAACCTGGAACTCATCAGTAACTCTTGCAAAATCAAATATTCATCAAAAAAATACTGCTTTATTTGGAACAGAAAAGGTTTGATGTATTCAAGTTGTTGAAACAGAGAAAAACCATCAATGCGACAAGCTGAATAAATTATATGCGGGTATCAAGGAAAAAAAGTGTTCCACCATGAAGATGCTGGGCCACATACCGCAATGGTAAAAACAAAAACTTAATCTACTAACCATATTCACCTGATATTGCACCATTTGATTACCACCTACTCAAATATTTGCAAAATTATACAATGGGATAGAAATTTAGTCCTTTCGAAAGTACTTCCAAGGCAGTTGTTGAATATTTTCACTTCAAGAACGAGAACGTTTACAAAACAATAATTGGAAGATTACTTTAAAGATGGCAAGCAGGTGTTACAAAAACAAGCAGTTCAAATGGCAATATCGAAGCAGTGCGTCAGAGTATTGGTGCCAATCTAGGAACCTCAATTCGGCGTCTTGGATAAGAATTGCAAATTTCAAGAAGCTCTCTACAGCGTACACTCACTAAAGATCTGAGTCTCCATGCTTACCAAATTCAATTAACACAACAACCGAAGCCTAATGACCATGCCTGCGAAGTGAGTTCGTTGAATGGATTATTGAACATCAACAAATGGATGCTGATTTTTCGAGCAAAATCATCCTAAGCGATGAAGCACATTTTTACCTTGATGGCTTTGTTAATCGCCAAAATTGCTGCTTTTGGGAATCTGAGAACCCACATGTGACTGTCGAAAAACAAACGCATCCACAACGTGTAACTGTTTGGTGTGGTTATTGGGCCGGAAGCATAATTGGACCATACTTTTTTGAAAATGGGGCTGGTCGAGCAGTGACTGTTATTGGTGATTGATATCGCGACATGACAACACAGTCTTTTCTGTCGAAATTGGTTGATATTGATATGGCCAATATATGGTTTCAACCAGACGGTGCTACATGCCATACAGCCCTTGGAACAATTCAATTACTGCATGAGACATTTCCAGGTCGTGTACTCTCTCGTTTCGGTGATCAGAATTGGCCCCCTAGATCGTGTGTTTTAACACCATTAGATTTCTTTTTATGGGGTTATTTGAAATCACAGGTCTATGTCAACAAGCCCGCAACCACCAGTGCATTAAAGGAGGAGATTCAGCGCTGCATCAAGAAAATTCAGCCACATCTATGCATAATGGTCATGGAAAAGTTCGATAAACGAGTGCGTATGTGTATGCAAAGCCGTGGAGGCCATTTGCCCGATGTGTTGTTCCATAAATAACCCTATCCTTTGTACTTTAAGTTTCAATAAAAATATAACAGCCAAAAGACAAAAAACTGTGTTTTCTATTTAATTCAATATTTGCGTTAATTTTGGGACACGTTTACATCTTAAAGTTGAAGGAATATATTCTGCAAAAGGTTATGATAATACATAGTTGTTGCATATTTTGGATATATCTTCTTTACAGTCAAAACATAGACTAAATAGCACCAATTTGTATATAATCTGGATCATTATTATATAGACTGTATATATTTAATTGATTAATGGCCCTATTTTGTGCCACTTCCTTCAAGATAGCGATTGGCTTTCCAATTTCCGATATCAAGAACGAGTATAGCCTACACATCGCCAATATTTACAATGTACTATAATATCAATGAAATATCCCATGTGTTTGACTAAAATTATTCAAGCCTTTGTGATGATCTTAGACTTGCTAAGATAAAGTCTGATTAATGCCTTTTAATTTTCGTATGTTTAATGCGTTTACTAGAATTGAAACTAGTTTAAAACGGCGTATAAGTAGCAAGTGGTCTTTATTATATGTAGCTTCCTTTGAATAAGTGTTTCTCTGAATTTATTTTATTTTGTCTCGTTATTTGTACATAAACTTCTGTTGGATAATAAATTATTATTATTATAAAGTTTCACCTAGTGCCAACTACAAATCTAGTTCAAGTTATCAATAAACTTGATTTATATGATTTAACACACGGGTTTTCTCCGTTGCATTAGCATCGGTAACTATATACATTGTTCTCAAACGCACTAACTGAACCTATCGACTGTTGCTTTGGCGAGAAGTATACAATTTCTTACTGTGTCGTTTTACCGTAATTTATCATTTTAGGTTGTTTTTGCTCCTTTATAAACTTACAAACTTCGACTTTTCACAAAATATTGAAACTTCACTCGATCGCCACAAACAAGCAACTAAATGCACGCGTTTAAAACTTTATAGCACGTAGCATATCTAAGAATAAAAATTAATAATTACCGTGATCATTCGCTCATACGTGCGCCATCTCTGTACAAGATTAAGAATATGTCGAACCCTTCGTACTATGTGCATCCTTCGAAATGCTATCGAGCCATTAAGACACAGTTTTATACCCAATATTAAAGTAATTTAATTAAGTATTATTATTAAAATATATTAATTTTGAGGTTTCAAAAACAATGCATTTGGCTGCGTTCTTTAATTTCTCTTAAAAGTATTATTCTTTAAGTTTCTTTTTTCTTTGATAATAAACTTAAATCTGGTTCAATTTTAAAATTAATTGCGTTATAATAATGTATAATGATAGCAATATTGAATTTATTTATTGTTATTATTATTGCATTTATATAAATAATTTCTAAGGATAAAAGAAATAGTTATGGCTATACTTTCAAAATATTTCGAACGTTTACGAAAATATAATGTTAAAATTAGGACTTACTTTAATAAAATTTCATTATTTATTTGAATATTTGTATAAAAGTTGAATTTTCAAAAGTTCAAATATAAAAGTAATAAAAAAATGTATTCATAACATATTTGTATTCAGAGAGAAACCAAAGAAAAACAAAGGAGAACTATTGATTTTAATACATTATTTATCCTCCTATGAAATTAAGTAAAAAGATTGGTAATTATTAACACAATTATCAATCTTCTTTATATTTAGATGAATTATATTTACAGCGTTAGTATAGTTTATAATCAAGATTGATGTAAAAATTAACTTAAAAGAAGAAATATAGGAAAAATAAAAATGTAAAGAAATTTAACTTGTTTGACGTTTTGGTAAAATAGAAAAAATGTTTTTCTATTTGAAAGTAATTAATTCTACAAGTAAAACTAGAAAATGTTATAAAGGATAGAGTAATCTCAATTTACAGGAATGGTGAAATTCTCTTATTTACAAATATTTTACTTTTTTTTATAAATTACAATAAACAACGTACTACGTACGTTTGTTAAAAGGAATCATTCAAATATTAATAACACCCTGTTTACTAAGTACGTTTCAAGGACTAACGCTTATCGTCAGGTAAACTTCTGTTATTAACGAATAACTGCTTTGTAGGGTTGATCATGCCTTTTCGGTACATAAAAATAATGAAACGACAGAATAGGGACGCGTTTATCTCCCTACGACGGCAACAAGGCTATCAGAGCGTATATAGACAAACACTCTTAATTCTCGGCGATTTGATAAATAGATGAATGTTAAAAAAATCATTCAAATATCAATAACACCCTGTTTAATACGTACCTTTCATTTTCGATACAGAAAAATAATGAAAAATCCTTTTAACATTCATCTATTTGGCAAATCAGTGAGAATTAGTATTTCTATACATACGCTATGGCCACCTTGTTGCCGACTTATCGAGAACGCGCCCTTGTTCTGCCGTTCTATATATTCGTGTGTTGTACGATAGAGGGAGGCAATATTTTTTTTAAAAACCTACTTATAATTCAAACTCGTTGTATGTAATCTTTGCACTTAATCGATCCTTCCTGCATCTTGTGGAGAGCTTGTTACCAACGATATCCAGTTTGAGAAACTCTTAGGACTATCTAATAGTACTTGAAACATACAGGGAATGACACCTAACCTCAGGTAAACTTGTGTTATTTACGAATGACTCCTTTGTGGGGCTTATCGATACAGAAAAATAAGGAAAAATTCATCATTCATCTATTTGGCAAATCACCGAGAATTAGTATCTCTCTACATACGATTTGGCAACCTTGTTGCCAACTTAGCGAGATAAACGCGCCCTTGTTCTGTCGTTCAATATATTCGTGTGTTGTACGATAGAGGGAGGCACTGTTTTTGTAAAAACGTACTTATAAATGAAACTCGTTGTATGTAAGCTTTGCACTTAATTGATCCTTCCTCCATCTTCTGGTAAGTTTGTTACCAACGATATCCAATCTGAGAAACTCCTAGGAGTTTCTAATAATACCAAAAATAGTGATCTAGAATTCATAATTCAGGTAGTAGAATTCATACAAATTTTGCACATTATTGAACCTTCCTGTATTTTGTGGTGAGCCTGTGACCAACAATATCCAATTGGAGGAATTCCTGCGAGTATCTACTATGTCCATAATCCAGGTGGCAGAATTGTAAATAATTACATTTACATATTATCTAAAAATTATTCCAAGGAGAATTAATAAAATCACATTTTCGATATCAAGTAATATTGAAGTAAGACAATTATACGTTAAGAAAAATATACTTTATTTTTGTTACTAATCATAAAACTTTACATTGGATATTCATATGTATAATTTTGCATACTCACCAAAAATAAACCAGGTATAACATTTATTATCAGTGATTACTATAATTATATATACTTCTGCTAAACAATTATTCGTTAAATTTAATTTTACAGTATTTATATTTCAAAATAAATGAGCCAAATTACTATTTCTTTTGTGATCTTTGAATTTGCTTTTGTACAGGATGTTTTTTTTAAGAGCTTGAGAACTTTAAATGATAATACAACACAGAAATATTGTTGGAATGAAATTTTTTTTATTATAATGTGGTAAACAATTTCATGGCATTTATTTTTTAAATATGATTTCCAACATATGTCCGCCGCGGTTACGAGTTACATGGGCCATTCTATCAGTCCAATTTTTGACTACTTTTTACAATAAATCCGGCCGTATGGCGTCAATGGTGGCTTGAATATTGGCTTTCAATGCTTCAAGAGTTGCTGGTTTGTCGGCATAATCCAATGACTTAACATAGCCCCATAAAAAGTCATCCAGAGGCGTTAAATCGCACGAACGAGGGGGGCAGTGAACAGGACCACTTCTGGAAATAAATTGGTCACCAAATTGATTTTGCAATAAATTGATTGTTTAGCGCGCCGTATGGCAAATTGCGATGTTCAGCTGATTAGTTTTTGGAAACAAAAATGCATTCAGCTTGGCTCGATAGCGTCAGCTCCTTCCTCATTTCGAAAGAAATAAACACTGATGATGTCGCCAGCGTGTAAACCGCACCAAACAGTCAATTTTAATGGATGTAATGGTGATTCGTTAACGGCTTGAGGATTCTCTTCGCTCCAAATATAGCAATTTTGCTTATAGACGTAGCCATTTAACCAGAAATGAGCTACATCACTAAGCACAATTCTTTGATAAAAATACTCATCTTCGGCCAGTTTCAAATGAGTCCAATCAGCAAAATGCGACGCAAACGATGGTCGTTTGGCTTCAATTCTTGCACCAGCTGTATTTTATAAGTACGTAAGCCAAGATCCTTACGTAAAATTTTCCACGTAATTGAAGGACATAAGCCAACAAGTTGGGAACGACGGCGAATCGACATTTCGGCCTCTTCTTTAATAGTTCGCGCTAGAGCAGTAATATTCTCTTCGGTACGCACATTTCTTTGTCTTGTTGATGGTTTTGAATCGAGAAGAGTAAAATTAGTGCGAAAATGATCAATGACGCAGTGCTCTAACTTCGCGCACAGATTTATTTTTTCAAAGTAAATTTCCACAATTTGGAAGCGTTGTTCTGGCATTAAACGATTCATGATGACTTGCTGAACCTTACTGAACAGAAACGTCAACGCAGTTTGACATTATCAGCTGTCAAATCATAGTTATCGATATCGATAGTTCTCATGCAGCTTAAAGAACACCCATTAATATATTTGATATTGTTTATAGCGATGTTAGTATTCATTATTTTTTAACCTTAATAAAGGAAATTAATAAACTTGTTATTTCGAATAAAATTATTTTCATTATTCTAATGAATAATTAGAAGAAATATTTAATTATATGAAAAGATCTCATACTTACATTTTAGTGACATTCTTCATAAAACATTTACTTGAAAATATATAAATAGTTCATTTCATTTTATAACCTTCAAAACATATAATTATAATTTAAAAAGAATTAGTAACGTAAAGACATCTATATTTAGTAATTGGTACCATCCTAAGAGAAAAGTATTTACCTATAATTAGCGAGAGCTACTCGCGGTATTTTTAAAATTTTAAATTTGAAAGTCTTGAAATATGATTTATTGTCAATTTTTATATTTGAAATTTTTGGATTAAGCTCGGTCCCATTATAATATATATTCTGCCTTATGCACACATATGTTTACACCACACTTACACACAGTACATATACACGTACATACATACACAGACCATCATAGACAATGACGTTACCTCTTTATTTGTATTTTAATAGATGGTAAAATAAAGCTTATTATTTTATATATATATATATATATATATATATATATATATGTAGCTGTGCTAGGATTCAGTAATTAAAGACAAAAACACTTATTAATGAAGAACAGGGCAGGTATGAAATAAAAAATAATAATAAATTAGTTAAACAATTTAAAAAAATTCTTTGTCAAATTTATTTTTATAACATTCTTCTAGTTTATAAAAATAGTATACTTCAACAGTACCATATACAAAATAATATTATCAAAATTAATTAATAAAATTAACTTCTCTTCCTAGGTTTTATCATTAAGCAGAAACCGTATAGCAGAAACTTGCGACGTCAACCAACCAATGCTGCAATGCCTGGATCTAAACTGTAAGTCGCAACATCTCTTTTACATTAATATCGCCTCCGACAATTAACCATATACATACATATTTGCGCGACCCATCATCGTTCGGGTCATTATGTGAATATCAATCGGTCGTCGGACGGGGAAATTTACAATCACATTGGTCGGAAAAACGCGCGTGGCATCGTGTATTATGACTGCGATGACTGTGACCATCTTGATGATTATGATGATGATGGTGATGGCTACGTTTTAACTTCAATTGTTAAAGAGCAATTACGAATAATAGGAGTGTCTCGTAGAGGAAAAGACATCGACAGAAAGAGGTTGTGCGGTTGTCTTTGAATCGTAGTTACTGACATATGAGTGATTCCTATTATACACAATACGTTCGATATGCACGTTTTGAAGGAATTTCCGGTTTTATTGACTCCCCGGTCTCTCTAATAACCGTAAAGACGCTTTTCTTCTTTCTTTATCTGCTTATTGATCGTTGCGTTGAACGATTATCGAATCTTAAGTCCTCTTTTTTCTCGAGTCATCATATAACGCTTTCAAAGTGACAGTTATGTTTTGTCGATGGAATTTTATATGCATTGAATATTTAGTGTCAATTACCTTTAATTTCAATGTATTTGGAAACATAAAAAGTTCTAATACATGGAGTTATTATATTTGTTGTTGGGTGAGTTTTATCTCGTGCAAGAAATTGATGTAGTAACGATGCAGTATCTGAGATTGTTGTCGAATAAAACTTTTATTTGATAGCGTACATGTGTATCAAAACTTTATAACCCATATTAAATAATAGTAAACGATAGCTGGACTCGATATATTGGTGACACGGGACATGTATTACAAACGAAAATCCATTTTTTTTATATTAATTGAGATTTCAATGTACAATAACTGACTTAAGATTTTTGAATTATTATTATTATTATTATTTATGAGAATAAAATTCCACAGAAAGAAAAAGAGAAAGAAACGAAGCTTATTAAAAACATAATTCAATATTACAGGCAAATTTTGTTTTTTCTTCTTTATAAGTACATATTTACAACACAATTTGTACACACTGAGGAAAAGGAATTCATAATCCAACAAAGTATTGAAAACCATTCTTTCATAAGTTGAATTAACCAATAGTTAGCTAAATAAACATAAAGTGATGTAGTGGAAAAATACTTAAAAAATATCGAAAATTCAATGAAAAAATACAAATGTTTATTAAACTATGTAAATTATATATTTTCTAGTTATGTATAGAATTCCAAAAAGGAAAAAATATGCATTTATGTGCATGAGCAAAAAAAGACATAACACAGTATATTGGATTTTAACAGAACCTTTTAAATAAAAAAAAAAGAATTAGTTATTTTCCTAAATTATTTATTTCTTTTCAAAACAGAGTCCTTCCGCATCAATACACCACTGAACACGTTCAAACAGTGCTAGCATAGATTTTTTTATGTTGTTTTTCGGAATATCCTCAATGACCCTCGTTACGGCTTTCTGGACTTGTGTAACACTGCTATAGAACGATATTTTCGTGGCCAGTTTGAGTTTCGGGAACAAGAAATAGTAACGCGTAGATAAATCTGGCGAATACGAAGGATGTTGAAACATATAGACTTATTTTTTCGCCAAAAATTCATGAACAGCGACGGTCCTATGAGATAATGTATCATCGTGCAACCAGAACTTCCAGGCCCTCGATATTCGGGCCTCTATTGAACGATTCTCTTCCATAAACGCGCCATAACACCCAATTAATATTTATTAGGAACATTTTGACCCTGTGGAACAAATTTCGGAAGTACAATGCCTTTAGAGACATAAAAACAAATCAATATTATTTTCTTTCGTGACTTCTGGAACCTGGAACCTTGGGGCTTCCACGGCAGTTTGTTTGAGGATCATATTTGGAGAATCGAGTCTCGTCTCCAGTTACGAACGACTCCAGGAATATACAGTTCCTTTTGACTGTTTTAATAAGATTTTTGTAATGTTCAACGCGAGCAATTTCTTGGTCCTCATTTAAGACGTGAGGAACAAATTGAGCAGTCTTTCCGTTTGTTTAAATCCTTTATTAAAAGTTCGTGAATCTTGTCTTTGCCCGTATTTAATTAATGCGTCATCTATCTCATGGTCGAATTCCCATCACAGGCGATCATTTCACGCACTTTTTCCACCAACACATCAGGATTTTCGTTTTTTAGACTGCCTGCCTTTGGGTCGCTTTCCAAAACATCTCTACTGGCCTGGAAATGCTTACACGATTTGAACACATGTGTACGGGACAAGCAATTATCACTGTAAACTTGTTTCGTCAATTCAAGTGTTTCTGTAAAAGTTTAAAAGTTTCACCGAACAACAAATAAAAATCTAATATTAGCTCTTTGCTCCATTGTGTTTTTGTGGCCAGGTTACAACAGCTTTTATTGTTTTATGTGCAATCGATTTGGCCTTTTATATACACACGTGCTGTTCTTTTAGTCGAAAAATGAGGTGTACTTAATGGTGGTTAGAGCGAATAAGTACTTTCACTTTTATCCGATAAATGTTCCCTAACTGCTTTATATATATATATATATATATATATATATATATATATCGGTGTATTATTTTGTTTATTTAAAAGTGTACTTTATTCTTTGTACCAAATAAGATTTTGCATAGCCACAAATTATTTCATCCTAACCACCACTACTTTTAGTCAAGACATTTAAATGCAGAAATAATAAAGTATTACGTTTTCTGAAAATGTTTTTCTGTTTGACTCAAAAGTGTTCATGAAGCAATCGTTTACTTTAAAATTTTTTAAATGTTTGATAAAAATGTTCAGTTCATTGCTAATAGGTGACTAAAAATAGTAATTGCAAGAATAAATTTTGCATTGACTGAATTCATTATTTCTATCAGTGCATTTTGTTAAAATTTTCATTGAAAATTAATTTATAAAAACAACTTGTTTCATCTTTGCTACAAAAACAAAAATTCAGCATAAAAAATTAGCAGAATTCAAGCCAAGTGTATGTGCATCAACTGATGGTACTTCAAATTCATTCTCTATTAAATTCTTTGCCTGTTTAGTTACTAGATTTATTAGTTCGTGTTTATTTACTGTTAACTCATAGTTCTCGTTTTTAGTTACATAGTAATGATATTTACAATATATGCTTTAGATATTAACATTTCTTCTAAGTATCATTCTGCTGCAGTGGAAATCTATTATTCATGAAAATTAGAAGTTTCGTAGGATGTACCGCTTTCTACTAAAAATGTGGTTGATATGCGGAGTAAGCCTGTGTATAGGGATGGTTCTTCCGAATTTAAAAATTTTGCAATACCACTAGTTGCACTTCTTAATGTATTTTTGCTAACAGACAACACCTGCCATTAAGATATGTTAGAAAAAAACTTACATTCTTTTATACCTTTTGGTCTCAAGGTTAGGTATTTTCGGACCAAATTCATGGCCCCTATTTTCTCTTCTTCAATAATAGTAAAGCATTTCGATGTTCTAATGTAGTTTCAGGAATTACTACCAAATTCGATATACTATCATCGAAGTCCTCTATGGTCATTTTAATAATTTCGTCCCACTTTAACTCACCAAACACACCCATACACACCCACTACAAAGGCTGTATTATACATTAAACACTTTCATTTGATGCTTGTTTTTAAAAGCTAGTACCTGGTCATCTTTCAAAGCTTTTTGATATACCCTTTCAAAATAATATCATTCTAAAGTAAACAGATCTGTCGAAATTGTTTTTAGTTGAGAACGTTTTGGCCATAAACTGCTCGGACTATATTTTTCCAATTAAAATTTAGAAAAAGGATATTCAAATTTTCGTTCTAACGTATGAATTGAAAGTATCTTACTAATTCCTGGAAATATGCCAAGCCAATCGTATCACATACGCTTATGTTATCTTGTTTCATTCATTATTGGAAATTACGTATTATTATTGGAATTTACGTATGAGATCTTAGTTTCTATCTTGTATGATTTTCTTATTTGTTTTAAAATTTTTGATGGATTCCCTTAATGTATTGCGTTAACCTAATATCTTCCCTTACGTTATTGATCTTTCTTTGAAATCGGAATTGTCGATTTGGATTTGTAAGACTTTTCCTTTGGTTGTCTTTGGCAGTAGATCTTTTGCTCATCCTATATTATTATAATGGCAGCAAGTGCGTAAATCAGAGGGTGTAGATTTTCTGCCGTGTTTGCTTTTTATGTCTATTCTACCACAGTCTTAATGTCAAAGGATATAGATTTTTTGATTATTAGTATAAGTAGTGCTGCTCTATTTACTGGACCGATACCATTTCATGTCAAGATATTTGTTTGTATTTGATCATTTTTTATAGTATGTTGGAATTAATGAGTTTTTGTATTTATTTAATGAATCATTCGCACGTATACCAGGTGTACCGGAAAGTCACTAACGGTTTTTCTAACAGATATCGCTAGGCTTAAGTATGCAATGTTATGATTTGGCACATATGTCATTTTATTCTACTGACATCAAGCTTCAAAACCATACATGTTATATTTTGTGAAAGTAACACTATCATAGATTTATACCTCTTTGAAAACGTCGAGTTTCGTGCCTGAAAAAGTACATTTGTGGCACGCATTACTTTTCTTATTTAATCAAAAAAAAAGTTGTCTTAGTTTTCGTTTGTTGGTAGACCCTTACGGTGAGCTTGCCTCAACCATAAAAACATGTGAGTCGTGGTGTCAATAATTCAAAAGGCATTCGATGCACATGACAAAGAACGTTCTGAAAAATGGATTTATTTCGAGAACTCTAAACGCAAAAAATCATGATTATCACCTGACGAAATCGTTTTGATCGCAAGATAACGTTCTGTGTTTGGTGGGACCAGAGGGGCATGATATATTATGAACTGACGAAACCTGGTGAAACAGTTAATACTGATCGCTACCAATAACACGTTATCAATTTGAACCATGCATTCATAGAAAAACGTGCAGAATGAACCTGAAGACATGGTAAAGTGATTTTACAACACAATAATGCTCCGTCTCATACAGCAAAACCAGTCGAGGAAACATTGAAAGTACTTGGACGAGACATAACATCGCACCCGTCGTACTCTTCAGACCTTGTCCCGTCTGATATACACCTTTTTGCATCAATGGGACAGGCGCTTGTAGAGCAGCATTTGGCCAATTTCAAAGAAGTTAGAAAATGGCTCGATGAATGGTTTTGCTCAAAGGACAAACAGTTTTTTTGGAATGGCATCAATAAATTACCTGAATGATGGGTAAGATGTGTAAAATCAAATGGCCTATACTTTGAATAAACAAATTTTTCATTTTCTTGAAAATTATGTATTTTTTTTGCGAAAAACCGGTAATGACTTTGCAGTACACCTGGTATACATTTTTTTCAAAACGAGCTCACTTCTAATCTTTAAATACTGAATCCATAATACATGATATCATAATATTATATGTATATTGTAAATTTAATATCACATTAAAGGTATATAATTCAAAATAATTCGTTTGAATGAATATTGATATTTACAAGTTAAAAGGTGGTGTGGTTGTTGGGAAACTAAAAATATTCAAAAATAAACTGTATATAACGTTATTGCTTTTAAGATTAATTTGTACTACAATAATATTGGTAAATCCAGCAATTAAAGTGATTTTTGATTTTTTTTAAGTTCTTTCATTATTTTTTTGGACTTCTTCAGTGTGGAAATGTGTTTACATTTCCACACTGAAAAAGTCCTGTTCTTCGAAAAATGCATCAAAACGCTATTTTCTTATTTATTAGATTCTTCCCATTACAAGTTAGTGTTATATGCGTCTTAAATATATATAAATATAATATGATATTATATATATATATATATATATATATATATATATATATATATATATATATATATATATATATAATTAAATTCACAATGAACATTCTCATTTACATTTCAGAATACTAGAAAGCAAAATTATAACTAAAACATATTGTAGTATCATTACATAAAGAAAATTGAAGCATATTATCTAAAAAATTGCAAATTCTTAACTACTGACTAGTGATTCTCATATAGCATCTAGATCTTAAGCATACAATTGTGCTTATTTTGCTTTATGTAAATTTTTTTATCTAAAAATTAAACAAATATTTCATATAATGTTATATTCCATATTGTATTATTACGAAACTTTTTTTACTGTTTCACTAATAACTTAATTCAGCGTCCAGTATTTCATCAAGAAAACGTTTATTTCAATTGTTCTTTTTTAATAACAAAAATCGACGTGTGCTTTTTGCTTTTGAAACATTTATAGGTATTTAATTTTAAAAAAAGCATATTATCGGTTAAATTTATTTTTGTAAAAAGTATTTACTCTTCACTCTCGCTGTGTTAATGCAAAAAAATAGAGGGACGAATTAAAGCCGGGATTCCTTTGCGTGATATGCATAACATGACAAAAATACATCACGTTCCTATTGCAGGGACACAAAAAATTAGGAAACCCTTGAACATACGTCAGAAATCTCATAATCGTCTTAAAACCACGTGTACATTGTACGAAAATTTCCAATAGGCGAGGGTAGATATACAGGAACTTTACAAGAAGGATACAGATTTTTTTCACATTTATAAAAGAACATTGTTGTAGGTAGAGAACCTGGCCTACACGCACAGACAGAAACTGCGTTTTTTCAACCCTTGTACACAATTCCAGTCGCATAAAAAAATCGCAGCTGTGTTTATTCATAAAGGGTTTAAATTCGGTATAGGGTTACCTACTGTTTTCGTAAAATTATTTTTTTCAACGCGTAAAGGTGTTCACAAAGAATCGATTTCTCTTTTTTCGAATGTATCTTGATCTTTACGGGAAAAGGGTAAAAATCCATTAATGCGTGTGGATTTTGCATTTTTCTCAGGGTCCGATCTTTTTATTTAATAACAAATACTTTTATTTTCTTTCCGATAACGGATGAAAGGGTTTCATCTGAGGAAAAAAAACGCAAAGTAAGGTGGGAAACAGTTATGATAAAACATCTGCCTTGTTAGTCTATAACATGCAAGTTTAGGACAAATTTTTATATATTAATTTGTTTGTTTAACGGTTTATTTACAGTTAATCTAGCTGTTTACCACATTCTATTATTCAAGTCCTCATATTAACATAAGTAACTTTTAATTTGCTTTCTTACACGGCTTCTACGTATTTCACACACATTTTATTTATCTTCTGTTGTATTTTACATAGATTGTTATGGAAGTCTGCTTAGATTAATTTTCTTTTAAGTAAAGACTCCAACTTGAATTAATTTTCTTGTCTGTTCATTTCGCTATACTTTATTAACCATTGCCATTTTCATAGTCTTTAAAACTTATAATATATGTATATATATTGTAGCAAGTAATGAATGCTTATTTATTAAGTTTCGTTAATGCAAACAAAATTAGATACTGCATTAAAATTCATGAGCAAGCGATGAGTTCCAAAGAGAAAACATAACTAAAAAAGCTTGTTACTCATATTAGCAGATTTGTTGAGCCGGATATACGCTGTATCGAAGAACACATAAATTCACATTTAGCAAAATTCGAGCTATAGTAATATAGAGGCAGCTTATCTACATTAAGAGTAATATTGAAACGAATTGAATTATTTCGGGAGAAAGACATCGTAGGATAGGGCTTATGAAATTGCATAATGTTGTTTTAAGTAGGTTTACATTTCTTGATATTTTTGTTTGAAATATGAAAGAAAAGTATTATAAATTTATTTACTTAAATGTAACATGGTTTTTTGAAAGTGATAGTGCTTGTAGGTTATAGCAAAATTGTAATAAACATAAAAAACATCGTAACGAGTGGTACCAGATAAGTTATTAATTAATCTACTCGATATGTATAAATACAATATATTATTTTCATAAGTTGTTGATCACTGAAGGTTGATATATAACCCCTTTCCACATTAATTTTCGTATTCTGTATACATATTTCGACAACTAAGTTGTCATCATCAGCAGATAATTAAATAGTGCGACATTGTTTAATTATCTGATGATGATGACAACTTAGTTATCGAAATACGTATACAGAATACGAAAATAAATGTGGCAAGGGGTTATATATCAACCTTCAGTGATCAAGTGAATCAACCACAGGCTCCATCAAAATTACCTCCATAAAATGTATCTAAATAGAATAATATGAATAATATCTTTTTGTTTTATAAAAACGTATTTTTCAAATTCTTCACGTATTTGCTTTATATATATTGCAGGTATTTACAATTGTATTAGTTACCATCTGTTTTAGCAAATTGGTATTAAAACTATATTCTCAATGCGTATCTCTTTCATAAAATTAATAAATTGTGTACCTGATCATGAACGTCTTCCTTTGAAATGTTAAGTAATGTTTTTTAACTACAAAAAATTGTATAATAATAATAATAAATTTTATTTCTAAAGCAATATGCATACAATACATATCAGTACATATAAAAATAGCAAAAAATACATACTACATACACATTCATATGCTAGAAACAGGTTTCAATAAGAAAAAAGATGTTATAAATTTGGACATAGAAAATCATTTATACAATAACAATTTATGGTAAGCAGGTACCATTTAAGGTTGCTTTTAAAAGTACAGAAGTTTGTGATATTTCCAATAGAAAGTGGTAAGTTATTATGTAATTTACATCCCATAAAATATGTTCCTTTTTGGAACATAGATTTTCCATGTGAGGCAGGCAATAGATAATTATTAGTTCGTTTCATATTTATGAATTACATTGCCACTCTAGAAAGCATTTTTGTTCCTAAAGACGAAGCATAGGAGATCTAATATGTAAATGTAAGTATAAACACTAACATAGTTAGAAAAATGGACAATATACATATTTAACTATTGGAATTATAGTCTAAAAAATGGGGTACATATAAACAAACTAAAAGGACAACAACACGTTCGACTATAATATGTATTTCTGTGATATGCTTTAACTTACGGAGCAGAATCTTGTGTACTGAATAATCGAGAAAAAAGTAGAGTAAATGTTGGAGATATCAACTACTTAAGAAGAGTATTAATTAGATGTCATTAGGAGGGACAGCGTTAGAAACACGAAAATAAGGGAAGAGCAGAAGATAAAGTCAAGAGAAGAATTAATTGAACACCGACAACTGGCTTATCATTTTGGCCATCATTCAGTTTCTTGTCTGCTTGTACAGGGACTTAATCACTTTTGCTATTTTGTTACTAGCCTCTATTTCGTATAAATAATTTATTTCTTGGTACTTTGTCGAACGCTTTCTGTTAATCTATAAAGATAGATAGACAGTTTCGTCTCTATCTGTGGTCCTGCCTGTGATTTCTTTTATCGTAATTATATATATATATATATCTTTCGTGAAATCCACTTTGCACTTCCAATATCTCTTTCTTTGGCTTTCTTACGTAAAACTTTGAATTTAACTTTCTTGTAATTTCGGCTTTAGTGAAAAGCAATGACTTAATGAATTAACATTTCGACAACTTTATTAAACAATTTTCTTCGTCTTCAGACGCAATATTGTAAGCTACATGCTTCAAAAGATAGACAAAATTGACGTATTAAAAACTTGTGTAACTTTTTAAAAATACAAAACTACTGTTTCTAAGCAATCATATTGAATACTCATACTTTAGATTCATTAATATTATTATATAGTATGTACACATACATATTATACATATGTAGTTAATTCGTTTACTCCTAATTAAGGGAGGAATAATTCAAAAAGGAAAATAATAATATAATAATAATAATATTTATTACATTCCATAATGTCAAAAAACATAGAATATGTCATAAGTATAAAATATATAACAACGAAAAAACAATCACAAGTTAAAATAGATAGTAAGTATATATATATATATATATATATAGTACATGTACATGCGTGCAGTTGACCTATGCTATACGCCAATGTTTACAATTGTTTTAAAGAAATCTTCCACACTGTAGAATTCTTGCTCTATTAGCCAAAACTTAAAAATAATTTTAAACCGAGCCAACGGCAAGCTCTTAATCCGAAGCGGTAGGTGGTTGTATATTTTTACGCAATGGTGAACATTTTTTTTGTATTTTAGTAAAATACGTTCGTGGGGGCACAAGACGCATATTACGAAGGTTTCGCGTAGCATGTGTGTGGTTCGTTTCATATTTTTCAAAAAATTCGTTATAGTTTATTTTCACATGCAGCGCGCACTGGAGTATATAAATTGAGGGCATTGTCAGTACTGTGGCAGATCGAAACACACCCACACAACTCTCGGTTGGTTTCATGGCATAAATCGCTCTAATACATGACTTTTGGAGGATAAATATCCTCCGCCAGTCGATGGAATTGCCCCAGAAAACCACACCATACTGGAGCCTTGAATGTAGATAGGCGAAGTAAGAAAGCAGTCCCGCTCCCACACCAACGTTACGAGAAATAACACGTAAGCAGTAGCAGAACCGAGACAGCCCCCCAGACAGTTCGTTGATGTAAGGTCTCCAGGACAGCTCAGAGTCAACCCTAAGGCCAAGAAATAATAAAACCAGCGATTCTTCTAAACTCATCAACCTGTGACGTTTCGGAGCCTATTTATTTCGTTTCTTCTTCAGATATAAACCGATAACATGTAAGGGGTAATCATAACCACATTTTTGATAGTAGGGTGGATCGGCAACGATACAAAAAAATAAAGCGTATTACTTCATATTTGCCAAGGGTGAAAACGTTTTAAAATTCGGCTTGCGAGACAACACAATAAGCACATCAAAATTCTTTTTCCATTTTCCATCACAATTTAAAATCATATTTTATGTCAAAAGTTTTAAAATCAATAAATAAGATATGTTATATTTGTGGCGTATGTAAAACTGAAAGAACTTTTTGTGACACAAGTGATAAGGCGAAGAGAATACAAATTTTTTTCATATTTTGAATAATTCACATAAATACAACTGACTAATAGAGAATACAGGGCAATAGCATTCCGATTTTGCAGTATTCTCTATTAGTTAGTTGTATTTTGCAGCAACGATATTCATCTTTTCTTATGTAGCAGCGCTGTCATAGTTTCATTTTGATATATTTTATTAAGCTGCCGTTCATGCTAGTGAAGACACCGGACTGCTCCTTGATATTTATATTACCAGGATGCGTTTTGATGTCGAGATTTTCAAGAGAAATTCTTTTGCAAGAATTGCTCTCTTTGTACAAAAATTTTACATTATTGAAATCCATATTATATTTGTTGTTTAATATGTGCAGCGAGTGAACGTTTGTTATGTAATGAAATTTGGCATCAATTTTATGTTGTATGGACCTTTCTATCATCTCCGAGTCGTTTGTCCAATATAAAATTTAGAATAATCAAAACATTTACAACATACACTACATACTTTTGTTGTTGGCTAGGTACAGATTACATTATCTTTGTGAAAAACATATTAACTATTACTTTCACTATTTTTAAATAGATATTTGATATATTCTGTAAGGTTTGGTATATAAAGTAGAGATTTATAATTGCATTCAGTGACATTGGTACCCCCGATCTGTATAGCATTACATAGAAAATGATTTTTGTTAACAAATTTAAAACATTAAATAGTGAGCGGTTAAATGTGAAAGATCCGGGAAAAACTCCGAACAAATAATGATGAAAATTTTTTTATCCAGTAATGAATCATAGCTGGTAACTACATTTCCCCCTACATTTGGTGTAAATATAGCATTATGCAAAGTTATATTGAATAATAGAAGCAATAGATGGTAGATTTTCATTTTATTTTGTTTTACATATTTAATTCAAGACAGGAAATTAATTTTTTTATACATATTTTGATCACAAAGTTATATTTCACCTTGTCATTTTGCTTTTATAGTGTTTTTTATTCAATTTCATTTAATAAAGACTAGCTGATAAAGAGTAATAAATAAAATATAATGAAAACAAACAAATTTGTATTCACAGTTCATTTAAATACTATGAACATTATCAACACTAAAAGGCCAATTTTAATATTTTTTCTCTTTAAAATTGTGACTCAAGAACCACCTTGACTGTGCGTTGTGATCCCTAGGGGATCCTCGTTGCCTTATGCATTAGCTACATATATCATATATATTATAGGAGATGAAGAGAGATAGATCCACACGTTTATTTACCATTCGGAGACGAAACGGTGCCTCTTGATTTATGCAGGCGTTAGTTGATTTTTATATGGTGTCGATGTGTCAAAATAATATAATCTAATAGATGTATGATGAAGACCGATATTTTTACACGAACGTAAATAGGCTAAGTACATTTTAGTGTCTACATTATTCGTGGCACAATACAAAATTGGTTCATATTGTTCTATGTATAGCTCTGGACATTTCTAAGTTAACGCTGATAAAATTTTTGAGAGTCTATTATTATAGCAGCTAACACAAGTAAAATGCAAGCAAATTGAACAATAAACACAAAAATATAATTGATTTTATGAACATAATAATTCTTATATTAAATGTAATAAACTTAATCTGTTAACAAGTTATATTAACATTTATAAATTGTGTTCCATAAAATAATACAAAATAAACCTGAATCTTAAAACTAATGAAAAAATGAATATTTTGTGTTTGCTCCATTGTTGTCAATTACAGCACGGTGACGCTGTTAAACAGATTCTCCAAAATATTATGTGTTTGTTTACTTCATTCATTGCGGTTTATTTTTGGAAATCTGTGGAATTTGCTGATCAAGTATAACCCAAAAGTGGTATATGAAGTGGCCACTCTAACAGTCGAACCTCGGATTCTTCAAAATATAGCATAATGACCCTACTTTCTTCTTTAGGATCTTTAATTTGCATAAACTTAGATCTTCCAGACCAATTTTTTCTATATGTGAGTAAATTTTCTTGAAGAATCTACACATACAACCCAGTTATTTACCCCTTCAACAATAATTGAATTTCTAAAGCCTGGTTTAGGGTAACAACCCTTCAACATCACACTACCTCCATCATGTTTGACCATTTGTTACAGAAAACGTTGTTCCAATCTCTCAGATTTTGGCAGCGCTTCCTTTTTGATTTCTCTAGATTCTTCCAAACCAATTTCTTTCTATATGAGAGTAAATTTTCTTGAAGAATCTGCACATACGCCCCAGTTACTTACCCCTTCAACAATCACTAAATTTCCAAGACCTGGTTTGGGGTAATAACCCTACAACATCACACTTCTTTCACCGTGGTTGATCATTTGTTACAGAAAACGTTGTTCCAATCTCTCAGATGTGTGTCATCGCACTCTTTTAGATTTCTTAGGGTTAAAACTCTCAAATTTCGTTTCGTCGTTCCAGATGATCTTGTGCCAGAAGATATTGAACTTATTTATGTGCCCCTTTGCGAATGCCATTAGTCGAACTTTGTTCTTATTGTTGATAAAAAATTTCTTCAAATACCTTAATTAGATTAATTGGCTTCTTTAAATCGTCGTCTAATTACTCTTGACGATGCCGATAGATTAATAACATCTTTAATTGCTCTCGATGTTACATTGGAGTTTCTCTAAGTTCCTCCAACAATTCGGACATCTTCCCTAGCAATTGTTTTCTTCGTCTTCTCTGTGAGATTTCGCTCTACATGGCAGATCGGTTAACGTTTGATAATTACTTTATTTATCAGAAGTCACTTTTGCGTCGGACTTTGAAATGCTATATTTTTCAGCCATTTCTCTTTAACTCAAACCCTTTCAGCAATCCTTGATTATCATTTATCTCACTTGAATATTTTTTCAATGTCTTCTTCGTCTATAAAATTTCAAATTGAGTAAAACAATGGCTGCTTTTTTTGAAATTCTATGTAATGATATGCAAAATTTCCAGTACCGTAGTTTGCTCCAAGCAGTTATTAGTTGCAACGACGTAATATCCAATTATATATTGATAAAGAATATAAATGAAAAGTAGGAATAATATATCATTGAATTTTCGTTTTCCAGTTCAAGTTTCAATTTTAGTAACTGAGAATAGAGTAGAAGGTCTGTATAGCATTGGATTAAAGCAAAATATGTTTAAGGAAAATTATTTCGATATTGAACTTGGTTCAGTAATATATATATGCGTTATATATATATTCTATTATTTATTGCATCAACAGATTGTAAAAATTTGTTTCTCTAAATTCTACTTGATATGTGCGAATAGAGACAAAATTCACTCTCTTCCTTCAATTTTTTTGTGTAAACCTGTGGTAACTACTCAAAATTTTAACCATAAACATGATGCATTCTTATGAGGCAAAAATCCATCTAAATCTAATACTCCATATTAATTTATTCCTGTTCAAGTTTTTTTGGGACATTCAGTGTACAATGCAGTAGATATGTGAAAATAAAAAGAAGTTATTGGATACTGGATTGAGACAGTATGGTAGATTATGCGTCTACTCCATGTTTTACTCGATTGAATAGTTCACTGCAGCAAAGGCATGTAGGCAAGCATTATCATATAGTATGACTTTCTATTGATGAATTATAATGGTTATTTTGGAGGAACAAGTCAACACTAAATGAACTATGATCATCCAAAAAGGAAATGAAGAATTTTAAAACCAACTTCTTGTTACGACTTGCTAGACTCATTTTACAATACACAAACGGACTCGTGCTTAAAATATGTGAAACCATTATTATGCCAGATGTGATCTAAGTATATACCTAAATAATGGTGTATGACCAGAAATTGCAGAAAAATCTTGGATACGTGGGAATGAATATATATATATATATATATATATATATATATACTATTTTCTATGAGACTGCATATGTTCCACATGATCTAATCAGGCTGTTTGTCTTCTTCTAATTTTTGTTAATAAGTAGAGTTCCCCATATTTTCTTCTCAATTCATTATTTATTAGTAATTTCCAGATTTCATTTTAGTTTTTTGCCGTTTATAATTAATAATATATTAATAATATAATTTTTATTGTTTTTTTGTGGCTGTGTTGATTGAGAAATTATTTAATTTATTTACGTTTCGGCAATATATACATATATTGCCTTGCTCGGAATTTTATTATTTAACTAAAATTATATCTGTCTCACCAAACTCCAAACATCCCCAAATATTTTCTAAAAATACGTCACATATATAAAGAATTTTCTTGTAGGTGATTAATCATACTTTATTATTTTCCATATTCTTGATGTATTTTATTTCTACACATCGTTGAAGCAAGGAGATGTCTTATATATATTATACACACATAAAGTTAAAATGAGATCTGGAAATTACTAGTAAATAATGAATTAAGAAATATGGGGAACCCTGTATATTAACACGGATTAGAAGAAGACGAATAGCCTGACTGGGTAATGTGGAACACATACAGTCTCATATAAAAACACAAAAACTCTTGGGGAGTAAGATCGAGAGAAGTAGTTAAGACTAAGTAGGATGGATGAGATTATAAAAGACTTTTAAGTGTTATGAGTATGACAAAATGGAAAGAAGTAGCGATATATCACAAGATATGGGAAAAAATAGTGGCTAGTGGAACTTTGGAAGACGAGGAAATAGTCCAAAAAACTAATAATACACACCTTTTTGCCAATTTAACTAAACTCAAAACATGATCTTTGATTGTAGATCAAATTTTGGAGATGTTATTAAATGGATTGTTTCAACACTCCACGATCTTTTGCGTTCAATATTATTATAAAAGGCAAACTTTCCATCTTTTAAAATAAAAATGAATACTTGTTTTAGAAGTGAAACATTGTAATTGCGATATCAATTTACGTACCAAGGCTTCTGTTAGTAGTGGAGTATGGCAGTGCTTGATATGTGCAATACTGTTATTAAATATTTAATAAAATTAAAAAATCAATTTCAACCGTATTAAGGGAAAATTGCTTTTTTTCTTAATTTTTAAAACTTACTATTAATTACTATGATTTTTTTGTCTCGAAGCTATTCAAGAATTAGATCTTTAAGTATTAACATGCGACTATGGAACATGGAACTCTCTACATATCAGAAGTAGATTGTGCAGTATTAATATACGTTTGATTATGTGGTATTTTCTACACAGCATTACAGTATTTGAGAAATATTCAGGTTTGGGGTTCATAAAGAAATCCTTTCTAAAAATGATGTTGATAAAATTCCGTTATATTTTTTACTGTTCTCATTACAGGTTTCGAATCGAACAATTTTCTCACAAAAATTTAAGAATTTTCCACTTCATTCGTCATCCGAACAATTAATGAATTGCATTATTCATCGATCATATTCTTCGATAATCAATCAAAACTATCATATATCATTTTACCCCATTGCAGTAAGTACAGTCACATATACATACGCAAAAGTATATGGCCTCTAATGATTGAACACATACATGTGCTCAATAGGTATAAAGTTACAAAAGAGCCTGTCTCCGTAACCCTTACGACAGACGATTCTCAATTTTTTTAACCTCGTGTAAAAAAGAATTACAAACTTGTACCCTAAAAAAAGGTGGAAAAAGAACACAATGAATTAAAACTTGAGATTCCGTAGTTGCCTGGAGCTTCTAATAGACTTACTCAATCGAGTGGTATACCTGTGTAACAGTTATTGTTTAGGGAGGAGAACTTTGTGTGTAAATGCACTTACAATGGTGACCTTGGGAGAAATCGGCTGTGTTTACGCATTTTACTCTTCCGGACCCTTTAAGATGATTGATTATCTTTTACTAAAATTTTTAATCGATCTACGTCAACTATAGGATAAAATTAATTTATATTTTTAAGAAGTGCTAGTTCGTGAGAAAAATTGTTTGCAGAGAATCAAAATATGCAACGGTGTTTAGGTAAAAAGTGGGTTTCACTACCCTTTCATTAAACGTCTTTTAGATGCCAAAATTATATAAAGAAATCATATATAGAAATTAAGACTTTTTCAATATTTAAATTAATTGTATTTTCTTAATTGATTTAGAACCCTATGTTATGCCGCTTGCATTGCTTAATTTTGCAAAAGCATTTGAAAGCGTAATTTATACCTGTATATATTTCAATATAAGGTCTTTAATTAAATATAAACATGTTTTCTTTCATAGACGTTCGACAATAACCAGCCTTCCATCTACAACTCAGTCATTTCTCAAGAACTGAATGATCAAGACCAAATGGACGTAATTTACACAGATTTTAGTCGCGTGTTCGATAAAAACGACAGCAGTGTTCTCCTAGGTAAACCGTTAGCTTTTGGCGTTAGCCCTTCACTAGTTAATTTCTTATCTTCCTTTACTTGATGTGTTCTGGAATGGATTTAGATCTTTCGAGTTTTGTGTTGTTTATTAATGATTTACTTGTGTTGTTTATTAATGATTTACTTAACTTGCTTACGCTGATGACTTGAAAATATATTGCTTAATAAGAATAGGAATGATGTTTCTCACCTTCGAGAAAATATAAATGTTATATCTACTTGGTGTTCCAAATTCAAGTTAAAACTGGATACAGAAAAGTGTTTCTTTATATTTCATGCCCGCAAAATAAATTATATACATTCTATGTACTCTGTAGGGACTAGTTAGTTAAAAAGAATGGACAATGTAAACGATCTTGGCCTACTATATGCAATTAAACTTCTCAAACTACATAAATTGTATCTGTGTCTGCAGCTCAGCATCAAAAACATTAGGTTTTGTAAAGCGCTGTTGTAAGTTTTTTAAGAAAACAATGATTTTAAAAACTCTACGTTTTAGTTTCGTGGATAGCAAAGTAGAATATTTGTCATAAAGTTTAGTCTCTTCCATATATGTATATCTACAGCTTTCAATAGAAAGAGTACAGCGTCGTGTCCTGAAATACTTGACCGAGTGTAGAGGTTTATCCACGACGCGATATTAACTTATTACTGGAAGAACATAGTACTATCTTCATACCGTCCGAGAGATTAATGGTGCTCGTTTTATATGTAAGTTATTCAACGAAATAATTGATTCTCTCCATCTTCTCTCCTGTTTAAACTTTTTCGTTCCCAGAATTTCCTCTCGCTCCTCTCATACATTTCTGCTAGGTTTTCCTAAAAGTAATTTAGTTCAAGCATCACCGTTGCTAGCCATAAATTTATGTTATTATTATATTTTCTATAATCGTAATTCAGTCAATGATTTGTAATTTTGTTTGTCGTTTTGTGTTAGGGTTTCTTTTGCGAAAACTCATTTTCTTTAATGGAACATCGTGGGTAACTATGTACACATTCTAAGGGATTATTTTATGAATTCGTTGATGCCTAATACGTCCATCTTTTGTTTAAACTGATTACAGAAATTCGTTTTTCTCTTAAAAAATATGGTTAAGCATGGATGAAAATAATTCTAGCTAGTATACTTGACAATTTGATAAATTAGAAAGGATTTTTAAAAATAGTAGACATTATTTTAATACAATATAAAAATAAAGCGTAAATGAATTTACTATAAATGGTGACCTAGGTTGATGTTTGACATTGGCATAGCCGAATTCAATCACGAAAAATGTTTTTACATTTTTGTGCCTTTTAATTCCTCTAAATTTTAGGTGATCAACTTGGAGATCATCTAATGTGCTCATATGTTCCAATTCAAAGACCTGAAAAGATAGTTTATAGATATTGATTTACTGTTCTTGTATTATGAGGGCGTGCACCAACCCACTGAAAGTACAAGTTTTGTTATTTAACAAGCGGTTGACTGTTAATTTCATTTTCTATTTTATTCTGCAGGAAGTTAAAGAATCGTTTCTCCATCAATGAACTTCCAAAGAGTACTGAGTAAATTACTTCTAACTAGACATTGACTTCAGAAGCTTTTTATACATTTCCTTCACGTATCGGGATAAATTATTCCTTACCTAGCACCACATATTATTTCAATTAAATAATTGCATAACTGCTCTTGGGAAAACGTAAGAACTATTGTTTTGTAAATGATTCTTTGGGGCCATTCACAAAATTATTCTTTTTCGAGGTCAACTTCATACAGCTTTTGTTGTAGGTTATATTGAAAACATTTGAAACTGTGCAAATATATAAATGCTGAAATAGCATATTAGGCAATAGCAAATGATAGTAAAAATAAACTAAATCAAAATCAAAATTTTTATTTAAAAAAAATTACCTCATGACAATAAATTACGACACATAAACGAATGTTTAGTAACTATGGCGTTACAGAAGTGTCAAATTTGATATAAATACTGTATAAATAAGTGCCAATTAATTCAATAAACACTCCAAAATATAATTCTCTTAGAAAATATCTTCCCTAAAGTAGACTTGGATACAAAGCTTCCAACAGTAAGTCTACGATACAGTTATACTTGAGGATTGAATATTGATTAGGATTTGGAAAAAATAACATACGTGATAAAAGATTGTCCACAACGAACGACCATATTTAAGTGACATAAAGAGTGCCTGAAAGACAATTTCGACTAGGAATGTGCTCGAGCCCTATATACATATATAACTATAGATATAATAGGTGTCCCAAAATTAACGCAAGATTTTAATTTGTCGCCATTTGTGAAGTAAAGTGTTGGAAACCCTAAAAAAACAATTTGACAGCTGACAGTTTAGGGTTAGTAAAAATGGAGCTATACACGATAGAACAACGTGTCTTCATTATTAAACAATATTTCAAAAATAATGAAAGCTTGGCAGCCGCAGTCCGAAAATTTCATACAAAATATGGTCGGAATAGTGTTTTAACTTCGTCAACTGTGAGGAGATTAATTGAAAAATTCAGGGAGAGTGGATCCGTTGGAGACGCCAAACACACTGGTCGTCCAAAAACAAGCTGTTCAAATGTCAATATCGAAGCAGTGCGTGAGAGTGTCGATGACAATCCAGGAACCTTAATTCGGCGTCGTGGACAATAATTGCAAATTTCGAGAAGCTCTCTATAGGGTATACTCACTAAAGATCTGTTATATTTTTATACATTGATGGATTGGATGCTTACGAAATTCAATTAACACAACAACTGAAGCCTAATGACCATGCACAGCGAAGAGAGTTCGTTGAATGGATTACAAATAGATGCTGATTTTTCGAGCAAAATCATCCTATGCGATGAAGCACATTTTCTGTTCCGAGGACCCACATGTGATTGTCGAAAAACAAATGCATCCACAACATGTTACTGTTTGGTGTGGATTTTGGGCTGGAGGCATACTTTTTTGAAAATGAGGCTGGTCAAGTAGTGACTGTTACTGGTGCTCGATATCACGACAAGATAACACAGTTCTTTCTGCCGAAACTGGATGATATTGATGTGGACAATATGTTGTTTCAACAAGACGGTGCCACATGCCATACAGCCCGTGAAACAATTCAATTACTGCATGAGACATTTCCAGGTCGTGTACTCTCTTGTTTCGGTGATCAGAATTGGCCACCTAGATCGTGTGTTTTAACACCATTAGCTTTCTTTTGATGGGGTTATTTGAAATCACAGGTCTATGTCAAAAAGCCCACAACCACTCGTGCATTAAAGGAGGAGATTCAACGCTGCATCAACGAAATTCAGCCACATTTATGCATAATGGTTATGGAAAATTTCGACAAACGAATGTGTATGTGCATGCAAAGCCGTGGAGACCATTTGCCCGATGTGTTGTTCCATAAATAACCCTATTCTATATACTTTATGATTCAATAAAAAAATAACAATCAAAAGACTAAAAACTGTGTTTTCTATTTAATTCAGATCTTGCGTTGGGACACATTTAAAACACGATCGTTCTTCTTCGCCTGATCAGGTTGGCCCATAGCTCTAACGTCTATACCGAGTGTTTAATTAGAACTCAACTAAAGACACTAAGTTTAATATTCTAGTGTCTTTCATCAGTAATTCTCTTAGAACTTTGTTCGAGGATTGAATATTGATCAGGATTTGGAAGAAATAGTTCCCGTGCTAGGAGATTGTCCACGCCACACGACCATATCTAAATAACATAAAGAGCTTCAGAATAAAAATTTCGTCTAGGAAGACGTAATTGTAATATGCTTTATTGCCTAACAGGCGAACAATTACACAACAAAAGTAATGTGTGGTACATAAAAGAAAGAACGTTTTACAAAAGTAAATGAAATTGTTGAAAAAATAAATAAATATAATATAAATTAAGATATATATATAGATATATGGATCAAAAGCGTTTTCCAAAGAAGTAGATTTACCCTACACGTATGGTACATAAATGTGGGTGCATTTCAAGAGAGCAAGCGCGGAACAGATAAATTTAAGTTAGTCAGAGAATCTGGACATTCGATACGGTCAATAGCGTTCACATACTTATGAAGAAAATGTGCACTATACAAGGATCCGCGTTCTTCAAGTGATTTAACATTATTCTCCTCTATTAGATAATTGTAGCAATACTGCGCCCAGGATATATGCCAGATGATTAGAAAGGACCTTCAAAATTGCATTTATTTACGAACTGTATAAAGAATACCATATAGATGACCCGTACCCCAACTAACTACCAACGCAAAGAAAGCTGCTTTTAATGTACCAATATTACTAAAATATTATAAAGTCAACGTTCTTAACCGCGGAACGACAAAGTGTTTTAATATGTAAGTCGAAGTCCATACTGAGGTCCTTGATAGAGTCGACTGTTATAAGAATATGTCTATCTGTAGAATATGAGAAAGGAAAAGGAAATAATTTGCAGTAAATAACATAAGAAAATATTTTTTGATGTTCAAACGAAGACGATTAGAACAAGCTGAAATAAGGTCAGGACATTCTTGTAGCTTAGAAGAAATATCAGCAAAAATTGTTACGTTATCAGCAAAACATAAGATAGGGGAAAGTAAACTAAGTAACAAATCCTTTATGAAAATTAAAATTAATAATAGGCCTAGATTTAAACCCTGAGGAACACCAGATAATGAAACAGGTGTTGAACTGAATCCATTATACAAGACATAGTCAACTCAGTTCTCGAGATAGGATTCTATTAATTTAAAAAGGCAATACGCGAAACTGTAAGAAGATAATTTATATAATAATATATGATGATCTATTATGCCGAATGCACGAAAAAACTCAGTATATACACAGCCAAACTGGCTTTGATTATTCATAATTTCACATAATCACAGTAAACCTCCCAGGGAAGAAACCATGCTGACATGGAGAAATATAGGGGCGAATATTACTGAATTGAATTACTCAAATGTCTTAGAAAGGTTACGAAGAATTGCTACAGGATAATAATTGGAGAAACAAGATTTATCATCCTTCTTAAAATCTGGAACGATACCAGCACGCTTCCAGGTAGAGGGAAAGAAGAAGGGAGAAGGAAGAAATGAAAATAGCAAAATTGACAATTTTTTGCAACGGAAGAGCAGGCGAATATCTTTAAAACTAGGAATCATATCATCACCAGAAGAGAATTTATTTGAAAAGAATGGTTGAAAATGAATTAATCAGAATGCATTAACTGGGCTAATTCAAAAAGTGGGGATATTTATAGGAATATTAATGGCATCGTGCGTAATAGAAATCATACTGTACATCCTGAAAAATTGTGCAAATAAATTAACAATGCCCTCTAGATTGCTCCCTCAAGTCGTTATACATTGCTCTAGATATTCGTGAAATGCCCTGCTATGAGTGAAGAAAGGACCATAAATGACGAGAATCTTCTTTAAAAGAGTGCTCAACATTCGATAAATATACATTGTAGCAAAGAAAGATTAAATGTTTAGTTAAGCTGCGAAATCTTTCAAATTCTTCATAATAGTTAACCCAAGAAAGTAGCACTGCTTTATGCTATCTGCTTCTGGGCTTCCGGGCTGGAACCGCGTCACTTGTATATCTGCCGACGTTTCGTACCCATTTGTATGGGACATCTTCAGAGCTGAACTACTGCACTGAAACTGTGTTTCTCAAACTCAGCACTCTGCACTGAAACTCAGTTTCAGTGCAGTAGTTCAGTCCTGAAGATGACCCATACAAATGGGTACTAAACGTCGGCAGATATACAAGTGATGCGATTCCAGTCCGGAAGCCTAGAAGAAGATAGCATGGACCACGACCGCGGAAGTCTACGTACCAGATTAGCTCTGCTTTAGTCTTAAATAAGCTATAATTTCACTATTTAACCACAGAGGGTAAGATGATGCAGTGGAAGAACAGATCTATCTAATATTTATAAATGTTTGCATCCACAGTTAACCATATTATTCTTATACAAATTAAACAAAATACATCTTTTTGTGGAAAATGGAATTTCTTCATACAATTCAAGTGAAAGATAGAAATATCGTCAATGAGTTCAGAAAAGAATTCACAACAAATGTATTCTAAGTTGTCCATGACGTTCTATTAAAACAATTAAGTTTACGCAAAAAAAAACATCATCGCACACATCTGTTCTGGTAGCTACAGAAAGCATTTAGACATTTTTTTTAGTGTATCACAGCTTTCTAGATTCAAATATAAAAAATAAAATCATTCGTTCGTATTTATAGTAACGAAAATTGAAAAATGTGTTCTTGGATGCAAACGTCACGTAAATCTAAATTATGGAAAACTAAGTGGACGTCCTTGGTTGACGTTTGCGGCCCTTCACCTCCGCAAAACCATCCATGTCGGTGGCGGCACTGCTCACCACAGTCATTCTACTAGATTCTGAGGAGGTGTCCTCGATATCTTCCAACTCACCTGGCTCCATTGGAGCACAGATCTTATTGAAGTCGGGAGGCAGCTGCAACAATGCCGGCCGAATTAAATTCGACGCACCGCCAGCTCCAACAGATGGGCCAGGCCCACGATCCACGGTCAACAAAATACTTTAAACAATTAAACGATGAAATATTACCAACGAAAAGAACTAAAATAATAAACAATAAATACTAATTAACAACTCGAAATTCTAAATTATAAACTCAAATCACTTTTAAATATTTTAAACACGTTTTCGTCTGACAGTAAACACTTTTGAATTTTCAAAACAATCCCGACAAAAAAATGTCACTCCCAGAATTATCGAAAACGCTATAGTTCAGTTCATGTACTTGCAAAAATGACAATTTTACAAATTTATTCTATTGCCAAATTTAATTTCAATCCATTCACGAATAAGGAAACTAAAGACATATGGCGTGAGCCATAGTAGAGATGTACAGTTTGTGGAAAAAATAATGTCCTTCTTTGGTCACGGGTAGATACCAACACCGCCTTCTAAGGCGGATGCCTTCTTCCCTCTTCATTTCTTCATATTAGAAGTGTTTATTTTTCAAAGTAAGTATTAAGTAAGTATTAAGTCGTAGTATTGAAGCTAAGACCAGAAAAACTATTTCCACCAATTGTGTAAGGAAGGTAGCTTAAAAATAGTAATAATCTCTAGTATAACGTTCCGGAAAGTAAATATATACATTTCCATATTTAAGACAAATCTCAAATTCTTCGTTGATGCTATTACATTGAGAAGAATTATGACTCCAGCAGAATTCCTAAACACGAAAAGAAAAATTTTTACTAAATTATAAATCTATGAACACAATGTAATGCAATAATTCTTTTCTTTATAAAGGTATGCATGGATATGTCACATAGATATACATATTTGTTAAATAAAATCTGTTCTTTTAAGACAAATATATCTTCTGCTGACAGAAAAAGTAATTTAACCAAGATTAATTGATTTGTTGCCTTTTTTTTACAAATTTCATACAAATTTAACGACACTTCCATAATTACATAAATAAATATTTTATGGTTGCCATCTAATCTCGTCCTAAATGAACCACTAAATCAAACGTTAACCGAACCACACGCGAGTCCTTAAGTAATTAAATATTCGAATGGGACATCTAAAAGACCGTAAAAATTTTCTATAAATTACAGATTAAAACACTTCCCAAACGTAAACGCCGAGTGATTCGTCTCATAATATGTAAATATTTTGAGAAGATGGTAAATTATTGACCGCTACACGCCAGTCGTCTAATAGGAAGATACAATTTACATTTATAATTTATAGACCAGTGCCGTCCTAGTTGGTTACGGCGTTAAACGCACAGCGATCTTTCAACTGTTTCGAAAAGAATGGCAGGATACTTGATTTACGATGACGATGTGAAGTAATAATTGTGTATTTGAATTTATATATATTGGTATACTGGGAGAAATTTACATAAATAAAAGCTATAAAAACTATATTAATAGTAAAATAAAATACGATTTTTAGATATAGTAGTTCCTTTTATAAGTTTCATTATGAACCGGGATTATGATGTTAATATTTTGGGAATATTTTAAGAAGCACCTGAAAATGATTTTTATTGAACGTCGATCAATTTTTATGTAAACATTTACTTTAAATTTCTTTAAAAGTACTAAAATTACCATTCACATTAGGAAATTATTACAAAAGGTGTCTTCGAAGCGAGGATTCTAGATTCAATGCGGTTAATGTATTTCTACCATTGTTAACCATGATTCTATTTATAGTGCTGTTAGAATAACAGCGACGCATTCTGGCTGGGTTTATAAAACTATTATTATTATCATGGCGTAACACTCCTGATGGAGTTAAACCACCTTTCGGTTCTCCAGATCTGTTTTATGTTGGAGAGATCACTCCCCTTTTCCAGCCTATATCTTTTCACAGACTTCTCTCCATTGTTCTCTATTCCCCACTTTCTGCCTCCAGTTACTGGTTCCGGTCCTTCTCAAATCCTCCTCCACTTCTCACTTCCACGTACTCCTCGGTCTCCCTCTCCTCCTTCTTCTCAGACTCCATTCCATAACCTCATATATCACTGCGTTTGGTCCCGCTCTCCATACATGTCCTAACCATTTAGCTCTCGGTTGTTTAATTTTTTTCACTATGTCCTCTCCTATTTCCTGTGAAAGCTTATGATTATTTCTTCTTCTATATTCAGTATCTCCTATTTTCACTGGTCCCAGTATCACTCTCAATACTTTTCTTTCCATTATTCTCAGATCCTCCTCCTATTTCTTTGTCACGCTGAGTGTTTCCGCTGCATACATCATAGTTGATCGGATTATCGTCCTATATATTTCCATTCTACAACTTCTGCTTAATATTTTGCTCTTCAATAGCTTCTTATTTGCCTGTACTACTCTATTTATTGTTGCTATTTTTTCCTTGACCTCTATTTTTCTCTTCTCATTTCCAAATACTTAAACCTATCTACTTCCTCAATAATATACTCTCCCAGTTGGATCTTCGTTTTGGTGTATTTCTTACCTTGTAAAACTATTAAAAATTTCAAATTTTTCGATCATATGGCGTTTCTTAGCGATCTATGTGCGGCTCCTTTTCATAATATGTTTGCCATGAGTGGTATTGATGATAAAATTTTATACTTTACGGATCAAATACTTCAATTATTCGACAGGTTTGCTCCGATTCATACTGTTAGGGTTACTAGGATGCTTCCGCCATGTTTCACTGATAATGTGAGGCTTATGATGCAGCTTCGCGATGGAGCACTTGTTAAATTTAAAAAAAGTCGATTAAACAGTCACTGGAATTATTATAAGAGTTTGAGAAATTTCACAACGAAGGCAATTCACTTAGAAAAGCAAGCTTATTTTAATTACGAACTCACGAAACAATCGACTAAGGATATGTGGAAAACGCTGAGGCAACTTAATTTGGGAAGTAAGTGCGGGATGTCATAGCGATCAACGACTACTTTCTAGATAGTGTTCCCAATGTGTTGCTGATTCTGACTTTTATAACTCGAATAAATTTAATAGATCTTGCGAAGAATTTCCTTTTAAACTTATTCGAGAAATTGAACTACGCAATATAATTTCAGGAATGAAAAGCGGACTCCTGGATGGGATACCTTAATGATTGACATGATAAAATTGTCCTGCCCTGTCATTCTTCCGTACTTATTACATATAATAAATTCATGATTAGTTCAAAATTACTTTTCTTTATTATGGACGAAGGCTATCGTACGACCTGTTCCAAAGTCTTCGAATACGTCAAATTTCAAGGACTTGCGTCCAATAAGTATTCTGCCAGTAATTTTTCAAATCATTGAAAAAATTATGAATGGCCAGAGTTGTTTTGAACACTCAATTGAGATTTGATGCGCACTGTCTTGCGACTGACACCAAGCCTAGCCTGTGTGAGTCGTTGGTGTTGTCGCATTTTTCGTTTGGCTATGAGTTGTATGATCCATGTTTAAGTGTTAATTTTGTCCCACGCATGCAGAGAGTCCAGAATTAATGTCTGAGATTAATTTTCGATATAAAGAAATTTGACCGCATCACACACAAATTGAATGTGGCCGGATGGTTGAATATGAGCGACAGACGAACTTTGCAAATGGCCCTTCTGTTTCATTGGATCGTGGTGTATAGGCAACCTGCATACTTATACAATAAAATTACGTTTAGAACAGATGCGCATACATTAAATTTGAAATTCAGGGGCACACTAACACCGCCTGTGCATCGAACGTCATTGAATGAGCGTTCGTTTTCTCACCAGATTGCTAAAGTTTATAATGCTGTACCTAGTGAATTTAAGCGCTTGCGATACGTTTTAAAGTCCTCTTGAAGCAGAAGTTGTTGTCCAGATAGCTGTATGTGATCTTCTCTACAACTTATCCGATCAATTGATTTTAGCTTGTTTGTGTATCATTGAAAAAAATTTTTTTCCCTCTCTCTGATATGTGTACTTACAGAATTTTAGGTTAGGTTAGCTTTTAGGCGTTTTCATTTTCAATTAATTTGATTGTTAGTCTCAGGGTGCATAGCAAGAACAACTTTGCTTGAAGTTGATATACATCTTGTGGTTTCCAGAGGGAGAAGAAGGGAAGAATAAGGAAACTTGTATTTTGATTTATACTGTTTAGATAAATTTGTATGTTTCTTTCTTTTTTTTTTGGGAAATAAACTATTATTATTATTATCGTACTGTACAAACCATCTATTGCATAGACATGCCAATTAACTGCAAAGCAATGCCATAGAAGCACAACTTATCAAAAAATTATTCTTTCTATGAAGATTATACAACGTAGACTTCTTTTTATATCAATTACGGTTTGCAATGTAGACAATTTCTTAATCTTGGTATATTTTCACGATTTTGCCAAAAATTAGTACTACTTTCAAATGTGCATCGTCTGTAGCCTCTTCTAAGAACATTATAACATTTTTATATTTATTTATTCATAAGTGTTATTCAAAGGTTTTAGCAAAGTTTAATTTCATGTACTCTTATCCAATTGCTAAATAACATTTTGCGATTCAATTAGCGGGCAAAAATGTATTTTACCCGTTCGTCTGAGAGCTTTAGAGCATACACTAGTCTCGCCACCTTGATGTGATCATTATCTAGTACTGCATTTTATGATGATTTATATTAATGATAACATCGGCTGTGGCCGACTTTAGTTTTTCATGATACTTCGACGTTTAAGTTCTGTTGCCTTTTTTCTTTATTTTTAAAAACAAGGAAGCATAATTAGTAAGAGTTGATTTAATCTCAGTTTTTATTTCAATTGGTATTGAACAATTTAAAACAAAGTATTTAATTACCAGCAGATTATCAATTTTTTTTTACTTCAACATTGTACGACAACTTGTTATATTTACGTACATTAAAGAATAACATGGCAGAGCATATATTGGATGTTCATTAAAAAACAAAGTCAAAGTAATCCTTGAAAATTTTAAATCGTGTCTTTTTTTCAGAAATTCTTTTAATCTCATTTTTTCTTTATTTATATTATGTAATACTTAAATTTCACAATATTTTGTCGATTTACGTTTGAGTTTATGATGAATAATTTTGATCAAAATTATATGTGCTAAGTTAGGACATACAATTTTTTAACCAGCGACTTTACTTTCTTTTTAAATAAACACACGTTAATAATAGATTGGCATCGGAAGATGAAGGATCCTTTATATCTAAACACATGGTTTTACTAACTCTGATAGTTTTGTCGCATATCTTATGTTAATATTTCAAATACGTTATCTGCGCATCTTAGATGATTTAATCGTTCACTCTTTATATGAATCCTATTAGATCTACATCTAGGTTTTTCAAGACATCCTGCAACGTACTTGTAAATAGTTTGGCGACATCGTATCTCCTTGTCTAACTCTCTTCTTTCTTTGCATCGGGATTACATAGAGTATGCTCGTCTTTCCGTTTTTCTTTCGCTTCAATTACTGTTCTGATTTCCTTGTTTAAATTTGCTAGTTCTTTATGATCGCCTCCTTATAGGAGATTTACCCTTGCTATGCAATAAATTACATATCTCGTTAAGTTATAGCGTAGAATCAATTGACTGCATTAAGAAGAAGAAATAATGTTATGCGTGAATTGTAGGTAGATACTTTCATTTTAAAACAGTAAGGCGTTGTCACGTTCAATTATTTGTGTTATAATCTAGATTCGTTGTTTATAGTATTTTTTATATGATTCTTAAAATAATCATTTCAAATTTAAAACAGTTATGTGCCAAGTTAAGACGTACGATTTTTTGTGAATCTATTTTACCTCCTTTTTAAATAAACACTCCTTGATTGTACCATCAGAAACTAAGGGATATTCAAGCACATATTTTTATAAACTTTTTTTTGATAGTTTTATTATATAATAGTTAAGTTCGATCTTACGTATGAATTGTAAGAAGGTAATGTGCCTTCACGCCCGATAGTTTGTATTATAATTAGAGAGGTCGCATTTATCTGCATACTAGGTTCCTAATAAACACATATCGAAAATTTACGATGACTTATCTAAAGCCGATCGCTCTGCTCATCCATGTTTGTTGGTATATACACATTTACGCACTTATACATCTAATCCTTACAACTTAGAAATTTACCGGTCTAGTTATAATATAAAGTTATAATATAAAGTATTTTTAACAGACTCTTAAAAGTAATGGAATGGTAAAATTCATGTTCTTTTATAATAGAATGGTTAAAGAATAAATAAAACACGTAATTTGCATTCACTTTTAAAAACCTTTTATTGGTTATTGAAGTATCAGTTATGACATTTATATGTGAAAAATAATATCTGCCGAATGGTCCCCTCTTGCATCTCCACAGACGTCCACTCTTTGAAGAATGTTAAAAGGAATCATTCTATTATTAATAACACCCTATCTACTACATATGTTTCATGGATTGACCAATCATCAGGCAGATTCTGTGTTATTAATGAACGATTCCTTGATAGTGTCTATCATATCATTACGATACAGAAAAATAGTGAATAATCAACATGCCTCCCTCTCACGTCCAATGAATTGAACGAAAAAGCGAGAATGCATCTGTCTCGCAATGTCGATAACTAAGTTACCAGAGCGTATAGACAGATGTCACACATCACACTTTTTAAATGTCCACATACTCAGACAAATTCAGTGCGCCATCTATATTTTATTTATTCTTAAAAAACCGCGTAATTTGAAACATCCTTTAGTTACATAAAGATGCAGTTTTTTACTTGATATTAATTAACATATGTATATGTTTTTAAGGACTTTTTCGTATTTAAATTCGTTACTTTCTACTTCTTCATTTCGCCCTCGAACGTGTATGATAAATAAATGTTTGTATATAATTTACGTTGATTTAAAGATTTTTGTATGGTTATAAAAAAATTATAGAATGCATTGTAATTCTATAATTTTTTTTAAGCAAACAAAAATCTTTAAATCAACGTAAATTATATACAAACATTTATTTATCATACACGTTCGAGGGCTAAATGAAGAAGTAAATTAAATTAATACTTTTACCTCCAACGGCATGAATATGGCCTTATATTTTAAAATTATTTTGTACAAAGAGAAGGCCAGTTTGGGATATTTTAATCGCTATGACAACTGTACAAAAAATTGTTTACATTTTGCCCAAGCACAAAAAGTAATTTGACGTTTAGACTAACTGTTCTTAAATGAAAAAAGAACATTAACTTACTTAATAAATTATTTGTAAAAACGAAAAATATAGACAGCGATTCTAGAAAATTGTTTATAATAAATTACACATCACCAGGTTCTTGGTTAAAATGCCACTTTCGAACAACTACCATCAAAATCAAGGGGAGTATACGAAAAAATTTATACGGATACGGAAAATGAGTCAAAACCGACTTTGAATATGAAACTCGGCATTGACACTAGGAATTACATTAAAAATTATCTCATAATTGAAAAGAAAAGAAAGGTAAAATAAATCCATTCTTAATTGATGCTTCAGAACATAAATATTTAATAACAAAGGTAAAAAAGTCCATAGCAAGTAGCTATCTTTGGGTTTTATCTAAGTCTGTGTTTTTAGATCACGCACATTTTTAGTGTAGTAAGAACACTATGACGTGATGAAATGTCAGAAATGACGTTGCCAGATATTGATTTAGAATCCGTTTTCTTAATAAAATTCCTATTACGAAGACTAAAAACTGATTATTCAAGTACAGGCAATAGATATTTATAACTTTATTGTTCTCTGTTCCATTAATATGAGTAAATCAAATTTTTTAATTAAATATCAGAATGGTAAATATCAGTGACATATTATGGGAACTAAAATTAAGAGGATTTAAATATGGCGGTCGAGTGGGCAACAAGTGAGGTCCAGCTCGATTAGCTCAACGATCTTTATATGTTGCGTTTAAAAATGCACGAGCAACCATGCTAAGATGCGCTGGGGCCCAATCGCGCGTAAACCATATTACATTTCTCGTTGCCAGTGGTAAATAGTCTAGAAACCCACGTACTAACTCTCCCAAGACATTTCGATACACTTCACCAGAGAGTCTTTCTGATAGTAGTAGCTGTCCAATTAGCCGTTTATTCATAATTCCTATCCGAACGTTTAATGAAAATTGATGTTGAAAACGACCTTCTAGTACTCTATGTGGGTTTTCATCAGCCCGCACATGGTTATTATAAAAATCTTAATTTCGTTTCATGAGAAGTAGTAGTAGAAGTAAGTGCTTCATCGGTAAAAAGAATTAGTTACAGTAGTTGAAGGATTTCAACCATTTGCAAAATTTGCAAAATGCAATATATGGAGTAAAATTAGAGAGATATAGTGCCTTATAATGCTGAACGTGGTATGGATATAAGCACTGCTGCTCCAAAATTTTCCAAACAATCCTACTATATTTAAAATATTTGTTATTTTTCTGGTAAAAGAAGCTGCACCTTTCTGTACTATATTCAACACATTTTTCTAATTCTGTTGTTGTTGCTGTGTCTGAACTTCCTGGTACCCAATTACGTGCAAATGTGTCTGTTTCATGAAGGCGTCGATGAATATTTTGAAAGGCTTTCTTATCAGATACATGATGATTGGGAAAGTGTTCAATGTACAATCGCCTAGCCTCTAATGAATTGCCATTGGCAAGTTCATACATAAAATGCATATCAGCCAGCGGCGATCGTATAGCAATTTATATTAGCAGCCTCGGTAACAAAAGCTTTATTATCAAACAGAAGTACAAGACGCAATGAATTTTGACAACTTTCAAAGAGACAAAATGGACAAGTCACAATGGAAGCGTAATCAACAAACATATGAAATCTACCATTAAACTAGTGGTGTTTTCGAAATCTACACTCAATTCGTGTGACTGCAAATAATATCTGAATTTTCTAAATGGAATGTTAAAAATATGAAAACGAATATCTCAACAATTCTGGTATTCAATAGGCTAAGTGTTGTATACCAGATTTTTATTTAGCATGCATTAATAATTTTTAAAATATCCAAACTTTTATGGCCCTGTATATTTGAAAGAAAGCGTCATTCTGAAAATCATCCGACGACTTAAAAAACTTAAATGCAAAAGCATATAATAATAATAATAAATATCTTCATTAACAGAATTTATTTGATAGATACGTAACTAAAATCATTTGTATTAAAAAAGAAATGTGTATAAAGAAAAGTATGCATCATCGGTAAGAAAATTAGTTACAATAGTTGAAGGATTTGAACCATTTTAGATAGAAGCCATTGACAAAATGCAATATATGGAGTAAAATTAGAGAGGTTTAGTGCCTTCTTATGCCGAATGTGGTATGTATATAAACACTGCTGTTTCAAAATTTTCCAAACCGTCCTATTATATTTAAAATATTTGCTAGTTTTCTGGTAAAAGTATCTGCACCTTTCTATGCCATATTCAGCAGAATTTGTCCAGTTCTACTGTTGTTACTGTGTATGGTCTTCCTGGTACCCAATTGCGTGCAAATAGGTCTGTTTAATGAAGACGTCGACGAGTATTTTGAAAGGTTTTCCTATCAGAAACATGATGATTGGAAAGTCATTCAATGTACAATCGCTTAGCCTCCGAGTTGCCAAGTCCATACATAAAATACATCAGTCAACACGGCAATTGTATAGCGACTTATATTAGAGAGCCTCAATAACAATAGTTTTATTATCAAACGGAAATACAAGACGCAACAACTTTTAAAAAGACAAAACGACAAGTCACAATAGAAACGTAATCAATAAACGTATGAAATCTACCCGCAGATATCGAAAACACCATTAGTTCGGTGTTTTCGATATCTGCATTAATCTTGTGTGACTGCAAATAATATCCGAATTTGCTAATTGAAATGTTAAAAATATGAAAACGAATATCTAAACATTTCTTGTATTCGATAGGCTAAGTATAGTATACTAGATTTTTATTTATATTAATAAATTTAAAAATATCCAAACTCTTGTCGCCCTGTATTTTTGAATCATCCGAGGGCTTAAAAAACTTAAATAAATGCAGAAACATATAATAATAATAGTAACAAAGTATCTTCATTAATAGAATCTACTTCATAGATACATAATTAAAATCATTTTTAATAAAAAAGGAAAGGTATAAAGAACAGATATTCATAAAGCCACATGCATTGTAACAAAATACGTTAAATATTTGAACAGAAAATATAATATGTTTGACATAAATCTGTCGTGAATAGTACCTTTACGTTATGATAAAAAAGAACTAATAAGAGGAAGGGTTTATTTCTCTAACTTTTATTGACACTAAGGAATTCTTTTAAATAAAACATCCCTTAGAATGAAAGAAACCCATCACCTTATTTGTATATCAGACACGTTTTCTCACGAAAAATCTCGGTAACACGACTACCCTTTTACTTTTGGTAAAAAAGGGTAAAAGAAAGCCATTTTACCTACAATTCCGGAAAAAGGGTAATTCCGCAATATTGGTTTTCACTTCCACTCTGTCAAATGCAATTTTAGACGGCAGGTAATAGAAAAAATTGCCAATTAAAATTTTTGCAGGTAGTCTTTTTTCTGAGGTACGTGTGCGTATACGTGCGAACCTGACGCTTAACGGAGGGTTGTTTTTTGTCGCCTATGGGGTGTCTGTCATATCATGCGGTGTCGGACTGTATTAAGGGTTGAAGAAATATAAAAAAATCGTTTTCTTAAGACTTCAATTAAAAGCAGGAAGAGCTGAGTGAAAGCTGGGAATTTTAAAAGATGATGACTTGTGGGATATTACGCTGTGTATAAAATATAAAAATGCGTGCATCTAAACGGAAATAAATATTTTGTTATTAGACGTTTTTGGATTATTACTATTGTTATTTGCAGATGATTTAACAATGGTTTTCCTCAATCTGAGATATGAATAACTGCCTTTTTGCAATATCTATTTAATATTATTAATGACTGCTGCGGGAATATCGTCTACATCTATTCAATCCAGACCAGATCCAGACTATTACTTATACAAGAAAGCTAAATCTAATTAAGCTAGAATATTCATTGCGTGTTACTTCGTTAACACAATAAGAAAACCTAGACGTGGCGTTTTATTTAATGAGCAGCTTACATGTGTCAATCACATCGTGGTCATCCCTTTTTCTGTGAAAAAGTCCTTAAGGTTTGTTATATGTAATTACAGTGTTTGCTTCTCTTTAACCAATAAATATTCTATATTTTTCACTGGTTAGCTCTAAACTTGAATTTGCAGTTTTGCCATGGTTTACCTATATCATGTATATTCAGGATGTAGTCCTATGGAAAACCTTCACAAGAGCTTGAACACGACGAATGGTATGCAATAAAATTCACTGATAATTATGAATAATAAAAGTATATGTATATCTACATTTTCTTTATAATAAATTTCACCGACGCTATGTGAAAGACAACAATAAATTTTGCATATTAACTTGTTTCGTAAATTGTGTGAGAAATAATTTACAAACAGCAAACATATTAACAAAAGACGATGAAAACATCGAAAATTTACTATACAAAAATGTCTGTATTATCCTAACACTCTGACTTGGTGGAATCTTTAAATTAATTAGAGCTCTCGATGCAGCCTTTTTAAATCCATGTATTTTATTTCACTGCGACAGGCGTTTGTAGATATATTGTTTGGCTTTTTTTACATTAATTCTATAATACTCACTGAATTTAGACGATTCTTTTTTTTTCTTCCTATGTTTTCTTTGAGTTATGCCTAAATTAAATCAATAGTGTTAAAGATGCAATCAGGTGGAAAACGTAATGCATCATTTCTCTTACGATGGTATCCACTGTATATTCTTTTGAGGAATAAAATGACTTTAGGTATTCTAATTGCTGCTTGGTTGTGTAAGAATCAAGTACTACAAGCCATATGCTGTTAGGTATTTTCTTTTGTAAACTAGAACGTTATGTATTATCAAGAACAATTACGCTGTTTGTATTTACATCTGGTATTAAACTATTTTCAAATTAATCTTCGAATACTGATGTTAACATGTCTTCGTGGTAATCTAAGGAATAATTTTTTATGTTTTTTTCGCAGACGAGAACGAAGTTCTTTCAAACCAACCATTCGTAGATTCACAATGCAGTATCGTCAGTCTTTTTCCTCTAGATGCAGGAACCGTTAATTAGCACTAATCTAAATTTTAATTATAAACATTCCTTCCTTATTGTTTATAACCGTCAAGTAAGTAAAGTCATCGTATCGCCACTTAGGAGTTCTCGAATTTTCTATTATACATGGAATACGTTTGCTTTTAACAATTTCCACTGTGTTGACTTTCAATATTCAATATTTTCAGTCATTAATGAAACCCACAACACTACCCAATTCAACCCGTAAACTATCAACCGTTGGTACATCATTTCTTCCGTAAAATATATCTTCTGTCGAACTATTTCAACATCTCTCAACGTTACTTTTCTAAATTGTTCACTATAGCTTCTCTTTTAAGAAACATTCACTATTATTCTAATAAATTCCAATATTTTAGTCACGACGCTTTTAGGATAGCTTCCGAAATACATAATCCATCTATTTACATGAAACTATTGTAAACACTTTCTTTGCATCCATGGATAAATGTCGTCTCTGTGTTCTATTACACATTTTGTCACCGTAGCTAACATACACATCTACTGGTGGAACATCTTTTAAAGTAATTGCAGTACTTGTTTTCCAAGGTCTAAATATTAAAATTTGAGTCGTGCTCAAAGATGTCAAAAATGGAAAAGACCCTGGATTTAATGATATGCATCCAGAATTTCTAATAAGTTATGAAAAATAGACGTAGCTTGGCACATTCTTTTCGGATATCCTTCTAAAGGAAACTCTACCAAATGAGTTCAAACGCACAAAAGTTCTTGCTATCTTGAAGCCAGGTAAACCAGACGACGTACCTGAAAGATACAGACCCATTGTTTTTCTCAGCTGTTCCTGCTAGCTGCTGGAATGACTCATACACAATAGAATCAGCACAGCGCAAGCCGTCGTTGGATACAGCAGCAGCTGTGATCAAGTACTAGCCTTGACCTTCCACATCGAGAGGATATACAACAAACACCTAAAAAATGGGATAACGTTTATTGTTCTCATAGCTGCCTATGATACAAAGCTGAGGGAGGGTAAAAATTTCTGAAACTCATAGAATTCAGATAGTTTAACTAGCTAGTCAATAATATGTAATCTAAAATATCCATGGGAAGGAACATTTCGTACTATTAAGAGTAAAGGAGTTCTGCAGGGATCCGTACTGACCCCACTTCTTTTAAATGTATATGTATCTCATACGCCAGAAACAACATGGTAGATGAGGCCACATACTATACAAGTAAGAATGTGGGCGCGGAAAACCAAAGCATTCCTTGGTATACAAGAAGACTTCTTAAAAACCACACCTGAAGCTGGTCAGTGGTTCCAAAATCTTAATCTGAAGTTGCGACTTCTACTAGTCTAGACTTAGAGGGTGCTTGGTCTTTTTCACACCTCCTTTTTGTGTCTTAGTATCCACATTGCCATTAATCAAATAAATTATAATTGTAAACTTTTTAATTTATAACGCCTTCTCGCTTAAACTGTTTAAAATAAACTAAACTAAATGCTTCTTTAAACTATAACATCTTTATAGATGAAATAAATGTAACATTATAAAAGCATATACCTAAATATACAATATTAAAACTTTTGGTTATTGTTGTGTTATTATTATATTTCATAATACCGTTTCTTCTTGGTATTACTAAGTAACAACATAATAACGAAAGAAAGCTTATACATTTACATTAATTACGTCATTTTCCTAATATCCTTAAGCCAGCTCAGTTACTTTACGAGTACTTAAAGTTTGTTTACCATCACGACAATAGACATTTCATGGGCTCATTTATGATTCCCTGTCACTCTTTTAAATAAATTATATATACTTTGCAATGTTGCTTTTAAGCTCATTTTTAAAAAATCACAAATTCCAAAGACGAAATATTCCATTTCAACTCCAGAAACACGTCAACAATGCATAAGTACGAGAATAACAAGACAAAAACATTAAAACTGGACGAAAAGGTTTTCTTAAATATTACGGAATTATAAAAAACACTTAGGCACTTTCAGAAATAAATGATTCATATTATTTATCAAATACTCTTTGGGATGTGAATATAATCGGAGAATCTAATAAAGAAATAATTAAAAGGAAGTAAGAATAATATGATGGAAAAAAAAAACATGGATAGTATAAAAATTATAATAATAGTAATACTAACGTATAGATTATAATTTAATTTTAATTTTTTTTCATATATAAAAAAAACCCTACAATTTATTAAAAAATATTTTTATTATACAATAAATTCATATAATTAATTATATGCTATTTATATATATATTTCGAGAAAATAGACCAGATAGCGCCATCTAATGGCGGTGACTATGTAGTATACAACCCGTCCTGTGCCCTTTTTATTGTAGTAGGGCGATTGAATTTAGGCATTTATATAAACAACGTGTATATTTTCTGTTTACATTTCTAATCTTCTTTGTACGTATTACTTTATAATTAATCAAATTATCAGAATATACTTTATATTCGTAAAGATGTAAATAAGTTTTAAATATTTTGAATGCGAATAACTATTAACAGCTCTGTAGGTAACATCGGCCATCTGTCACATTTATTTGTTTTTTCGGTAGATAAAACAGTTTCGCTCCATACTTTTGAGTTTAGAGACTTCTCGAAGAAAGTTAATCATCAATAGAATTGCATAACATCTAGCAATTACATGGATATAGAGATAAAACTTAAAACTAAAGCGTTGCTTTTAGAAGTTCCACGGGCGTATTCTCATCTTCTCTAACTAACGTTCACCTGTTTTTTTTTTTTTGGTTGACTACTATTTTATTCGCTTCGTTATGTCCTGCGTCTAGTTCATTTGGGTCAATTAAAGTATTTGATCAGAAGACAAATAATAATTTTGAATGAAAAAGACAAATATTTATTGAGACGAGAAATGTTAGAAGATACGAACACGTTAGCTAAAAAAAGAAGTACTTAAATACTTATAAGTGCTTGTTTTTTTTAGCCAACGTATTCGTATCTTCTAACATTTCTTGTCTCTTTAATAAATATTATAATAGTAGAAAGAGGTCTAGGGTATATAAGATACCATTTTGGAATTCACTCGAAATCTTTCAAAAAATAAAAACGAAAATGAGCAGAATGTAGACACAATATAATTTCAAAAAGAAAAACTAAATCACCTAGTAAAAGTCCATATAAACCAAAGTTCCTACGAATGTTCACAATAATAAATAATAAAAAAAGTAGCAAGGAAGAAATAAACTTTTGTGTTGGTTTTTGCCGAACTTCAACGAAAAACTTCGTTTTTCTTTTCTTTCTATTAGATCAATTTAGTTTAATTATTTGATTATTCGATTATAACAATCTATAATTGTTAAACAGTGTATTAGAATGCTATCTGCTTCTGGGTTTCCGGGATGGAACCGCGTCACTAGTATATCTGCCGACGTTTCGTACCCATTTGTATGGGACATCTTCAGGGCTGAAGTACTGCACTGAAACTGGTGTAAGTCGATGGGGGACGCGTTTATATATGGATAATGGGTCATGGGTTAATGGAGCGTTACGGTTACGGTTGGGTAGATTAGAGATGCAGGATTGCCAAGCGTTATGTAGGGGGTAGCCATCATCGCGGTTAAGATTATTGGGGTGCTTAAAGATCTCTATAGTTTCACGGATTTTGCGACCATAGAAGTGGTTAGTGCGGGATAGGATCTTGGTTGAATTAAACTGAATATGGTGTTTTCCAGCCTATGCTCGGCAAGTGCAGAACCGGCTATGCGCAGCAACCTAGTACAGCGCTCATGTTCAGAAACACGAGTGCCGACAGACCGCTTTGTTTCACCAATATATGCCCTGCCGCATGAACAAGGAATCCTGTACACACCAGCTGATTCTAAAGAAACATGGTCTTTTACGGAAAAAGGGTCAGATAATTTGGAATGGGGTTTGAAGATGGTTTTGATGTTGTTTTTGAGAAGAGCCCTACTGATGCGGTCAGTAACACCTTGTATATAGGGTAGGTGGGCTTTAGAGAGGGGGGGAGATGATGTAAGCTGTGTATTAAGTTGTGAGATTTTGGGATTAAGATGTCGATCTATGGTTCGCTGAATATTATGGTTGGAGAAATTATTATTTATAAGAGCTTTGGTAACATGACTTAATTCCTGGGATATAGAATGCTGGTCAGATATGTTGACAGCTCTTTGGACTAAGGAATTGATAACGCCCTGTTTCTGGGCAGGATGATGATGGGAGAGGATCAGTGTGTGTGGGTTTGCGGTACACTGAATGTCCTAGTGAACCATCCAGATGACGAACCAAGACGTAGGAATTTAAGGGAACCTTCAGATTCAATCTCCATAGTGAAATTTATGGAATCGTGTTGTGAACATTTAAGAAAATTTGAGGAAGTATAAGGAATACCATGGGGCCAAATAACGAAAGTGTCATCCAAGTTATTATTCGTTATTTGGCCCCATGGTTTTGCCTTGAACAACTTCTATTTTTTCTTAAATTCACAACACATTCCATAAATTTCACCATGGAGATTGAATCTGAAGGTTCCCTTCCCTTCCTCGACAATAAAAATCTGGATGGTTCCATAGGACATTCAGTGTACCGCAAACCCACACACACTGATCGGTATCTCAATGCCCTCTCCCATCATCATCCTGCCCAGAAACAGGGCGTTATCAATTCCTTAGTCCAAAGAGCTGTCCACATATCTACCAGCATTCTATATCCAGAACAGTATCTTTAAATAATAATTTCTCCAACCATAATATTCAGAAGCATAGATCGACATCTTAATCCCAAAATCTCACAACTTAATACACAGCTACATCATCTCCCCCCTCTCTAAAGCCCACCTACCCTATATACAAGGTGTTACTGACCGCATCAGTAGGTGAATTTCAAAAACAACATCAAAACCATCTTCAAACCCCATTCCAAATTATCTGTCCCTTTTTCCGTAAAAGACCATTTCCCTCAGCTGGTGTGTACAGGATTCCTTGTTCATGCCAGGGCATATATTGGTGAAACAAAGCGGTCTGTCGGCACTCGTGTTTCTGAACATGAGCGCTGTACTAGGTTGCTGCGCATAGCCGGTTCTGCACTTGCCGAGCATAGGCTGGAAACCGGGCACCTATTCAGTTTAATTCAACCAAGATCCTATCCCGCACTAACCACTTCTATGGTCGCAAAATCCGTGAAACTATAGAGATCTTTAAGCACCCCAATAATCTTAACCGCGATGATGGCTACCCCCTACATAACGCTTGGCAATCCTGCATCTCTAATCTACCCAACCGTAACCGTAACGCTCCATTGACCCATGACCCATTATCCATATATAAACGCGTATCGACTTACACCAGTTTCAGTGCAGTAGTTCAGCCCTGAAGATGTCCCATACAAATGGGTACGAAACGTCGGCAGATATACTAGTGACGCGGTTCCAGCCCGGAAACCCAGAAGCAGATAGCATGGACCACGACCGCGGAAGTCTACGTACCAAATTAGTGTATTAGAATATTAAGAAGACACTGCATTTCGCGAAATGACTAAGCGGATACGAAGAAATATATACCGTTAATCGTTGTTGGAGAGATTGGTCTCAAGAAGATAGTCAACATCGTCGAAGAGGGTCTGGACGACCTAGAAGAATCACCCAATTCTGATTAGGTGATTCCTATCTTCTGAGATAGAAAAAAAGATTGCTTGCTCTTGAGGATCGGCATAGTACCCCAAGGTTTTTGGGAAATGTTTTTTTTTGGCAGACATAAACCATAGAATAAGCATTCCATATATCGCAGTATTTGTTCATTTGGATTAATTTCCTATCGTACAAGATTAATACTGCCTTTCACTAGGCGGAATCGTGCCCTTAAATTAGAAAGACGTAATATTCGTAACAAAATGGGATGAAGTGTAGAATAGCATCATTTTTTCAGACTAATCCCGTTTTTGTTTGTGGGCCCATGATGATGATGATGATGGACGAGTTCGACGTCGAAGTCTGGAAGGGCAGCTTTTAAATATTTTCGTAGATTGTGAGACTGCACTTATTACAGAATTGATAGTTTATTCCCAAACGACCAACGCGGTCGCCAGACTTACCTGTTTGGAAAATGATAGGTCGAAAGGTTGATATGCTTTTTAACCCTACGAGTTACTTAGTATGAGCCTTCACAGCAGTCAATGAAACGTCATATTGGAAACATGCCCAGGCGAATAGCAGATTATACTCGTTTACGTGGAACAGCAACTCATCAAATAAACTCAAATGATAGGAATTTAACAATGACAATTTGTTCATAATTCACAATATAGTAAACATTTTTACAAAATTTGGTTTAAAAAATATACACTTTTACTGGCTTATTTGTTTTGTTTTATCATATAGTAAGTGCTTTGTGCCTAAAAAGCTATTTATTCTCGAATATACATATAGCATTCATGTGAGGAAAATCTAATAACAATAAAAACTATTTACCATAAATTCATTTAAACTGTGAGCAAGAGGTTTATTAAAACAAATATCCGGAGTTGGAATCTACTGCTAAACACAATCTATTGAACAGTATTTTAAACAAAATTTTACCTAAGCTTTAAGAAGCAGAAATGATTCGAAGAAAATCTCAAACGTAATGTAATATCTTATAACCTTCTCTAATATATATGTATACGTGGTTTGTTCAAAAGGAAAGGTGAATTTCGATTTTTTTTGAAAAGTATTTATTTATTCATCAATATCCATTTTGTCCCCTTCAAAGTAATTCCCCTCAGATATAATGCACTTACGCCAGCGCTTCTTCCAATCCTCGAAGCACTTCTGAAATGTGCTTGTTGGTATGGCCATCAGCTCGTTCTTCGATTCTGACTTTATCTCATCAATTGTGGTAAAACGCTTTCCTTTCATTGGTCTCTTCAGTTTTGGGAATAGGAAAATGTCGCAGGGAGCCAAATCTGGTTGAGGCATGATTAGGGTGTTGTTTTTGGCCAAAAAATCACGAACAAGAATTGATGTGTGAGCTGGTGCATTATCGTGATGCAGAATCCATGATTTTTTGTCCACAATTCCGATCGTTTGAGCTGTATTGCTTCACGCAAACGTTGCATAACTTCCTTGTAGTATTCCTTATTAAACGTACGACCGTTTGGCAAGAACTCATGATGCACTACGCCATTGTAATCGAAGAAAATAGTGATCAAAACCTTCACATTTGATCGAACTTGACGTACATTTTCTCGGACTTCTGTAAAGCGCTTGTATCACTTACAAACACTTTTTTAAGAGAAAGTGGACTCGCCGAATGCCACAGTCAACATTTCAAGTGCCTTGGAGCACTTTATTCCATTTTTAACGCAAAATTTAATATATATTCTTTGATCCATTTTTATCAAAAGTCAAAAATCGAAGAACACACACAAACTGACTAAGCTTTTCAGTTGTTAACAACAAACTACTCATCCAAATTGGCAGATAATGCCAACATATGACTAACACATGTGTACCAACATAACAAAAAAAAATTTCGACAATCTTTCCTTTTGAATAAACCACGTATATACGTATTAACCAAAGGTTTTGCAAACTCAAATTCAAACTTAATATTAATAAAGCTTCATATTGGTATTGTAATCATACCTTCATATTGTATTCGAATATGAAAGGTGCTTTTTGTACTGAAGTAGTACTCATTAGCGTGCCATAATGAGACGTGACTGATCGTTTACTAAACACATTTAGCATAGTTTGGTACCGTAAATTAACATACATAAATATCAGAAAAGTAGCTATCAGCGTGATAGCAACAGAAGCATTAAATATTACAACGCAACGTACTATTATTACATATTTGCCTGATGAGTATGTTAACTCAAATGAATTTTTAAATGGTATATGGTATCCGGTAGTGATCGCAATGACATTCAGTGCATTTGTGATTCATTCAAGCATCTTGGTAAATTTCAGTGCGCAAAAATAGCTGCAATAAATGGCATTAGTATTGAAGTCCAGGTCAATTGCACATAAATCAGGAAGTCAGACGCTGTGAAATTTCTCAAATACTTTTGAATCGATATCGAGAGGAAGTATGATATATAGTTTTTTGAATTGTATTCTTACATAGGATGAATCTTAAATATAGTGAAAATCTACAGTGAAAATCGAAACTCGATTGCCGGCGATCAAACTTCTCATCATGATTTTTTCGGGATTCCGAGAACATACGATAAATTTCGACTACTGTTTGTTAAAACCGTCTGGAATTCCAGTTTGTAACGTGTTTAAGACAATGCTAGCTTGCGTATCACCACACTAACGCAAGTTCTCAAAAAATTTTATTGAAAATTTTTGAATTCCCTATAGTTTAGATTTTTCATTTTGCAACGATCATATCATATGTTCAAGCCACTAAAAGAAACGTTAGGAATGCAGAAGTCTGAGAGCGATAAGAAAATACAAAAATTCATATGAAATTGACTTTATACTTGGCCCGTTACATAATATTGGCACTAGAAATTTTAAAATTCGCTGACTAAAGTGTATAATATGCAGTGAAACATACTTTTCTGATCAAGTAAGTCCTGTACTAAAATTATCCCTTGATGTCATCAGATTGTTTTATCTAGATGCACTAGATACTTATACAAAGCCTGCTTAAACCAACTCAAAAGTCCTTGTCCTCTTGATTCTTCTTCTTATCTCGTGTTGACTAAGTAGTTGTATTGCTTCGATGTTAACGTGTTTTCGAAGCCGCTCTTCATGACATTTTGCAATTCTTCTGCGTCTGCGTCAGTGTCTACACCTAAGTCATTCTATTGGTTGTTTTTTTCGTGAGTACCAAAGGACCTCGACAATTTCCCTTTATAGACTACTTTGACAGCCTTATATTATTCCAGTATTATTTCCACTGACACAGTCCCAAAGTTAAATACCATATATCGACGCCAGTTTTAAAATTTGTATGATTAAATTCTTATAAACAAATAGTCAGAATTTCTTTTTAGCAGCCAGTGATTTTTAGAAGTGATTAGCATATGACCAGTATACATGTTTGTGAAACTAATGTGGACTGATTTGCTTACTTTGAGTTCAATGATCCAGCGTTTTGTCCATGTATTAACTATTCAAAGCTTCTGGTAATTATACATTAGTTTCTTGTTCGGCTTTACCAATCCCTAATCTACTATCGTATCTCTATAAAAGAAGTTAATTGCAGTTTGTTCTGTTAATGGAATATCACTTGTATATAATAAATCCAATAGTTGACCCAAAACTCTATCCCGTGGTACACCAACCTTCATGCGTCTCAATTCAGAGTATTGTTTTCCACATTTAGTTCTCAATATTCTTTCTCTAATGTATGATTTTAGTAAGAGATTCTGTTATTTTGGTAGAAGTTGTTCTGGTTTGTGCTTCAATTCTTGTTGCCAGATTTTATCGAAAGTCTCAGTAACGTACAAGAAAACTGCTGAAATAATCACAGTCTGAAGTGCTTTTTGGGTGGTGTGTCAGTCTATGAACCTGATCCATGGTTATGTGCCTTTCTCTGAATCCAAACTAATGTATCAGTTATAGTTTTGAGCACTTTCAAGACCAGTTTCTTATTCGGCTGTACTATTGCTGGTAGTAGTGAAACGTGTCTATATGAAACTTCATTAATTGATTTTCCAGGTTTGGGGATTGTTATAATTTCTGCTATCTTCCAACACTTGAAACACGTTTCAATCTGTATGATGCACTAACATTGCTTTCATTGGCATTTTTTTCAGTATTTCACCAGTTATTAAACCATATCGTTTTTTTCGGTGTTCTATTTGTTTTCATCTTTTCTAGTATTACTTTCCATGTTACAGACTCTATTTTCCGAGGCTACTGATTTATTATTCTAAATAAATTTTCTACCATCTATGTAATGAAATATACCTAGAAAAAGAATTTATGCTATTGTTCACGTACGATATTTATTTAATAAATTCATTTTTTAATAATCTCTAATTTAAATTTATATCATTACTGTACTAATTAGTTTACTCTTATATAGAGGTAGTAATTATTGTGATGGATTACAGATAAGGGCAACACAATTTTAAGGAAATTTAAAAAGAAAACAAAAATATGTAAGTACTATATACAATAAATACCTACGCCTCTGTCTAAGTACATTCTCAAAAGTCGACGCCAATATGTACATAAATATGTAGGTAGAAAATTATTAATGAATCGATCTAAATGTATGCCGTAAAGGCAAACGGCTCTTCAGAAAAAGGGTTACCAGAAAATGGTCTAAACACATTTTAGTCACGCTGCGCGCGATTCCCACCTATGGGTAGTTAGATCCGTTCGGGAACGCTGACAATTCATACACTTCGTATCGCTAATGCGTCAAGAATTTTCGGTGTTTCGAATTGATTTTTTCCTTCATTTTTCCACCGGGGTAATTTACATCCGTATATCATTTTTCATTTTCCTTTACATATGTATCAGATACGGAATTAATTCGAATTTTATTAGGGCGTCGGGAATACGTTTTTAATTTAATTATATGCGATGGATAGAAAACGGAATTCTAAGTAGACAAAATGAATTCACTGTCATAACTTTTTAGGAGAATGTACGTCTGTGGATAACGTTAATGCGTGTGGAAGAAATGAAAGTAGAGAAAACAGATTGTGTAACACTTGAAGGACTAGAATGATTAAATACAATATATGCTTCGAGTAATAGGAGAACGATCAATCTCAGTATATTTTTGAAAACATTTACTGTTGTACACAAACACATGAATCTTGACTATTACAAGAGATACGGTTTAACTAAAATTAGATAAATCGTAGACAATCAAACAAACAGTTAAACTAATCGATAGAATTACAAAATGCCTTGCAGTTCCAAAATCGTATATTTAAAATGCGCAGGGGAAGCTAGGCTACAATGGGACAAAAAAACGTTCTAAATTTTACTTAAGCGCCAACTTTGGTAAATCGGAACTGAATATGAAACTTAGCATGTTGTAAAACTAATCTCAATTGCAAACATATAAATAAAAAGTAAGCATTAAAAGTTAACAAACAAAAGAACATTCCCATTTTTTTACAACAATGAAACAATATCTTTTGTTACATTAATCTAGATAGATTAATTTTATTAATACAATTTTTTTATTCATAAAGAATAAAATATTGTACTATTCTTTTTTTAAAGGCATGCTTGTATTTATCAAAAATAAAATAAAAATATTTATATAAAACCAAACTAAAAAATTCTTGGATAACTTAAAATATAATTCAGTCAATGCTTCTTGGTTTTAATAACTATTAATGTTACATGCATATTTACAGTACCAATAGCAGGTGCGTAATGGTTTGTAGTTCTGCACATACTAGGTGTACCGGAAAGTCATTACCGGTTTTTCTAACAGATCTCGCTAAGCTTACGTATGCAATGTTATGATTTGAAACATATGTCATTTTATTCTACTGGCATTAAGCTTCAAAGCCATACATGTTATATTTTACGAAAGTAATACTGTCATAGATTTATACCTCTTTGAAAATGTCGAGTTTAGTGCCTGAAAAAGTGCATTTGCATTACTTTTCTTATTTAATCAAAAGAAAAAAGTTGCTGAAAGTCATTGTTTGCTGGTATAAAGTTGCCGTGAGCATGATCCAACCATAAAAACATGTGAGACGTGGTTTCGATAATTCAAATGTGTGGTGACTTCAATGTACAAGACAAAGAAAGACCGAAGACAGTAGATCGAAAACGTTTGTTGTATGAAGACCCAACCCAAACTCAAAAACAATTGACAAAAGTTTTAAATGTGACCCAGGAAACGATTAGCGACCGATTACGAGTAATGGGAAAAATCTAAAAGATGGGAAAATGGGTGCCACGTCAATTGAATGAATGGGAATGGGAAATCATCTGTGAAATGCTATTACACAGGTATGATTGGAAGTCATTTCTGCATCGAATAGTGACGGGTTATCACCTAGCGAAGACGGTCCATCGGCCCCAAGGCCAAATCTTTTTCGTCGCAGGACAATGTTATGTGTTTAGTGGGACCAAAGTGACGTGGTGTATTACGTACTGTTAAAATCTGGTGAAACAGCTAATACTGATCGCTACCGACAACAAATTATCAATTCGAACTATGCATTGATAGAAAAACGTCCAAAATGGATCCGAAGACACAGTAAAGTAATTTTACAGCACGATAACGCACCGTCTCATACAGCAAAGCCGGTCGAGGAAGCGTTGAAAGCACTTGGATGGAAAATAGTATCGCATCCGCCGTACTCTCCAGACCTTGCCCCATCCGACTGTCACCTTTTCGCATCAATGGGGCACGCGCTTGCAGAGTAACACTTCGCCAATTTGAAAGAAATTAGAAAATGACTCGATGAATAGTTTTACTCAAAGGATAAACAGTTTTTTTGGAATGGCATCCACAAATTGCCAGAAAGATGGGCAAGTTGTATAGAATCACATTCCATTTTCTTGAAAATTATGTAGTTTTTTTACGAAAAAACTTAATAACTTTTCGATACATTTGGTATATCAATCTTTAATAGAAATCTGCTGCAAAATATTTATTCGTATGTATATTTCCCAAATGTAAATAAATATTTTCGCCACTAGAGGATGTTCTAACGTGCACTTTTTGTACGTGTCTAATTATAGTAGATAGTGCTTATTTAGAACCCAAGTCTTACAAAACCATATCAGTATACGTAATATGTACATATCTATCATTAACATATACGTTTAATGATAATCTGTTTCCAAGTAATCCCGGATTGTAGATCCTCCTTTCATAATAAGGCGTTGGAACATGAGGGGCAGAGTACTGCAGCAAATTTAAGCCGATCATTATTGCAATGCAACTTAGTGCAGGCGACCTTAATCGCTCCAAACTTTTGTGCTATATTTACCTCGATTTGTATTATTGCTTGCTCTACAGCTCCCATATATAGGGGGAAATGTTCGCAAACACTAATCAGAAAGACAAAGTTTACGGTCTAAAACAATCACATGGTCATGCTAACGCAAATTTAACTGAACAGCTACGATGAGTACTAACATACATGTTCGCATCGGTAAAATATGTATCGACGGAGATACGTACAGTGATGTTGAAACCACCGCATTACGTGAAGACATTGCGGAGCTGTTCGATCGAACAGCTTGAATACATGTTAACATGTTAGATATGTAAACGTACAGTAAATGCATTAAACATAAAGTATATATGTATATATATCCTTTATATATATTATGTATTTTAATAATATTTATTGAATCGTATAAAATAAGCTCAACGTTGGATTGCACCCAATACGAGGGTAGCCGTTTATTTTCGGGAATAGTACACAAAAATTTTTTTTTATTATCTAGAATTGTTTAATTGCTTTTCAAAATATTCTTCTTAAAAATCAATGCACTTTTGCATTCGTTTAAACCAATCTGAAAAGCATTGCTTCCACTGTGAAGGCGGTATCTCCAAAATATGAGTTTTGAATGCCACAACTGCCTATTCCGGCATAGAGAACCGTTGACCACAAAGTTTATTGTTCACGTGTGGGAACAAAAAGAAATCACAGGGTGCTAGATCAGGGCTGTACGGGTGGATGGCTCATCAATTCAATGTTTTGTCCGGTCAAATATTCAATTGTTTGAACTGACTTGTGAGAGCTCGCATTGTCATGGTAGAGAATGATCTGTCGTTTTCAGTTTGTTTTCCTTATATCTTCAAAAACTTTTGGCTAACAAATAGTTGTGTACCATTCGGAATTGCAGCGCGACCGGTTTTTCCGAAAAAACAGGCGACCATTTGTTTTGATGTGCTTCGAGCGCGAACAACTTTTGTTGGTTTTGGCTCATTTTGGAATACCCACACAGTCAACTGCTGTTTCCTATCGGGCTCATACGTATAGATCCAAGATTCATCACCTGTGACGACTTTATAAATGTTCTTTGAAGCACCGCCATTGTATCTTTTGTGCATTTCTTGGAACTAATCGACGCGAGTCCTTTATTTAGCGGTTGTTAAATTATGTGGTACCCAACGTGAACATAGCTTCTTAACGGCTAAATGTTCATGCAAGATTTTATGCACGCTGGTGTTACTAATACCTAGGGATGCCTCTATATCACGTTATGTCACATGACCGTCTTGCATTATCAATTCAGACACTGCATTAACGTTTTCCGACACAACATTTGTGGAACGCCCTTCACGAAATTCATCGTCCAAAGAACGCCCTCCAAGTTTGAATTCCCTATACCAACGATATACTGTAGTTTTTTATGGTGCTTCATCACCATATAAATAATCCAGCTCGTTGATGCATTTCTTGTTAAGATAATCCACGCCGAAAGTAATGAAAAATAATTGACGAAACTCTTCGCGAGTTAATTCCATTTTTTCGCTGTCATAATATTTTCAAGTTACGCTCAACAATAGAAATAGCAACAGGGTAATAAAACTGTTAAGGTAAATATATTGTAAAAAATGGCAAACTGCTACCCTCATATTATGTAATTTTAATTTATTATAATTAACTTGTGATTAACTATAGTTATTTTATAGTTGATCTTCAATCTTAAAATGTAGATACTTTTAATCGCAGTTTGATTCGTACTTTTGCTATTATTATAGTGATGGTTACTTAGAAACGAGCATTAACAAAAAACTATCTCTTCCGGCTATGGTATTTAATGTATTATTTACTTTTTCATAAATTTTAAATGAACTCCAGATATATATTCAATAAGTAATTAGTTTTTTAATGAAAATAGAATTGTAATAAAATAGAAGATTGATAACTTTTCTAACAAACAATATATTGTAATTTTGAATAAAATAAAACCATCTTTACATAACTCCATATGACATTTATTTATAATTATTAACTTTAATTCATCAATATAATAAATTTATTTAACCTTTACTTCTTTTTAAAATAAAATTTAATTTCTTTAATTAAAGTAATAACAATTACTAACTATCGAATCATTTATGGCCATTTAATTTTATGTCTTAATTTTCTAACATGTACTTCTTCATAAACTTTCCCGTTTCTATTTAGATTCACTTAACACCTTTCCTTTTCTTCTCCTTAGTTCACCGTAGACGTCCTTACGATCTCATATGTTTCTCGTACTTGCGTATAATTTATATCATATACAGGAAAGATGACTTTCGACGGGTGATGTTTTGAAGAAATTTGTAATTAAGAGCGGAAACTTTTATGTACTCCCAAAGTGGATAATGGAATATAATAATCTATTTTCTATTGGCATCTTAAGCTGGCTTTCCTTATCGACATTTTCAGGCACTGAAGTATTTGGAACTGTAATCTGCAATATAACGATATTAGTATAGTAACAGTCACGCAAAATTAACGTATTTTTTAAAAAAAGAGTTTAATTCATTAGCGAGTTCGCGAGAACTCATGGAAATTTCTACAGACGTTTAGTTTGCACGAGTCTACTCTCTATTTTAACAAAGACATTTAAAACAATTACGAGTGATTAATGAATCCATAACTAACCCTTTTCGGTCTTTATTTTTTACGCGAACTGCACAATATTTGTATATGAGAGCAACGTTGGGAGTTATTTAAATGATATACTCTAAAACATGATCCGACATCAAAATATTTATTAAAATTAATTTAATTTTATGTGATTGTATTTAGAAATATAAATAGAAATTTAACTATACTTTATCACAACGTAATTCAAACCTTATGTACATATTTCGTTAATTAAGTTGTCATTGTGATTATAAATTAAATTTGCGTTAAAGAAAAAGTGAAATGACATAAAATTTTCGCATGTACACTACAATTCTGTTATTATTAGATTGGTCAGTTTTCATCGGCGCGACAGGATAGGATCCGATGTAGTAAGTGTGTAACTACCAACGAACATATAACTGAGCAGAGCAATCGGCCTTGGATAAATAACCGTAAATATTTGATACGTACTTATTACGAACCTGGTGTTCAGATAAGTATGCCCGCTTAAATTATTATCTTGCAAATTTTAATATACAAAATAGCAGCAATTTTGAAATAAAAAAGTAAAAGTACAATGTAGTAAAAACTGCGCACTCGTTTAAATAATATATTGAAATACTTTCTTTGATTTTACCCTTTAATTTTCAACGTAAGTATAAATGTTAATAAAAACGACAAACTATCTAATCATAGTCAAATACCTACTTATCTATTTACCACCTGAGAATCCCTCACTATTTAATTGTTCATCAATACAAATCATACAAGAGTAACATTGTAATTGGTGAAAAGTATACCTGAGTATTTACGAGAGCGGTCTGAAAAGTTTCCGACCTCAAGGTGAAGATGGAAGTAGTTATCAATAAAAGCTAGGGAATGTAGTTGTGTATCAATTGTCAGATTTCAGTCATTTTTGACGCGCAGTTGTTATTTGACAGTCGTTTAAGTAAGTCGATGTGAGTGTCGAGTATCGAGCTGTCATAAAATATTTATTTTTGATAGGCAATACGCTTACACAAATCAAAGATTAGTTGAAAACTTTGTACGAGGACTCTGTGCCATCATTTACCACAGTGAAATTTTGGGCAGCTGAATTTAAACGTAGCCGTAAGAGCTTGGGAGACGATGAACGTTCGGGACGTCCAAAAACTGCAACTACTGACGATAAGATCGCTAAAGTTCACCAATTGGTGCTAGACAACCGAATTAAAGCAAGAGAGATAGCAAAGGCTATGAATATGTCCGAAGAACGTGTTTGTCACATATTAAATCAAGATTTAGGCTTAGGATTAATTACTATAGATGAAACCTGGATACACCATTATACGCCCGAAAGAAAAATACAGTAAAAATAATGGACTGCAAAGGGGGAACCGGCTCCAAAAAAAGCAAAAGCTGTTTCTTCGGCTGGGAAAATCATGGCGACTATTTTTTGGGAGAATCATGGAATTATCTTAATCGATTATCGTTAGAAAGGAAAAACTATTATAGGAACATACTACGCATCATTACTTGACAAGCTGAAGGCAGAAATTGTGGAAAAACGGCCACATTAGCAGAAAAAGAAAATCCTGTTTCAAAAAGACAACGCGCCGTCTCACACCATGGCGAAAATCCACGAATTACGGTTTTAACTGCTTGACCATCCGCCTTACTCACCAAATCTAGCCCCAAGCGACTACTTTTTGTTTCCTCGTCTAAAAAATGCGTTCGGAGGACAGAGATTTTCTTCAAATGAGGACATTTGTGAACAATTAACTTGTAGAGAAAAACGCCGAGTACTATTTAGACGGGTTAAAGAGTTGGGAGCATCGCTGGGAGAAGTGTCTAGAACTACAAGAAGACTATGAAGAAAAAAAATATAAATTTTAAGAAAAAAATGTCTTGTATCTTTGCTAGGTCGGAAACTTTTCAGACCATCCTCTTATTTAGCTATGACATATATTACTTATACATGAGAATAATTTAATAGCAGGTGAAATCAAATTTCGGAAAAATTTTTGTTATATTCCAATTCCGCCATTTTCCTATGACGACTAGAAATTTGACCAGTTTCTGACATTTGGTATGAAAGTTACAGCAGTGTGAGTAAATTGTATACATGAAATTACTAAAATGTGTAAACCCGCAATTAGTGGAGCAAAATATTTATTTTTTTAACACATTTAAAATTTTCACTAATATTCGAATTGAACATTGAACTCAGTTTCAAGTAATAATGCTTCTTCGAACGACACAATTTTTCTTTGGGTGTTGGTTGCACAATTGAGAAGGGGTGATGTATATACATGTACGCAAATACAAGAAAAGTACGCGAAACTCGAGAATGTACCCGTTCCAGAAAAAGGACATCACCGATTCTGTGGGTCTACATAAGCACCAGGGATCGTGCATGAGACATCAAAAGACTTGTGGTAATTTCTACTTTTACATTTAATAGTTTCTTCCTTGCTTCATGCTTTTGTGTAATTTCGTAATAGAAATATCATGAATCTTATACCATTCTTCTTGTAATGTTGCTTGTAATGATTCAGTGGGATTCATCGCCATTTCTCGACCAAAATAGTCCCTTTATTATGTTTAAAATTATCTCGCTAAGTATTTCTGATGATACATCTTCCCGTACTTAAATATGGCCACTCTCACACTTATAATTGACCTTGAATTGGCTACCATTTTTGCAGATGGCACCAAATGTCACTGCGCTTTGACATTTATGATGTAGGTATGTAGAGAATTAGTTGTCAACAAGCCATGGAGCAATACACATCTCAAGAACGTGGAATTATAGTTACCGCTTATTTGACAAATTGTCAGTCTGTTGTTTTAGCGCAGCGTGAATTTCGTCGTCGTTTTCCTAGTCGTCGTGTTTCATGTGCTCGAACAGTTAAGCGTTTGGCTGAACGACTCGTGCAAACTAGGTCCACTACAGATGTCGCAAGAAGTGGCCAGCCAGATCATCGCTGCTGTTGCCGACGACGTCAGAGAGAATCCACAAACATCAACGAGACGATGATGCACACGATTAGGCATCAGCAGACGTTCTTTGCAATTAATTTTGGTGAAAGATTTGAAAATGTTCCCCTACAAAGTGCAGACTGTTAACGAATTGCTGTCTGCTGACCATCGGACAAGGTTAATTTACTGCCATACTCTGATAACTTTGTGCTGAAATGGGATGATTTCGTATCAAAAATCATAATGAGTGGTTATGTTAACAAACAAAATTTGCATTTCTGGGGCACAGAGGATCCACATGAAATGCATGAAGAGCCATTGCATCCCCTCAAAGTGACTGTTTCGTGCGGCATCTACCGTGAAAAGGTGATTGGTCCTTATTTTTTTGAAGATGCCAATGGCACGACCGTAACTGTAAATGGTGAGCGTTACAGGCAAATGCTAAACGAGTTTTCTTGCCGAAAGTTGCTGCATTGGGTTTCGATCATTGTTGGTTTCAACACGGCGGAGTAACCACTCACACAGCTCGGGCAACGATGGAGATTTTGAGACGTCAATTTCCAGGTCGAGTGATCTCCCGTTTTGAAGATTTGAACTAGCCATCCAGATCGCCAGATCTAACAGCACCAGACATCTTCTCTTGGGGCTTCTTAAAATCTCGCGTTTACCACAACAAACCACGAACCTTGCAAGTCTTGAAAGCTAACATCGAAGAAGCAATCGCCAATTTGGAGCCGTATGTTTTGCGAGCAACAATTCAAAATGCCGTAAAAGGAGCGCCATTATGCATCAATTTTCATTTTTAACAAAATGGCAGCCAATTCAAATTATGATATTACTTTTGCGCTACCCGTTATTTACTGGCATGTTTTCTTGCGTACTGGCGCCTGATGAAAACAATTGAAATTCAGACTCATCAGTTATCACAACACTTATTTTAATTATATCCGTCAGCTTTAATGATCTATGGCCTCCGGTAATCTCTGGCTATATTAGCTTTGGCAGCTACGAATTCTTGTGTCCTATACATCTTTGCATATTACAGTGAACGAAATTACGAATGTTTCTATGGTTTCTTCCAAACCTAATGATAGTTTTACATTTATTTCTTTTAAATATCACAATGCAATTGTTTCTAAAAACTATTCACTACCTTGAAATTAATAATATTGAATTTAATCTTCTGAATGAATTAATAGGTTTCGGATTAGATTTGGATAATACTCATATATCTACTTGTATTTGCTATGCCATTGTGAATCTGATGACATTGAATCCACATAGGCATATTGATATTGTTAACAAGAATTACTGTGAAACAGTAGATATCTCTCACAACAAAAGAAACCGAGTTAGTGTGACAATGTATTATTTTCATTTGAATTTTCTTGTAAAACTAATTACAATTTTCGTAAAGCCAATCTCAACAAACGACCTTTTTCAGACTAATTAGTCCTCGGTTTATTTATAATATATTTGATAGGTCTGTTCCTATAAATTTTCCACTGTATCAACTTACCCTCTATAATTCAATAGTGAAGTTATAGCTAATTTGAAACTAATGCAGTACTAGCTTTTTATCGCGTTAACTATTATGAAAAAAAGAATTTGCAGCATAACTAAACATTTAATTTCTTTAACAAGGTATATATTAATCAATTGTTGAGAACTCTATGAAAGAAAAAGCCTCGTCATTTGTGGTCTTTTCTTCACTCAAAGAAGGGGCATTTCACGAATAGCTAGAGTAATTTACGACGACTTGAGAAAAGTAAGCAATCCGCGGGATAATATTGATTCACTTGCACATTATTTTTCTGTGGTGTACACATCTACTCTCTTGCGTACGATCCCATTAATATTCCTATAAATCTCCTCACTTTTTAGACTAACTCAGTTGATGAACAAATTCTGACTCAAATTATGCGTTCTTTCCCGAATAAATTCACTTCGGGTGATGGTATGATTCCTAGCTTCATTATTAAAGGTGCTCGCTATTTCCTCGCTCTTCCTTTGCAAATGATCATTAATCTTCCTATTTCTACTTCTGCATTTCCTTCTACATGGAAGCGTGCGAGAATCATTCCAGTTTTTAAGAAGGATGATAAATCTAATTCCTCCAATTATCATCCCACGGCAATTTTTCTAACGTTTCTAAGATTTGAGCAATGTTTATACAATTCCATATTTTGTAATATCCACTCCTATATTTCTCCACGTTTGTATTGTTTCTTCCCTTTCAATTTACTTGTGAATTTATGGACAATTGGGGCCAAGTTGACTGTGTATATACTGATTTTTCACGTACATTCTACATAAAGAATCATCGTATATTATTAGATAAGTTATCTTAGGATTTCGCGTCTTTCCTCCGCAAGTTAGTACAATCCTAACTCGAGAACCGAGTTAATTATATCCTTTAAAATGGATTCAGTTTAACAATTGTTTCGTGATCTGGTGTTCCTCAGAGTTCAAACCTAGGCCCTTTATTATTTCCACTTGTCATAAATGACTTATTACTTAGTTTGCCTTTTCCTATCTCATGTTATGCTGTTAACGTAAAGATTTTTACTGCTGTTTCCTCAATTGAAGATATCAATAAGCTACAAGAAAGTCTAAAACTTCAGCTTGGTCTAAACCTAATCATCTTTTTTTATTTTGTGATATAATTTACAGCAAGTTAACTCCTTTTCCTTTTCCCATATTCTGCAGATGGACACATTCTTATGAAAGTCGACTCTATGAAAGATCTTGGTATTTTGCTTGATTCCCGACATTTAAATCTTCTGTTGTATATCCCGAGCGTGGTAACTATAACATTCTTTTGTTAGAAGAGTACATGCTAAATTACTAGAAAAATGCAGATTCTTGCGCAAGGCGCATTCTCTTTAGAAGTTAGTGAAAAGTCGGATTAACTGTTCAGAAAAAGTATATTTTTTTATCCTGTGCTCCTCCTATGGAAGTGAGATCACGTTTGTGTAATTTTCAATTACTTCTAATTTGGTACGTAGACTTCCGCGGTCGTGGTCCATGCTATCTGCTTCTGGGTTTCCGGGCTGGAACCGCGTCACTACTGCACTGAAACTGTTCAGTTTCAGTGCCGGAAACCCAGAAGCAGATAGATTCAATTACTTCTATTTAATTTCTGTAATATCTATTTATTTTTCAACAATTTGATGCACTTTCGTAAATTATTCTTTCTTGTATGTGCTATGTATTTTTGTTATCCTATTATTGGGTTCGCCTGTTGGGCAATAAGGTGTATTATTATTAAAAATTGTTGCACATCTACGGTATGATTTTACGTCAGGGAACGTTTCCGGGTTACTGGAAGGTGTCTAGAGTTACTCCTGTTTTCAAGTCCGGGAGCAGGAATGAGATAAGGAACTACAGGCCTATATCTCTCATAAGTAACTTTGCAAAAAGTTTTGAGGTGATGATTGCTAAGCTGATTCGAAATCACGTTGGGAATCAGCTTTCTCTTTATCAGCATGGTTTCGTGGGAGGGAGATCGACTACCACCAATCTATGTTCTTTTGTGCATTTTGTCTCTGACGCTCTGGATGGACAATGTCAGGTGGATACTGTATATACTGACTTCGCAAAGGCGTTCGATACTGTGCAGCATGATGTGATCTTGAAAAAACTGGATGGCTTTGGGGTTTCCAGTGATTTGGTATGGGTCCTTGGATCATACATGTCTGGGAGAATGAATTATGCGGAATACAATGGCTTCGCATTTCGCCCATATTTGATGCAGTCTGGGGTGCCCCAGGGATCGGTGCTTGGCCCGTTGCTTTTCCCGATCTTCATAAATGATATTGCTGATGGTATAAGATCGCATTGTTTGTTGTATGCGGCTGACCTGAAGATTTTTAGACGTATTATGAGCGAAGAGGACTGCTTACTTTTGCAAAGCGATCTAACTTGCCTTGAGCGATGGAGTTTACGGAATAATTTGTTATTCAATACAGATAAATGCAAAATAATGACCTATACAAAGAAGCAAAATGTTAGGATATTCCCGTATTCTATTTATAATTATCCTCTGGATCGCTGCGAGTCGTTTAAGGATCTAGGTGTGATGTTTGACGTCAAGCTGACTTTCAATTTACATGATGAAAAAATCTGCACACAGTCATTTGGAATGCTTGGCTTTCTCACAAGAAATACTAAATGTCTCGGGAATGAAGCACTAATCAGTTTTTATAATTCTTTTGTTAGATCCAGGTTTGAATATTGCTCTGTGGTTTGGAATCCATACAATGCTAAGTATTCGGTCATGATTGAGAGAGTGCAGAGAAAATTTCTGAAAACCCTTCATTATCGCATTAGTGGCACATTCTTGTCGCATGATTATCCGTATGATATGTTGCTGACTCAATTTGGATACACGTCTCTGAGAAATCGTAGGGTTGTATCTCAGATCATTTTCGTTTGCAAATTACTAAATGGTATTTTGAATGCTCCGGATCTGCTTGGGTTGTTTGGCTTTCATGTGCCGAGGTTGTGCGCTAGGAGTCACGGAGCTTTTCATGTGCCTGTTGCGGCTACGATGCATCATTCGCACTCGCCTGTTCTCTCTGCATGTAGAAACGTAAATATGTATTGCAATGATATTGACTTGTTTACAGGATCACTTGACGCTCTGAAAAGATTTATATATTCGAAATTTGGTTAGTTTCTTCTTTTTTTTTGTTGTTTTTTTCTGTTACTTTTTGATGTATAACTACTTTTTTAATTTTTAATTATTAATATGTATTTCTGTTACATTTATAGTTAATTTACTGTTATGTTTCTCACATGTTTCTTTTATTTTGTTAATTTACATTATCCTGTAATAAGCAACTTAATGCTGTTGGATAATAAAGTATTATTATTATTATTATTATTATTATTATTATTACATCGCCATTTATTAGGTTTCTTAAATCTATTAAATAATCAAATTTTAAAATTAAATAAATGGATCGAAATTTAACTTATACAAAATACATATCGAGAAAGTATTGCAAAGCTGTTACAAATTATTGTAGTTGACAAATTTATTCAGTAGATTACTACACAAGTGTTCTAAAATATTTTGCGCTTTACACTCTTTTCATTAAATAAAATTTTCAGTTATGCCACCGGTTGTGCCTGCACAACGTTCGTAAAATGAAGAGGGAATCTATAGAAAAGAGAGAAGGCGTAAATACGCTGATCAGGACGGCGAATCATTTATCATTTTAAAAAAGTTGTGAGAAAAGTAAAAAACGTTTAAAAATCATCGGACATCATCAATCATTCGACGACTTCGGCATTATGGAATGGGGGGCGATAGGGTTCTGAAGGGACGCAACGCAAACAGTTATATGCTTTTTTTACTTTTTCATAAAAAAAATATTAGAATTTTTCAGTCAACGCATTCTTTCACAAAAATTCGTCTTGACCTTGGAAGATTGGAAGGGATTTAAAAGCTATTATTATACATCAAGTCGTAATGATTCATTCTTTGATCTATTTGACAGTGATAAATATAATACCGTACTAAATTATTAAAATGATAGATATATTCACAGGGGTTGTTAATTAAAGATAATACACTTAAAATACATGCAAAATATTTTATGTTTAAATCCAGTTATAATGAGAAATTAGTAAATATTATTTCGTGTTTTAAAATTAACTGGCCGCATAGAAAAGGTAGTGCATTTTTAAAATATAAATGATTAAATTGCATTAAAGTGCAACTTATTATTATATTCCTATGTTATACAAAGGTAATTAAAACAGTTTTCTACCTAACTGTGAAACAAAAGACCTACGAGTTTTTATGACAATTTTACTTTTCAACGAATCTCCATATCTTCATTAAACTTCGACCATCTGTCCTGTCTATTATGATAAGTATAAAAAAATGTTTCGGAAAGGATACGTTGTAATATTTTCGAAATATTACGCAATATTAATAAAAAAAGGCAAAAAAACCCTACCATATCAATGTTCGTAATCTGTATATGTATTTCGGCAACTATGTTGTGATCATCAACAGATTGTGATTTTGATGGAGCCTGTGGTTGATTAACTTAATCACTAAAGGTTGATATATAACCCCTTTCCACATTAAGTTTCGTAATTCTGTATACGTATTTCGACAACTAAGTTGTCATCATCAGCAGATAATTAAGCAGTGTAGCACCTGGAGAACTACGACACTGCTTAATTATCTGCTGATGATGACAACTTAGTTCTCGAAATACGCATACAGAATTGCGAAAATTAATGTGGAAAGGAGTTATATATCAACCTTTAGTGATTGAAAAAAAACCTCAACAGATTGTTAATCACAGTATCGCACCTGGCTCCGAGGTAAAGTTCACACAGAAAATTCCGCCCCCTACTACTGCTAAAACCAAATACACACTCAATGTGTGTTTAAGAGCACATACAAACGAAAATCTTAATTTTTTAAATATAATTAATTAGTTAAATATAGATAGTTTTCATTTCTGTCCGAGGGATGGGAAGGTGATGGGAAGTATGACACCGTCATCTCTTCGCTTTTCGTTTTTCAATGCAATAGTGGCTAAGCGATATACATACAGTTGACAAAGCGAAGTTTACCTGACGAGTTTTCAAGGAATGAAATGCACCATAATTAATGTTCTATTGACTGTAACTTTTCATTAATTACAAAATTATAGGTATTGCTTGATACTTTGGTATGACTGTTTAAATTGAAACCTTCACCAATTCGAAATTTTAAAACTATTTGTTTTATTCCTTCTTGGGAGAATAAAAGGTTTTCACATACAAATTTAATATAAATATTATAATAATTTTATCACAAGGTCTAATAGTTTGTGTAATAATTGTTTTTGACAATAATCGTTGAATTAAATGAAAGAGAAAAAACAAAAATATTAATGATAATTGGCTTTAATGATAGGACAAAAGCCTATCAAGAAGTTTGTTGCATTTTCAATACTATAAATTCCAATCGGAAAAAATTTTACAGAGGTACAACATAAATGGCAGTGTTGGCGAGTTATAAAAACCAAACGTACAAAATCTGCTACAAATGCAAGATATTGTCAATCCTCAAATTCCATCCTTATATTTGCCTCAACCAAGAACTCTCTTATGATGATATCCACAGAAGGCAACAGTTGTATGTAACAAAGGCGAACATTCGTAACCGTAATAACAATTTTATAACCAATGTAGTATTTTCTGATGAGATATTATTTATGTTTGAATGGTACTATTCATAGACATAACAGTAGCTATTAGGCACAGAGTAATCCTCACTGGGTGCAAAAGGCGTACACCCAACACCTCGGAAAGCTTAACGTATGGGTTGGTTTTTGAAAAAACAGAATAATAGAGCCCTTTTTATAAAAAGAGCTCTAAGTGATGAAAGACGTTTAGAACTTTTATATAACCAGATAATTCATAAATTGGAGAAAAATTGATCAACAACCAGAAAATATCTGGTTTCGAAAGAGGATGGGGCACGTTCTCAATATTCGATTATTGTTCGTGATCGATTAGATTAAACTTGTGTCCAAAGATAAATTGAAAGATGAGGTCAAATTAAATAGAGAGACCAGCTACTCTCAGGAAATAGGTGGTGCCCGTTTTGAATATATCGTAAATTAAGTTTATTATGGTTTTCTTACCAATTAATAAACAAAAAATACTTTGGACCTCAAATATTATAGTTTTATGAAATAGAGTGATCAAAGAGAATCTCAATATGCAAAAAATTCAAGCTACTCTATAAAGAAGTATAATTTTGGTACGTCACAATTTTTTGGAATACTACATCAAATGATGATTCCTCATCAATGATCTTCACGTTCGGAATTTCATTTCAATATCTTTCGTAACTTGGCAGATCCATACTGCCTTCTTCTGGGCTTCCGGGCTGTAACCGCGTCACTGGTATAACTGCCAACGTTTCATACCCACTCATATGGGACATCTTCAGGGCTCAACTACTGCTGCTGTTTGTTGCACTGAAATTGAGCACTGTTGCACTGAAACTCAGTTTTAGTGCAACAAACAGTAGCAGTAGCTGAGCCCTGAAGATGTCCCATACGAGTGGGTACGAAACGTCGGCAGTTATATCAGTGGCGCGCTTCCAGCCCGAAACCCAGAAGAAGATAGAATGTATGTATATATATATATATATATGAAACATAGAATTACGTTATCTCTTTACATAAAAAGATATTCATGTAGGCAAGTAATGAGTCGACAGAAAAATAATAAAGAAGTTTGGAATATGTAAAGGTTTTTTGGATAGAAATTTTGAAAAAAAAAATCTATAACATTCATACAAATAAATAAGTAAGCAGGTTAGTTAAAAAAAGAAAAGGGATAATTTTTTTATAAATGATTTGTGAAATCTTTGAAATTATTCGAACTTACCTGAGATTATTACTTATATATATATATATATATATATATATATATATATATATATATATATACCTTGCTTTAAAAAAGAGTAAACTCAGAAAAGGATTTTTCAAGAGAAACGTCATATTTATATGTACATAAATAAAATAAGAATAATGGAGAAGGAATGTTTTTAAAGTAGATTATTATGGTAAAAGAATAACATAATAAGAAGGGGAAAGGAGTGTTATATGAAGATTGTAGAACACACATGAGAAAATTTGACTAATTCAAACGAAATGGTGGTAGCTGGTAAAAGTATGAGAAATGCTTAAAAGTAAATATGATCGTTAAATCTTATTAATTAAAGAGCTATGTGACAAATTAAATATTTTAAGTTATCAGATAGTATTTTTCGATTAGTTGAACTTAATTAAAAATATTCTGAGATAATTCATGACCAATTTTTAAAAAGTTTAACAATGATGTGTTAGAAAAAAGAAAAATGATTTAAAATGGTTGCGTTAAGGAGAAGAATAAGAGCATATTAGAAAGGGGGTATAAGCATATACCTGAGCTTATCTTATAAGTTTCCAAGAAAAGTACCTTACCTAAGGTACCTGAAACTAGGACTAATCCATGTAATTCATGCATATAAATATATAATAGTTGAAAAGCAAATATAATACTTTTATTTAAATGATTAATTTTTATTATTGCTAAAGAAAATAAATTATAAGCTTACAACTTTTAAGCTGCAATCTATATTCAATAAATCATTCCCATTTGACTTTCAATAACCCGTTTCTTATAATATCTTGATTACATAATACCTATAATTTCATATACTCAAATTAATAATAATTTGACATAGCGACGTGGGGCAATTTGATATTTACCATCACGGAATTCTTAGTAATATATACATATACACAAATATATTATATAATATTGTGGAGGTGTTTCAAAATTAAATTAAGTGCTTGAATATTTTTTCTATTATAAAGGCTGTTTCAAATTTCGCGTTTTTTTAAAAAAATAAATAAAACACATAATTTGGATTTACTTTCAAAACTTTTTTATTGATAATTGAAGTATCAGTTATGACATTTATATGCGAAAAATAAAATCTGCCAAATGACCCTCCTCTTGCAGCTCCACAGATGTCCACTCTTTTGTTAAAATTTTCAATAACATTTTGACATAATTGAGGCTCTATCTCACCAATGACACGAATAATTTCATCTTTCTAAGCAGGAATTGATTGTGGATTGTTTTATAAACCTAACTTTTCACATAACCCCAAAGAAAATAGTCTAACGGTGTCAAATCACATGATCTTGGTGGCCAATTAACATCACCGTTTCTTGAGATTACACGTCCAGAAAATTTTTCTCTCAATAAATCAATTGATTCGTGTGCAAAGTGAGCGCCATCCTGTTGGAACCACATATCCTCTAGATCAATATTCATTAATTCAGGACACAAAAATTCGGTCGATATTGTCATCCGACGATATCGATCACCATTGACAGTTACAGCTTCACCAGCAGCGTTTTCAAAGATATAAGGTCCAATTACACCACCTAATTTTGTTTATTAACATAGTCACCAAGTTGAAAATGTGCCTCATCGGAAAACATTACATTTTGACAAAAATCAGCTGGTTGTATATTGATGAAATTGACAAATGAACGACGTTTTAAATGTTCTAATGGCTTCAGTTCCTGTGTTACTTCAACCTTGTATGCCTTCAGAGCTAAATCCTTGTGTAAAATACGCCATGTTGTTGATTCACTAAGTTCAAGTTGTGTGAGCATCGTCTCATGGACATTTCAGGATCTTCAGCAATACTTTCACGAACCAAACCAATATTTTCTTGTGAACGACTACTACGACTGCATTTTTCACTTTTTTGATCTTCCACGGAACCGGTCTCTTGAAATTTTTTAAAATTCGACCAATAGTGCTTTCAGATGGACGATTATGTAAACCATAGAATTCACGTCATTCTCTAAAAGCTCTTTTCACAGAACGCTGATTTTCATAAAATAATTCAACAATTTGAACGCGTCGTTGTACCGTGTACAAAGCCATTTTTGTAAATGTCATACATCACACTTTTTAAATGCCCATATACCCGGACAAATTCAGTGCGCCATCTATATTTTATTTATTCTTTAAAAGAAACCGCGCAATTTGAAACGCCCTTTAGTTTTTATATTAATTATATTTCCATTTTTTATTTTGTAATTTTTAATATTTTTACGCAATTTTTACACAGAAAATTCCATGTTTTCATATAGATATAAGGCAATTACAAAATGTATATTAGTACAAATCGAAAATCCACGCTTCTTAACCTTTTTTTTTTTAATTCTAGAATCCTTTTTGGGGTTATAATATTGTTTTTTAGTTATATATATATATATATATATATACAATTATAGATAGATTTAAAATATTTATAATATTATTAGAGAAGAGTTCGAAAAATAGTTATTTTTTGAATATGAATGTGATAATTGTATATATGTACATATAACTAAAAAACAAAAATATAACTCCAAAAAGAATTCTAGAATCAAAAAGAAGTTGATAAGCGTGGATTTTCGATTTGTACTAATATAAATTTTGTAATTGCCTTATGTCTATAAGAAAACTTTCTGTGTAAAAATTGTATGAAAACAAGTAAAAAATGGAAATATAATTAATATAAAAACCATAGTAGAAAAAATATTGAAGCACTTGATTAAATTTCAAAACACTTCAACAATATTCCTTTAGCCTACGTCATTTTTAAAATATTTTGTTGTTTTAAGAATTGAAGCATTCAAAACATAAATATGACAAACAACATCTTAGAAATACGAGTTTTGCATAGCCTGTAACTTGGCATGCTTAAGTACATGTCAAAGTAATATTTTTTCCACGAAATTATGATTCATTTCTACATTAATAGTACCGTAATGTACAGACGACATTATTAATTATTTAAATTACGTGAATCACAATTCAACAATTCGAAAATCCACTGTGATAAATGTATTAAAAGCCCTGTTACTCGGAAATAGTACATGCAGCGCCATCTATTATTAGAAGCCGAAAGTTGTTTTATGTGTGTATATGATCTTGTCCGTTTGTAGGGTGCAAATTGTCAAATTAACTAGTACTACAAAGCAATAAATTTTTACAATCCTAATTATCATTTTGTAGGTACGATTACCAGTTAATAAATACGAAAAAAAAAAGAAATTTGATATGATGGACTGTCAGTTTAGCTGTCATATAAATTACATTTTCTAATCAATTATTTATTATTCTTTATATTGACTGTATTCCAACTGTAAAATTCCATTACACGGCGTCTTATGAAAAACTATGTATTTGAGATTAAATAATGAATCTATTTGTTAATATATCCGTTAAATTATAAAACGGATACAGTTATTAAAAGCGGTAATCGAACAAGTGCTTTTGTATTTGGACAAATATACATATTTTCGACATTTGCTTTATGCCTCGCGATGTTTGCATATATCTACTATGAAATACAATGTAAACGAAAGAAACGTATAACAGTACTTGAAAATGGTGTCAGAATTATCTGCATATGTACGTATTGAGACGTATTTGGTAGAAAGTTTATGGGTATGAATAGTTAATTAAACATATCTTTTTTGCGCTGATGTTTTTTTTCTTTTTCAATAATTGGCACGTCATATACAGAGTGGCGTACTATTAAATAAGAAAGAAAAAATATTTTTGATAGGAATTTTTTTAATTTTGAATTTTTGAAAGATTTAAGAGGGAGTTTTCCATAAAATTGAACATTTACACCAAAAAGAAAAATATGAATTGACTGTTAGGTAAACTTCACTCCTTAATGCATACTTTTGCAGATATATATACAACATTGCGAATCATACCTTTTATTTATAAGAATTTTTAAAGTTCTTTCTAAATTCTAAAAGGACTAGTTGATCTGATTTATGTATTGGGTTGGCAACTAAGTACTTTCGGTTTTGTAGTATAAAATAAAACACTTTTTTTTTAAACAAAGAATAATTTTTAATAAATTATATATTTTCCATTTTGCTCAATGACCTTTTGCCATCTTTCTTTCAGCTGCATGATTCGCACTCATAAAATTTCTGGTCCTTATCAGCAAAAAACTGAACCAGGTGCGAGTGAAGGTCATCGTCATTTGTGAAAGTTTTACCATTCAAAGAATTCTGCAAACTTCGAAATAAATGGTAATCAGTTGTTGCTAGATCAGGGCTGTATGGGGGATGTGGCATCACTTCCCAGCCAAGCTCCAATAGTTTCCCACGAGTTGCCAAAGATGTGTGAGGCCTTGCATTATCTTGGTAAAAAACTACACCTTTCCGATTTGACAATTCTGGCAGTTTTTCTTTGATTGCTTCATCCAGTTTTATTAATTGTTGACAGTAAACATTAGAATTGATCGTTTGGTTCCTTGGAAGCAGCTCAAAAAACACAACACCTTTGTAATCCCACCAAACTGACAGCATGATCTTTTTTGGATGCAATTCAGCTTTCGATGTGGTTTGAGCTGGTTTATCGTGTTTGCTCCATGATCGTTTTCGAACTATGTTACTCTACAAGACTCATTTCTTTTTAAGAAAGGGTCGGTTTCATTTCGTCTAAGGTGCATATCGCAAAAGTTGATTCTTTGTGTTAAATGAATTTCTTTCAATTCGTGAGGTACCCAAATATCAAGCTTCTTAACTAGCCCAAGACATTTTAAATGTTTTTCAATTGTTGTGTGCGATACATGTAGCCTCTCTGCAACCTCTCGAACAGTTATATGACGATCCTCTTCAATTATTAGTTTGATTTAGTCATCATCAACTTCAGTAGGCCGACCAGAACGATGCTCATCTTTGAGAGAAAAATATCCAGAACGGAATTTTTTATACCAATTCTGACACGTGCGCTCTGTTAAGCAATTAGCAACATAAACTTCACATATCTTTTTGTAAGCCGCAGCAGCTTTCTTTCCTTTACGGAAATCAAATAGTAAAATATTTCGAAAATGTTCGTTTCTGCACTCCATTTAAAATTAACCCACAACTAATAGCTTTAATAAAAATCACGCACGACTTGCTTCTGAAGTTACGTCAATGTGACTAGTATCACGCGACGAACAGTAAAGTACAGCACTAACATATCAGTAAAAACCGAAAGTACTTAGTTAAACTATAATTAATTAACTGGTTAAAATGTTTGGCAATAATAGATTTTGGTTTCATTAAAATCTGGGCAGCTTCCAAATACTACCCCGAAGTTAAAGTGTGTGCGAAATTACTGGTGACGGACTAGACTTTTAGGATGCAGATATTATGAATAATTCTAAATACATTTCAGAAATACCAGGTGTACCAGAAAGTCAATGCCGGTTTTTCTAATAGATGTGGATAGGCTTACGTATGCAATGTTATGATTTGACACATCTGTCATTTTATTCTAGTAACATCAAGCTTCAAAGCCATACATGTTATATTTTGCAAAAGTTACGCTGTCATATACAGTATTGTGAAAATTAATGGAATCAAACACAATATAACTAAGAAAACCGTCTATTTGTCATATAATCACGATGAGATGGTATAAAATTATAAATTACTAGTAATTTAATAAGAGATATGCCCTCCTTTGGCTGTTATTCCAGTCTGAACTCTTTTCGGCATATAATCTATTAATTTTTGACAGTTTTCCTTTATTTTCTCGTCCCTGGAGAATTGCCAGGCTAGTCGAGGAGAGTTATTCCTTTTTCCTTGAAATATTTGACCATAACTTTCGATTCGTGGCATGGAGCTGAGTCCTGTTGGAAAATTGCACCTCCGTTTGGCTCGCATTTCTTTAGATCTTTTCCCAAATACTTATCCAGTAGCTCTTTATATTTCTGGCTCCTCATTATGCCTTCTATAGGCACCAGCGATCCAGTCCCTATGTACGAAAAACATCCCCAAAACATCTTTACAGGATGTTCGACAGTGAGTTTTTTATCTCCACTTTTTCTCACGAATTTTGATCGCTGCTCCCGCACCAAAAAATGGGACTCGTCTGGGAACAACGCATTTCTCCAGTCTTCCTAAATCCATCCGGCATATTTCTTCGCCCAAATAAGCCTCTGCTTCATCATTCGTTGAATGAGAAGTTGTTTCTTCTGTGGTCGAATGGCTTTTCTTCCAGACTCTAAAAGTCTCCTACGAACTGCCGAGTCATGCACTTTCACTCCAGCGTCGGCTAAGTCTTTTTGTAGTTCAAAACTAGTTTTTCTTGGGTTCAGCCTGCTATTTCTGACCAAAAAGTGACATCCCGGGGTGTCGTCTTCCTCTTTCTCCCACATTTTCCCGCTCGTTTCACTTCAACTATTCCGGTATTCTTTTTTTGCTTTAGGATCTTGCTTACTGCTCCTTGACTAACACCACATTCCTGAGCAATATCATGTCATTGAAGTGTGCTCACTTAATGTCACAATCTTCTCACGTTTTCTGGGCGTGATATCCATATCGCGAACAACCGGTAGAAGCACAATATAAATCAAATTTTGAACTTTGAAAGAGTATATGTGAACAAACTCTCTAAAACGCACTGAATAACTATGTAATGTGTTCCCAGTGATGTAGGTTATGTTTTTTGACATAAAACTACTGTCAGAACTGACTTAACAATGTTGCCATATGCAGAAAACTAAAAAATAGTCATGATTCCATTAATTTGCACAATACTGTATTTGTACCTCTTTGAAAATTTCGCGTTTCGTGTTTGAAAAAGGGCACTTGAGGCACGCATTACTTTTTTTAATTAATCAAAAGAAAAAGCCGTCGAAAATGATCCTTTGCTGGTAGAAACCTACGGTGAGCACGCTACAACCATGAAAACATGTGAGATGTGATTTTAACAATTCGAAAGTGGTGATTTCGATGTGCAAGACAAAGAATGTTCTGGTAAAGTTTGAAGATGTAAAACTACATCAGTTATTGGATGAAGACACAACCCAAACTCAAAAACAATTGGCAGAAACATTAAGTGTGTACCAAGACACGATTAGCGACCCATTACGAGCAACGGGAAAAATCCAAAAGATGGGAAAATGGGTGCTACATCAATTGAACGACACTCAAATGGAAAATCCTCTGTGAAATGCTGCCTTGAAGGTATGATCGCACGTCATTTCCCCATCGAAAATTATATGCACAACAAATTGATATTAGCAAACCTTTACATTTGACTAACAATCAGGCTGAACTTAAAAAGTGTTTTAGAATAATTATTATGATGTCCAATGTTCGCCTTCCAAACAGTAGTGTTGGCCCAGAAATTATAAGAAAAACTCAACGACTTCAATTAGATTTGAATATATTAGACAATCTCTACATTTCATTGACAATAAATTTGCCACGAAATAATGTAAATCATGAGCGACTCCATAAATTTAGGCCAATAGTAAATGATTTGAGCAATGTATATTTCTCTATTCTCTTTGAATGCAATCTGGCAATTAATGGGCAAGTTGTTCTTCAAATGTAAATTATTAGTACTGTAAGAAATTTCGCATATAAGTTGGAAATATATGTAGTATTGACAAAAGAATAGTAACTTTCTTCATCTTGGCTTCCGCTCTGGAACCGCGTCCTCGGTACTTTTGCTACTGATGTTTTGCACTTGCACGAGACATCTTCAGCTTAACTGCTGCTACTTTTAATCTCGGAGACGACGAACTTAAAACAGTCGTGAAGTGTTTTGGTGATAAATCTAAAGATTATTTTATATGTGTTTACTAAAAATTGTTACAAATACATGTTAATGGAAATTATATTGAAAGGTCCGTTGTTTTTCATTCTTTTTTGTGCAAGTAACGTATTAATTATATTCTAATTAAAGCATATTGGTAGTAGTGACCTTCCAATTCTTTTTAGCACTTCTCTTTTTAAATCTCAAAAAGAATACCAATGACTTTCTACTGTTATTTTCATATAATATTTAAAAGATTACAGGGACATGATAGAATAACGGAGTCGATCTATACAGTTAACAATTTAAAATACGTTTAATACAAGTATGATTTGGCGGACTACTAGCAGCATCTTTCGGCAAAACTATATATTCTTATGCTCTTATCATGTGCCTTTACAGATGCTTAATCCATTGAAATTAGTCTCCATCTACATTAACCAACAAATTTAATCTATCTTAAACTAAATAATATGATAAATATAAAAATCTAAGAGGTCACTCATTAGCGTTCCCTAGTTTCCGATTTTGTACAAATTTTCTGTCCACCTTCATATATGTAGTATTTGTACTTGCAATTTTCACTTAACCAGCTCAGAGAGCTTAGGCTCTTTTGAGTCGGCGCTCTTTATCTGTGTTGCTAAGGAATTATAGTTATTCGACATTTACATATATAATATATTAGTGGGGGTCTCTCTACGCCGTTCCTCTCAAATCTCTAATTTCTATTTGTTTGTATGTCACTAAAGATATTACTGTTTCTTGTACACAAGGATGCATTCACAGAATTCGCTATGAATTCGCTTGAAACCGTTATATGATTTAGATATTAGAAGGTTTAGTGAAGTTCCACAGCTGTATGCTGTATCCAAATGATTTATTTATTTATTGACTTATTTGTATAGCATGAGTTTATTATGTAATGCCAGATTGTCTCCCAAGCAACCAGTACACTTTTTTATATCTTACACTAAACGTCTTTTTTTTTATTTTGACACGAACTTTCTATTCTTGTTTTGCATCTAACGTCATGCCAAAATGTTTAACTATTTTAGAATATGATATCGCATTACTATCGATGTAGTAAGTATGTATTGAGTGTTCTTGTTCATAAAATCGATGTGCACTGATTTTGTTTAATTTAACTTGATTATCAATTTTCAAAACAAATACAAATTCCGTTGGTAGCTGTAATAGTCTTAGACTTTTGGTTGATTCTTCATCTGTTCTCCCAGTATTGCTGTATAGTCATTAAAAGCATGTAAGACATTTGTTTCTAACTTAGGAATATCACAAGTGCATAGAAGATACAGACAACATAAATAATTATATTATTTTTTATTATGATATGATAACACAGTTCTTTCTGTCGAAATTGGATGATATTGATGTGGCCAATATGTGGTTTCAACAAGACGGTGCCACATGCCATACAGCCCGTGAAACAATTCAATTACTGCATGAGACACTTTCAGATCTTGTATTCTCTCGTTTCGGATATCAGAATTGGCCACCTAGATCGTGTGATTTAACACCATTAGATTTCTTTTTATGGAGTTTTTTGAAATCACAGGTCTATGACAACAAGCTCATGGAAAATTTCGACAAATTCAGCCACATTTATGCATACAGTGAATGACTAAAGTCTTCATGCAACTACATTTTTATTTAGTTTTCCAAAAATCTGCAATAAATAGAAATATCAATAATCCAATTTCCTTTTACTTTCCCTTTTATACGTAAAAATATAAAAATTAGTTTATTTCATTCGCTTTATAATGTAAAAACTTGCAAATTGCTTTAAAGGTTAATAACAATAATAATGATACGAGGATAGTTTGACAAGTAGTGAGAATGACACATAGGTGGCACTCTAATGGGTAAAACAAATGCATTGTAATTTAGGTTGCCTATTTATATGTTCACATTCCGATATTTAGATAAATCGGTTTATTAGTTTATTTTTGACAGCTGATTGAAAACGAAGCAACACGTCGTTTTGTTAAAATGGAAAAAGCAGAGTATCGTAAGGTGATAAATACTTCGTAATTAAGGATATGAAAGCTACCGAAATAAAAGATGAGTTACAGGAAACATTAGGTGAATCTGGTCCATCATCCGCCACAATAACTAGATGGATAAATGAATTTAAACGTGGTAGAACAAGCTGTGTTGATGAAGCGCGCTCCGGAGCACCCAAAATCGTGGATATTATTACGCAAGATCAACGACTCAAAGTGAGAGAGATATCAGACGTGGTAAAAATTTCAACAGAACGCGTACACCACATTTTAATTTTATGGGTGCCGCGATTGCTTATGACTGATCAAAAGTTCACTCGTTTGCGCATTTCCAATGAGTTTTTGGACCTTTATAAGCGGAATCCGGTTGATTTTTGTAGGCGATTTGTTACTTGCGATGAAACTTGGATACACTACAGTACACTCGAAACTAAACAACAGTGGAAACAATGGTTAGAACGTGGTTCTGCACCTCCAAAGAAAGCGAAAACCACTTTATCGGCAAACAAGGCGATGGCATCAATTTTTTGGGATTCAAAGGGCATTTTGCTCATTGATTACCTTTAAAAAGGTGCCATAATAAACGGACAATATTATACAGAACTTCTACAAAAATTAAATGTTGAGATTCGTGCTAAACGGACAGGAATGGCAAAGAAAAAGATTCTGTTTCACCAAGACAACGCTCCCTCTCATACCAGCACAGTTGCGATGTCCAAAATCCACGAGTTGCATTTCCAATTAGTACCGCATGCGCCTTATTCGCCGGATCTAGCCCCTTCCGACTTCCACGTTTTTCCAAAATTGAAAATGGCACTAGGTGGAAAGAAACTTTCGTCTAACGACGGGCTTATCATCTTCGTAAATGAGTATTTTGCAAGCCTTCCGGAATCGCATTTTAGAGATGGCATAAGGGCATTGGAGCACAGTTGGAATAAATGTATTGCACTTTTAGAAGAATATATTGAAAAATAAAAATTTTTTTGTATTTAAAAAATTCGTTCTTCTTTTCCATTCTCACTACTTGTCAAACTACCCTCATAATAATAATCCACGCCTTCACATAACCCAACAGATTAACAATTACGCCCAGATTCCTAGAGCGACATAAGATTTTTAGCTTCCATCAAGCAGTGCAAGCGATATTGTGTCCACTTGTTTTATTGTAGTTAGGTTCCTGTATTTTTTGAGCTTATTTAGAATAATTTTCTATTTTCTTTTTGAATATTCTCAGCATTTCTGCTTCTTTTAGCCTTTTTTTCCTGGTGATTACGCTAAACGTACTTTGGAAACCAACGAAAATTGCATATGATATTTAGTTGTGTTTTCATGTTTTCTTAAATGTATATTTAGATGTATATATACAATACACATCTTGGAGCAAATATGCCTAATGCCATTTTGGAAACATCCGAGAATTTTCTTAGCGCACTCTTTAATTTTATTAACAAATTTGCCACGACTTTGTAGGAAACATTTAGTAAAGTTATTGATCTGCAATTTATGCATTTTTCCCTCTCTCATTTTGTATGTGTAATGTTATTACACCATTATACCAGTCTTCAGGAATCTTACTTTACGTTCATACTAGTTCTATAAGACGGAATATTTGCGATTGTAATTACTGCCTTTCATGTTCCATCAATTTTGCCTCAGCTTTGGTTCTCTCCTGCAGCTATATCTTTATTAGGTGTTCATATTCTTTCAGTACTTCCTTTTCGTTAGGACACAGTACTTCCTCTCCTCACATTCGTTGCTCTTATTTCTTAATCTTCTTCTCTAGATAATATTTCCCTGTAATGTTCCGTTCATACCTTTTTTGTTCTCTATGACTATCATATTAGTTCTATAAGATGGAACATTTGCGCTTTTAATTACTTGCCTTCATGTTCCATCAATTTTACCTCAGTTTTGGTTCTCTCTTGCAGCTTTATCTTTACTAAATGTTCGTATTTCTTTCAGTACTTCCTTTTTGTTAGGATACACTACTTCCTCTCCTCATATTCGTTGCTCATATTTCTTGATCTTCGTTTCTATATAATATTTCTCTGTAAAGTTCCGTTCGTACCTTTTTGTTCTCTATAACTGTCTTATTTTTCATGTCCTATTGCTTTATTATTTTTTATGATTATCTTTTTGTTAATAATAATATACTAATATACTTTATTGCCCAACAACATAGTTGGGTTGAAGATATCCATACTAAACAATCGATTATATATATATATATATATATATATATATATATATATATATATATATATATATGTTAGAACGAAAGTTCTCGCGGTTGTAAGTATAGGTAATATTAGAATATAGGGCTCTCCGCGATGTTGGACAGAATTTCTCGAAATAATCGGCGTCTCAACATTTCGATGACAGTGTCAACACTTGACTACGAAGCAACTCCTGAAGGTGGTCGAGATGTCATCGAAACGTCGAGACGCCGATTTTTCGAGAATTTCTGTCCGGGAGAGTCCGAGAATTTAATAATTTAATAGTACCCATATATATATATATGTATAGAATGAAAAATGAATATATAGAAAGCAATCGATTGTACAGTATGATTAAAAATGAACAAAAAAGTCAAATAGTGTTAAATATGTTATAAAATGAAGTATAAAAAGTATGTAAGAAAAAAAAATAAATTCAATTAAATAAGTACAAATTCTGAATGAGAAAAAATCAGGCAACGAAACGCGATTTTATATTGATTCATTCAATCCTTGCTAAGTTTTCTGTTTTCTGGCTTCTTCATGTTCCAGACCGAACCAATCTTTATATTTACGAGTTTTTTTTTTCCTGTACTTTTTGTCCCGTTTTTAATTATATTAATATTAATTTCATGCCACACCTATTCAATTTTCTCTGCAATTGGTGTTTGATCCCGTACAATATTAACGATGATTTATATTTATTTTTTTTTAATATTTTTCTTTCAACATTTCCACCCCCCATTTTCTTTTATATTTTTGTTTTTGTTTTAATATTATTTCTCTATATGTTCATGTGTCTGTTATTTTTCTACATATACCTTTTATTGCTCTTTTGTTATCAATTCGATTTTCATTCTGTCCAACTGGTTGTCTCTATGTAACCTTATGCTTTCTTGAGTGTTCAAATTTTCTTGATGAGGAAATCATATTTAATGATCCTGATGGTTGATTTATTCTGTGTTCATTATCATTTTTTTAATGTGTATTCTTCCTCTCTCGTTTTCTATTACTTCTCCTAGATATGACTCTTTTTCTTTGGATCGCCTGTTTTTAAATAATCTAATAAAAAGTCAAAAATGTAACATATTTGTGAAATATGTATTTCGTAAATTTCTTTTGCGTAGTTGTTAAACAATATTATGTTAGTAAGTTTCATTAAAATTAGAAATGCTTCAAACATATTTATTATGTTATTTTAAAAACATAACGGAACTAATTAGTTTTAATGGTAATTTTAATTCCTTTAACTACATGGGACATGTTATTTTAAATGTCACAAGTTTCGTTCGATTACATAAATCTGTCCAATGTTAAATATTTTTGACCTTAGAGAAACTGTTTTCAATAATAATTATGTCAAAATAAACTAATTAATCATACATAGGATTGTTGTTTTATTGACATTTAGAATGCGCTTTATACTACGTATATTACAGCAAGCGGCATAATTTTTCCAACCTGCTAATTTAATCTGTAAATGCTTCATGGATTTATAGCATTCGCATTTATTAAAAAAATAGCGCTGATAAATTGTAAACTTCGAAAGCCCTGTAATTAATGATTATACGAAAGGCAAATACAGGTAAATTTGGATTAAACTAGATTCTAATTAGCGAATTAAATAAGCTTATCAAATAAATATCACGAATAATTTGAAAATGGCTTTTAAGGCGCTAAAATGTGAAAATTTTAATTGTACAAGTTTTAAATAGATATAATATGTGCATTGCTGTCCCCTTTTCCAGTAATTTTACAAATTAAACTAAAATTTAAGTCATTTTTTGTATGTTCTAACCTTTTACAGAATTAACAAGAAAATAAACTTTTTGACAAAAATTATTTTATTAACTGCATTAAATAAGCTTCATAAAAATATAATAATTTGAAAATGGTTTTGAAGGTAAAATAGAAAATTTTAATTAAATTTATACTGTGAATATTATAAATGCATCAAATAAAAATAAATTTAAACACGAATAATTTGAAAATGCTAAAATGTGAAAATTTTAATTGTACAAGTTATACTGAATGAATATTATAAATGCATTTGCTGGCTCCTGTTCCAGTATTTTTACAAATTAAACTAAAATTTAAATCGTTTTTTGTATGTTCTAATCTTTTACAGAACTAAACAAGAAAATAAACTCTCGACAAAAAATTATTTTATTAACTAATTAGTGGATTAAATAAGCTCATCAAATAAAAATATCACGAATAATTTGAAAATGGTTTTGAAGGTGCTAAAATGTGAAAATTTTAATTGTACAAGTTATACTGAATGGATATTATAAATACATTTGCTGCTCCTTTTCCAATATGTTTACAAATTAAACTGAAATTTAAATCATTTTGGTATATTATAATATTTTACAGAATTGCACAAGAAAATAAACTTTTTGACAAAAAATTATTTTATTAACTAATTAGTGGATTAAATAAGCTCATCAAATAAAAATATTACGAATAATTTGAAAATGGTTTTGAAGGTGTTAAATGTGAAAATTTTAGTTGTACAAGTTATACTGAATGAATATTGTGAATGCATTGGCTGACTCTTTTTCCAGTATTTTTACAAATTAAACTGAAATTTAAATCATTTTGGTATGTTCTAATCTTTTACAGATCTGAACAAGAAAATAAACTTTTTGTCAAAAAGATTATTTAATTTTTCAACATACATATGCTCACCATAGCTCGTAACATTTTGTCCACAGATATTCAAATCTCTTTATTCCTATAAGAAATTAAGATTTATCAAATCGTTCAAAATAAACTTTAATTTCAGTGATTTATATACATCCTCATTTAAACCAAATTATTTGCCACTGAACCAAGTTTCCTGGTTTGAAAATAGAAAAAGTCTGAAGGGCCAATTCTGATGAATAAGCTGGATGTAGAAGCAGTTTGAAATGTAGTTCACGATTTTGCCATTCAAACTGTCGAAGTATCACTACCTATATTATTCCGAAGGAAAAGCACGCGTTCTTTCTCTAAATGGGGCCCTTTTAATTGTATTACATCATGTAGTTTATCTAAAAGGGATAGTATTCCTCTATTCACCTTTTTAAAGGTAATCGATAAGATGAATTCCAATGCAGTTTCTCCATAACTTTTCCGTTGTGTCAGTTGTGTCCAGTCCATTGTTTTGAATATTGCTTTTATTTGGCGTCTATAAAGGTGCATCCAGATTTCATCAACCGTTATTATGCGGTGGCAAAAATTTTTCGAATCACTGCTAAATTGAAAACTGAAAAGGGTTCTCATTTGTGTTTGTGATCCATAGTAAACAAATACGGCACCCATCTTGCACATATTTTTTCATACTCAATTCATTGTGCAAAATCGAAACCACTGTTCAATATGGAATATGTAGGGCCTCTGTTACTTCGCTTAATTTTATTCGACAATCATCTAGCCCCTTATTATGTACTTTTTTAATAATTTCTAGAGCACATCCGTTACTGCGATATATTTTTTCTAAACTCGTGTATTTTAAATGAAAGCAGTGTATTATTGCATATTTAAATTTTAGAACTTATTCTAGGAAGATCTTAAGTTTTCTCAATAGGATAAATTCAACCATATTAAAGAATTTTTTTGAAAATATTTGGTTTTAGGTAGACTAAAGGTTTCCCTATACCTAAACTCAATAATATTAGAAATATTTTAATTTTTTGAAAATATTTAGTTTTGCATCCTAATTATTATTCGTCGAAGCTACCTTGGCACTGGAAATAATGATATTTACAGTATAAGTGGACAACCCTAATGAATAAACATTGCCTGCCTCTCTCGTCTAACAGAAGAATGTATTGAACGACAAAGCGAGAACGCCTCTATCTCGCTGGTAGATAACAAAGTTCCCAGAGCGTGTGTAGAGAGACGCTTGATACTTCGACGATTTGCCGCATAAATGAATGTTAAAAGGAATTATTCAAATGTTAATAACACCCTGTCTACTACATATGTTTCAGAAATTCACTCATCATCAGGTAGACTTTTGTTATTAACGAACGATTCCTTAATAACACAAGTTATCTGATGATGAGTAAATCTCTGAAACATATGTAGTAGACAGGATGTTATTAACATTTAAATGATTCCTTTTAACATTCATTTATGCGGCAAATCGCCGTGGTAGCAAGCGTTTGTCTATATACGCTCTGAGAACTTGCCGACATGCGAGATAGAAGCGTTTTCGCTTCGTCGTTCAGTACATTCTTGCGTTGGACGAGAGAGGGAGGCAATGTTTATTAATTATTTTTCTATATCGAAAAGATACGATAAACTCTACGAAGGAATCGTTCGTGAATAACACAAGTCTACCTCATGATGAGTGTGATTCTTTGAAACATATGTACTAGACAGGGTGTCATTAACATTTGAATGATCCCTTTTAACATTTAGACAACCCTAACTTCATTCTGATTGTTTTATTTTTGAAAAATATTATACAAGTTGTTTATGAATAGGTTTTGAGTAAAGGTTTCGTATTCGAATGTAGAATTTACTTCTATACCAATACATAATAGTATTCCCTATACCTATCGTTAATCTGTTTCGTGTTACAAAGGGTTTTTTGTTGATTTTGGTAGACTAAACTACAAATTACATATATAGATATAGAAATGACAGATAATGTCCAAAATAAAATAAACAATTGGTGTTTATAATTTTTTTTTGTTGTTAATTAGTGGTATCCCAAAATGGAAACAAAAATTACTCAAATATGAAATGTTCAAATTATTTTATATTCACGGAGAATGTTACAGGATTATTAACAGAGCGTTTGTGTTCAATGAGATATTCTTATTTACTACCAATGAATAAACAAATATTTAGACGGGTGGAATTAAATTCTTTTCGCTTCGGAAATCTATTAGGCCACAACCGAAAGCTATCGTGGATGAAGAAGTGAATAAAATTACTGTGACATATTTCAGTCCTGATACTAATCTTCATGGTTCAATAGGATTCACAGAGGCGAATTCAAAATTTATCCTATTTTGCAGGTAGGACATTTTATAATATACAAAATAATAAATAGCAAAAAAAATGATTGCAAAGGTCAAATAATGGTTGAAAATGATTGAAATTCTGAAAATAAATGGCATAATTACTCGCATTTTACATGAAATCTGAAAATTGTAAAGGATATTTCCTAAAATTGTAGTCATAATAAGCAGTACATTCCAAAGAAATTTTAGTTTGCACAAGTCCAAAACGTATATGGGACACTAATTTATTTTAAATATATTTTATTTAATTCTACTTGTGAGAATATAGGCAACCAAATATACAAGATTGGCATAACTAACAAAAAAGTCACTAAAAATTATTGTACATAATAAAACACCTTTCAGTCTACTAGTAATGAAACCATATTATTATATATTTAATATAAAACATAATAAATTAATTTTTAAAAATTGTTTTATTCACTATAAATAACACTTCAAATTAAATATTAAAAATATCGTCCTCTATTTTTTAAACTTAAATTAATTTTTCTTTTCGTATTTTCGAAGACTGTAATTCTTTTATTGTAATTAGTTGAATATCCCGTATTATTGCTCCTTAAAGTTCTTCTAAATTATGAGGTCTGTTCTTTTTTAACTAATTGTAAAAGAAAAATAGGCAAATATTTGGGCAAAGATTATGCATAATTGATTATAATGATCGTTCAACATACGAGGGTGGTCTCATAAGTACACGGCCTGACCTAGAGATGACGGTAGTTGTTTGAAAATTATCACTGTATTAGAAAGTACAGAATCTATAAAGTTATATGTTTCAAGTTTGAAGACGCTCCGTTGTTTACTATTTGTTTGGCGGCCATCAATAGTTTTCAGTGAACTTGTAAAAATGGAGAAAATTGGTCATCGTCACGTGATACATTACTTTTATTTGAAAGGCCTCAGCCCAACCGATATAAAAGCTAAACCGGATTCTACGCTAGGTGAGTCTGCTCCTTCGTTTACAACAGTGAAGTATTGGGTAGCTGAGTTTAAACGTGGCCGTACGAGCTGCTAAGGCAAGCATCGCAGTGGTCGACCAAATGAGATGACAACTTCAGAAATGGTGAAGAATATCCACAAAGCGGTACTGGATGATCGTCGATTGAAAGTGCGCGAGCTAGCAGACATAGGAGGCATTTCAAAAAATGCGATACATCGCATATTATCTGAAAATTTGGATATGAGAAAGCTGTGTGCAAGATGGGTGCCGTATTTGCTCACGCTTGAGCAAAAACATAACCATGGATGAAACATGGGTCCATCACTTCACACCCAAGACAAAAGAACAATCAAAACAATGGATTCAAAAGGCAGAACCGGCTCCAAAGAAGGCGAAGACCGTTTCGTCTGTAGGCAAGGCCATGGCATCGGTTTTTTTGGGATGCGCGTTAAATACTTTTCATGACTAAACTATCAACGGCGAGTATTATGCGAACTTATGGCCACGTTTGGCTAAGAAGAAGGTGTTGTTCCATCAAGACAATGCACCAGTTCACAAATCCATTATTGCAATGGCCAAAATTAATTATTTAAAGTTTGAATTGGTACCTCATGCACCCTATTCGCCATATTTAGCCCCCTCGGAGTATTTTCTGTTCCCAAACTTGAAAAAATGGCTCAATTGTCAAAGATTTTCCAACGATGAAGAAGTAATGTCGGCAGTTAATGGCTATTTTGATGAGCAAGACAGTTCTTATTATAATTTTTTTTCACTAGAAGAAAAGAATATCAATAGCTAATCTAACTTCTATCTAACTTGTTCATTATTCCTTCGCGGTATACGATCTGCGGTTCCCCCTTCTGTTAGTTCTTGCATAAACGTCATTTTGTAGGAATAATTTTTTTTCATCATAGATACATTTCGTGACATTTCCATAACGTATATTATGTTTTGAGCAATTTAATGTGAACTAGACAATGCATTATCTTGAGCATAAGCGAATATTTATCCTGTCATCACCTTTTACGAATTGAGTATTTCTTTTTAATGCTTTAACATGTTTGAGATCTCTGAATTTTACATGAATTTTGCATTGTAATCTAATCAAAAATAGTGTATACTATCAACATTGACATATACTTATATACTGACGTGTCTTTACTATTTTTGATGCTTAGAATGTTTTTATTTCAGTGCAAAAGTTTTTGGAAAAGAGATAACGACAAGTCGTAGGTTCTTTATAAACCAATGTAGAATAATTTGCTTCTTTAGTTAGGCAGCCATTTTACCACAGACTAGGTTTTTGTTGAGAAATCGATGGAAACATTTAATACGCTAAAACAAACAAAAAGCTCTGTCGAAGAGCATTTTATGTTTTAAGATTCAAATGATCAAATTGAATTAAAAAGTACTACTTAAGTGTCACTGTAAAGCGTACTTATAGTCTTATTTAATTTCAGTAGAGTATAAAAGAATGTTTCCTACTCGACAACTCGCGAATTTCTATCAATTAACTGAGTCAGAGCGAGGCAGGATAATTGGCCTACGAAAAGCCGGATTATTCATTCGTGATGTTGCTGATCGTGTCGGATGTAGTATCACTACAATTGTCCTGTTTTGGCGAAGTTGGGTAGAGAGAGAAACGACGACGTTTATGACCCGGACGTCTTAGATGAAAAACTGATTGCGAAGATCACACTTTTTGGTTTGGTAACACTTAGGAATCGTTTCTCGCCAACAGGGAAACTGGAAGACTTTAATAAATTAATAAATCTCCATACGATCTACATATATATCGCAGAATTCTCCACGGCATAAAAATTTTATGGGTATATGATGTAATGAAAGGCTGCACTGTAATGAGGAGTCAAATCAAATCATCTTCTGTGGCGAATCTAAATTTTGTTTATGGGCTCATGATGGCCGTAAAATGGTTAGAAGATGTTCCAGAAAAAAAAGAAATTTGCTATTTCTTGTACAGCGATATACGCCTTTTACCCGGTGTAAAATGGTATTAAAGGGAGGGGGAGGGGAGTATTTGCTAATGAAACCAATCTTCTCCAATAGTAATTCAAGAAATATTAAATGATTCGTTATGTTAATAATGTTCTTGAACCAGAGTTAATACTATATTTTTAACAACCGGTAACATGAGTTTATAGAGAATACTAAAGTTGATCGCTTATCATGGCCTTTTCGTTCCCGGATTTGTCATTTTTCACCCATAGAACATGTACATGGTAGGATAGAGAACCAACCGTTTACCTCTTTCAAGCAATGTAATGTTCTTCAACAAAAGATTTTAGAAGCTTCAGATAGAATGCCATAGGCCACTATAGATTCGATATCTTCAAATATACTTAGTAGACTACTTAAGGGAAGATAGGACCTTCGAGTTATTAATATTTTTATGAATTTTAAGATGACGTCTTACTGTAATTTTCATCGTTTCTCACATATTTCCTACATATTTTCGTAAATTTTATTAAAATATTCTAACGCTTATTGTGTGTTCATTTATTTATGATGGCCTGTATATATAATACATAAGGGTTTCACTTATTGAAAAGGAACTAATCTTCCAAGACACTATAAATTTACATATAAACAAAATTAATTTCGAGTGTCGACAGGAATACTAATTAATGCGTAAATTATTAAATGCTACTCCGATGTCTATATACTGATTTAATATTTTATTGTACTCATTCCTGAAAGACGGTTACAATAAATTAAGAATTTATTTAATTTAGGTGTTTAAATCTACTGTGCTTTATTTAAAAGTAAATATAAAAATTTATATTATCAAGAAGTTTTAAACTAGAACAATAATTAATCTTCCCTTACCACGTTTAAGTAATAAATATAAAAATGATTAGTTAGGTATGCAACCCAAATAACAGCGACGTTAATCAATAAGTATATACGTTAGGCTGAAAATGGTCCAGTATAATATCAATCTGCATTCAATTTAGACCCATTTTTGTGCATCAAACATTCAAAAGAAATCTAACATTTTTGCGATCTAGTGATTTATTTACATGACTATATTTCGATTTTAAAGGCCTGCAAATTTTGCTTTTTTCCAACATGCCTTGAATGTTAGCAGAAAAGCGAAAGTCGTTTATGTAAAGTGGATCATCTCATAAAATATTTATTATTCAGGAAAATAAGTCAGTTCCGCTTGAATTTGTATACAGAAGAGAGTCCATAAATATTTAAGTCGGATTATCAATTTTTTATAGCCTACAGAAACAATTTTTTTTAGAGGCTCGAACTTATTTGTGCCAATTTATTAATAGGCTTTTGAAATGTTGAAGGTTTACTTTTAATTTTCTTGAGTATAACAGTACTTTGTCTCTTTGTCTTTGTTGTTAAAATTAAAGGTTTCTGTAACTTACTTTGCAGAATAAGATAAAATAGATAAGAAAATATATTTCGCAAGAGTGTGAATTTAGGAAGCAAATGAAATATAAATAATTTAAATGAAATGAAAACGTTAACATTGAAAGTAGTTGCATTGATTTTTAATTTAAAAAGGTCAGTACAACGGTGTATTTGATACTAAATGAAAATGACAATATTAGTATATCATTTCTTTAACATATTTCGAGTCGATGATGTAACTTATATGAGGGTAGCCGCTTATATTTCGGGAATACCGAACAAAAAAAAATTATGTATTATCTAGAATAGTTTTATTGCTTTTCAAAATATTCTCCTTAAAAATCAATACATTTTCGCATTCGTTTAAACCAATCCGAAAAGCATTGCTGCCACTGTGAAGGCGGTATCTCCAAAATATGAGTTTTGAATGCCTCAACTGCCTCTTTCGGCGTAGAAAACCTTTGACCATGAAGTTTATTTTTCACGTGTGGGAACAAAACAAAATCACAGGGTGTTAGATCAGGGTTGTACGGCGGATGGCTCATCAATTCAATGTTTTGCCCGGTCAAACATTCAATTGTTTGAACCGACCTGTGAGAGCTCGCATTGCCATGGTGGAGAATGATCTGTCGTTTTCGGTTTGTTTTCCTTATTTCTTCAAAAACTTTTGGTAAACAAATAGTTATGTACCATTCAGAATTGACCGTTCTACAACTCTCTACATAAAGCACAGTTGCAACGTGATCGGTTTTTCCGAAACAAACAGGCAACCACTTGTTTTGATGTGCTTCGAGCGCGAACAACTTTTGTTGATTTCGGCTCGTCTTGGAATACTCATACAGTTGCTTGCTGTTTACTTATACGTATAGGTTCAAGATTCATCATCTGTGACGCCTTTATAAATGTTCTATGAAGCACCGCAATTGTATTTTTTGTGCATTTCTTGCGACCAATCGACACGAGTCCTTTTTTTAGCGGTTGTCAAATTATGTGGTATTCAACGTGAACACAGCTTCTTAACGGCTAAATGTTCATGCAGGATCTTATGCACGTTGGTGTTACTAATACTTAGAGATACCTGGATCTCACGGTATGTCACATGGCGACCTTGCATTATGAATTCAGATACTGTATTAATGTTTTCCGACACAATAACATTTGTGGGACGACCTTCACGAAATTCATCGTCCAAAGAACGCCGTTCAAGTTTGAATTTACTATACTAGCGATATACTGCAGTTTTCGATGGTGCTTCATCACCATATAAAGAATTCAGCTCGTCGATGCATTCTTGTTGTAATAGTTCACGCCGAAAGTTATGAAAAATAATTGAACGAAAATGTTCGCGAGTTATTCCATTTTTTCGCAGACATAAAATTTTCTAGTTACTGTCACCAATAGAAATAGCGACCGAATAATAAAATTGTCAAAGTAAATATATTGTCAAAAATGACAAACTTCACGATGCAATCATCAGATCGGAGGCAACATCAATAGTGTTGCCAGTTCCCGAAATATAAACTCGTATCAAATAACAATTAACCCTTAACTATCGCAGTTAAGTGCCAGATACACCACAATAAGATGACAAAAAAATATTGTGATATCAAGTTTTATGTGAATTTAGTTTTCTCAGTTTTTGTAGTTATAGTTCTTGTTTTGTACAGAGTATTTACATAGCGTGCGGCTAATCAGGGGGATTATTCCTTGAATTATTTTAAGATTTCTTTGTCCTCTGATGATTTACGGAAAGAGTTTTCATTTAAAAAATACAGGTTGATAAATGTTTTGGAAAAGGGAATAATACTTTATTACTTATCAATATATGTAAAAATACTTAATCTACATAAACTCCTGAAAATGGCTAGATTATATGTATCCAATCTTCTCCTCATTGGCTGCCGAATTATTTCAAAAACACCAGGGTTGTCTCTTGTTACATTACATCCATCAATTATCCGATTTTTCAAATCTTTTTCACTTTCCATTGCAGCAATGTACACTATTAGTCTTCAAATGGCCCCATAGAAAAAAATTCTAAGGTATTTAATCTGGAGATCGAGCAGGTCACGTCGACTAATCCAGTTATTTTCATATGTTGTGTTTAAAAATCAAACTAAAAAGTGCATTATTCATAAACCTTATTATATTTATTACATTACATATTTGCAGTAATCTCGTGTGACTGCAAATTATATCGTTTTTTTTTATTGAAAAGTAGTTAAAAACCAATTTCTCGACATTTCTTATGGTAGACGACATCCAAATGGCGACGGTAATTTGTCTACGCATACAAAAGAGTTGTGTTGGATGGACGTCGCAATACTGACGCTTTCTTGATATCCTAGATAGTTCCTTTCCGTTGGTTGCGTTTCCCTTCGAGACTTCCCTAAGGTCCTTCTACCTTTCTACACCCATATCCGTTTTTCTTCAGTGTTTTTTGAGCTGTTTCTTCTAACGAAAAAATTGTAAAAATATACTATAATACTGCAACGGTTAGTCAATAATTTTTCTGGAATACAGAAGAAATTATTGCGAACAAAAAGAGAAGTCTATCTACATAAAATGTATGCCGAAATATTGTATGTGGTACTATGATGACACACATGGTGCTGCATATCTTCTTGTTTACAATGAAGCATATTCTAGAAGGAGCATACTTGAGATTTAAATAATTTGCGCCATTTGAATGGCTTAGAAAAAAATAGTCCAACAATTATGCTTCTTAAAATTTCACACCACATTAAATATGTTTTAGTAATCAATTTATCACATCCACTAAAGTTTACTTACAAATCAGTAATGTAAATTATAAAAACTTCCCCTTAGTATATTGGAAAAATTATCTTCGTCAATGGCATCATGACACACGAGTCAAGAATTCAATCATTATCCTGTTAGACATATTCAAAAGTAAATAATCAGTATACATTTAATGCAAACACGTAAAGCGAATCCGATCCTAAATAAGCAAATATATATTTTACTTCTAACTGCACACTCTCTAGTTGACATTAGAAGAGAACACAAGAGTTTACTAGAAAATATCACCGAATTGAAATTCAACAAAACACCCACATTCAATACACTAAAAATGAATAGAGAGCATAAGTTTTAATAATACTGTTAATTTTAAATTGTTTCTTTTGATTAATAACTCTGTCAAACTGTAAAATAATAAATCTAATTTTGTTCCCATCATAATTTCCATTATTTTTTTAAAGAAAATTTTAAAATAAACTTTACCGATCACAACTATTTATCAATTTTTTTAAGCACTATCAAGAGACAGTGAATGAAGATTTTAAATTGCTTTCAAATTCTCTAAAACTAGACCAAGTACATTGAAGTCGGTCAGGTAGTATAGAATACATAGCGATTTCAATTAGTTATAGCAAAGTTTCCGGAGAAATCTTCGAATTTTCTTGTTTACCCAAACAGTTGCCATCCTGAAAAAATCCGAAACTCGATACTATTAATAGGTGCAACATTATCCAATACATCACAGCACGCTACTATATTTGTAAATAGCCATAAATAAATTATGTGTATGTTTTTTGTTTTCCGTCTTACATTTAATTCCATTGCACGATAACTAATAGCGATTTCATAAATATTTACAAATATATAATTTAAATAACAAAACATAAATTGGAAATCATTTTCTTAAAAGATTTATATTATTTTTGTTACAAAAAAGGATGATTTGACGGAAAGTGAGATTCACCTATCAGTGTTTGTAATAAAGTTGGTATTATTTTCAACTAGACTATGCTTCCAAGAGACTATTTCAATTTTCAATATTGCCTGATGTTTAGTTTGGTAGATACATTGTTTAAAGCGTTTAGTGAATATCTTAAAAAGGATAACATCGCTATTCCTAGTGCAATTCAGTATCTGTTCTTTAAGAAGATGAACACAACTGAGATTTTAGCAGATATGCAGCAAACATTGCCCTACGTTGCTCCTTCAAAGGTCACGATTTGTTTCTTTAGAATGTTCACTTTAAACGTGATGTCGAAAAGTCTCGAAGATGAAAATAGTCTTGGATCACCAAAAATGACATTGAAATTGAAAAAGTTTATTATGTTGTGTTACGTGACCGAAGAGTGAAAGCGGCGGAGACTGCTGAGACTATGAATATGTTCATTGAATGGTATACTAGATTTTGCATGTAGAATTAGGTATGTCTAAACTCTTTGCCAGGTGACTGCTGAATGTAGATGAAAAACGTGAAAAAGCGCGAATTTTCAACGAAAATTTAGAGCTTTTTGACAACAATCAAGAAGATTTTTTATGTTGCTTTGCTACAGTCAATGGAATTGCTTTATCACTATTTGGCAAAATCAAAACAACAATCTCTATAGCGAAGGCACCGTAGCAGTTCTTCATCACGGAACACGTTTCCTTCGGCCAGTAAAGTAAAGGCCATGATTTTCTAGGATTTGAAGGGGATACTTTTCATCGATTATCTCACAAAGGATCAAACAATCGACGAGATGTATTATGCTGCCCTTATAAACAAAGTGAAAGTCGCCGTTATCAAAAGAAAACCCGTAATGATTCGAAAGAAAGCGCTATTTCATCATTATAATGTACCATATCATAACAGTTGCAATCGTCGGGAAAAACTGGACCAATTACGATTCCAGGTTATGCCCCAACGTCCTTATTTACCGGATGTAGCGGCAGCATTCAACTTCCACTTATTTTCAAAACGCAAACCGTTTGCTGCTGGAAGAAAATTTAAGACAGACGGGCAGAAATAGAACAGTATTTTAACGACCCAGATACTGATAATTATAAAACTGGTATAATTACTCCATCACCATTAGTCTAAATGTATTAGTGTTGAAAATTAAAAAAATCGTTTCCGTAATTCAAGTGTTTCATTTAATTTTTCTTGATCGTCTGTCAAATTACCCTCATATATATACAAATAAATTCAATATCGTTTTAAATTTTTATTCATAAAAGTAGAGAACAGCAATCACAACTAAAACAAACTCTTTGACAAAGCCCACGTGTTATCGGAACTAAACACACCACATACCGTCCTCCATAATACCTACCTTATGGGAGTGACAATAAATATTTTGCCGAGTGTACATGCCGAATATTTTACTATACCTTGACTCAGAGCCTGGCACCATAGAAATTATACTTGCACTTCTTGAGACACTATATTTGAAAACTTTTAAAAATATACATACAGCTGGAATCATAACAAACTCAGCTTGCTTATAGGTTATAGGTTCTTTTAACTATAAAATTAAATTATTTAACTAAACGTACATGATTATTTTAGTAGTATTAAAAATATGCAATCAAGCTTAACAATGGAAACAATACTTTTTAAAGAGTTAAAGTTGCATATATTAAAGCAGTTTGGATTTATGTACATGAAACTGTGTAGTAATGAAACACGATTAAAATAATTTCATGTAGCTATCTGATTTTACTAGTAAACGAAACAAAATTCTTTGCATTTAATAGCGTACTTAATTTAAAATGGATCTAAAATTGACTTAACGGGTTTTTGTAGTAAATTCGTGATACAAACATTTTAAGAATAATTAGTTTACTTGTTTCAGTGTTTTTTTTTTGAAATATTTGCTGTTTTAGAAGTATTTAATTTAATCATAAGAAGTTTCCATACTTCGTTTGTATTAACCTCGTGAAATATGCAAAATAAAGATCGGCTTCCTTCGTCTACTTTCTAATAATTTATTTAAAAAAGAGATCATTCGAATATCAGTATTATATGTGCAAATTTGCGTCTGTCATATCCTAGTAGTATAACGCTGTGTAAATGTACATACGAATATTATTCAAAACTTGAATTTTTATTCAAAATTTAACAAAAGCTGCGAGTCCCCTATTTAAAGAAAGTAATTAAAATAAATTCAGTTCTTCCAGCGTAGAATAATTTCGCTCGTAACTTACAATATTACCAGCATGTAAAATTTTCTCGTCCTTTATGCTTTTAATGCTTTCATCTTGTTATAGATAATCAAATCTATACGGCGCAGTTCGACATTGAGAGAACGAAAGCTTTAAAACAACTGGAAATGAGAGGAAATCAGATGTTTGACATTAGTGGTGCCTTTCCTCTTGGACTGGAACATCTTTATCTTGTAAGTCTTTGGTTAGATCCTTTTGTGTGTACCGTCTTGAGAGTTCAGTCGAAGAATTGACCTTAAAACACTCTGATATACAGGGTCTTTTAGAGTTTTGATTAGAAATATTTTGTAAATCAGTTGTAGTATAACAAAATGAAATTTTCGAAATTCAGATTTCACTTAAGATATTCTATCTTGCTTCGCAATGAATATAGCTTTAAAAATGATTATCTGAAATAGAAATTATGTACTACCAAAAGCTCAATCGGTAAAATATCAAAAATAAAATTCATAGTGTTAAATAGTTTCCAGTATAAATAAAAGATATACTGGGTTTATCGATTGCTGTTCATCATGTAATCCACTTTATTTTAAATAGTTTTCACTCTTGTCTCATACCCTATATACAAATTGTTTCAATTTATGTCAAAACATTTTCACTATTTGCCATTTAACAATTCATATTAATATGAAAGGATAATAACGTTACCGAGCAAGTTTTAACAGGACAGGCGAAGAATTAGATTTGTGGCTGAGTGGTTGTTGGTTTCATCCAAATTATTTGTGCCCTACATATCAAGCGATTCTTAGAGCAAAATTAATTATCAATCGGGATCTCAATGAATTTTAGTTTTAATTTAAGAGTCACAGACGCGCCCGAAGGAAAAAACTCCCTAAAATATAATAAAAGTCATAAAAAAATTGTTAATTAAAAAAGGACAAGATGTATATTTCGTGTATACATGTACAAATTTTGGATGCCATTAACAAACTATAAAAGGTTAAAATTCAGGATTAAATATACAAAATGCTTTGTTAATGCTTGCATCCTTATACTAAATGGTATCATGGGAACACGAAATATAATTAATTTTTACGAGAAACATAATTTGGGATTGCCAAATAAAGGGTGTTTCAAATTGCGCGGTTTTTTTAAGAATAAATAAAATATAGATGGCGCACTGAATTTGTCTGAGTATGTGGGCATTTAAAAGTTGTGATGTATTCTTGCTGATTCTTCCAGTCTTTGAATGATTCTTTCGTTCATGAATTCATTACGGACTAATTTTTTTATTGTCTGTATTTATATCTGCTTCGGCGTTTTGTATGAATTTGTTTGTATAATGCTCTGACCAGAATTCGAGAATATCTCTTGTTCTCAATTTTAAATAAATATATTTCTCTTATTCCGCATAGTATTTTTTTTTATTTCTATTAAGCGTTTTTGTTACTTTAGTTAATTTTCTGTTATTTATATAATGCATCTCGTCCAGAGTTGTATCAATTCCTTTTCGGTTGTTTTTTACTTACTGAACTGCTTTATTAGCTGTGACTTTTTATCTATATAATCTATTCCGACTTGTTCCACATCTTGTTCATTCTTTTTCTAATAATTATTTCTAAACCTAAATCACAAACTGAAATCGGCTTTTGATATAATTTGATAGAAATTTCATTGATATAAGTTCCTATTAAAGGTTTCTATTTTACATAATAATCTGTTCGTGATATTCAATTTCTAATTGACTGCATTAATTACAAGAAGCATCTGTTTTAATTAAAAAAACAAGTTTTAGCACTTTTCGAAAGTCCATATGTTACACTTGGCTGCGTGTATTGAACAAAACATTAATTTGCATTTTCCAATTCTTTTTCCCTGTTAGCGTCTAATTTCCGATAATTACTACTATTGTGAACCAAGCTAATTTCACCGATGGAAAATGTGCGAACTAATATAACAAACAGTCTGCTTATAGCACATTGTTTTTGACGTATTTTCCCATTGCATTAAAATTCAAAAAGCTTTCATTTGTATTTTGCCAGCTGTATTAGCTAAAATAGTATTTGCGTATCTTTCTACGTTTAAATAACAACTATATTCTAAATAGGAAAATGTTTGTATAAACGTTGTTTATTTACGATGTGTTTTCTCTTACGAAAGTTCTTAGAAGTTTAGGGTGAATTAGTAATTAGCTTTATTTAGTTTTGAGCAAGAAATCTTTTTATTTTCCATCGCATTCTTCTTGTAAATCATTGGATTTAGTCCACGGCGATACCTTTTCCTTCTGTCAGAAAAGTCCGCTATATCAAAATGTTCAAAATTAGTTTAAACAATTAGTTCTTCATTCGTCTCAAATCTTTTGCCATCGAGCTAAACTTTCAGGTTGTAGAAAAGGAAGAACCCTGAAGGATCCAAATGTGAATATGTTGTATGCTAAAGCAGATCAGAATGTGGTTTATAATTTTTTCACGTTGAAACAGTGAACACATGAATTAACCTGGAGGAAAAACACTTTGTTTTTAACCGAGGTTTTAATTTGTGTGTCTAGTTGATCTAAAAGGAATACATGGTATTGGCTTGCTATCGTTTTTTGAAGATAATCGATAAAAAGAACCTTACTGTAGTCCCAGAAGACCGTAGTCGTAACTTGGCTAGCTGAGTGTACAGCCTTTGCTTTTTTCGATGTACTTTCTGCCATCGTTAATTTAATGTTTCGAGTGTTTCCTTATTTCGTGTGTATAACGGTGTATTTATGTTTTATCGACCGTTACTATTAACCGCCAAAAGGCTTCTTCTTTAAATTGAGGACTGCTACGTGTTTTCGTTCGCGTTTGAGGTCAACAGCTAACAAATGCGATACTTATGTGGCACATAATTTTTTCATACTCAATTCATTATACAAATTCAAAACCACTATTCCGTATGAAATGTGTAAAACTTCTGCTACTTCGCGAATTTTATTCGACGGGCATCTAGCCCCATATATACTTATTACATCATTTCCGAAATACATACGTGTTGTGAATGACCATTAATATACGGATCTGGCCATGTTTAAACTCAGATGTCTATTCTTTTATGACTGCAATTTATGGAGATTGGCCCCGTAAACAAACTCCAGCTCAGCTTGGACTTCATTATTTGTTTTCTTTAAAAATACCTTCCAATTTTTAAGTTAGCGAGTGATTAGATGTTGTCAGTTTCTTCGAAAGTACCTCCACGTGATGAGGGAGAGGCAACGTGAACCACTTGTGGTAAGCGGCTAAGGCAATTAGGCTACAATTGCACTGTGGTTAGCGAGCTAGAGGACGTAGCATCTATCATTGTTATTCCATTGCCAGTTTTATGGCGATGGATAAAGTTTCTTAGCAAACAGGGCATCAGTGCGCGCTTTGTGGCAAACTGAATGTGATTCAGCGGATTCTGGACGCCCACGTACGGAAGTAGCTGTGTCGTTCCCGTGTAATTCCCGACGCGCCACTGGCCGACACACAACTGCGGGCCGTAGATATAGGCGAAGGCGACAGGGGCGAAGTTGAGGATCCCACCTTATTATCTATTATGAGGTGGAGAGCTGCTCCCGTGAGTTTCCGATAAAAGCCGGCACGCGGCAGCATATGCGTAGAGCACATCCATAGGAGTATAATGCTATTCAGGGGGCAGCGGCAGATGGTCAACGAGAGGCATGGTCTGACGTGGAGATGCAGCACATGGCCTGGCTAGAAGCAAATTATGATGGAAAGTTCGTAAATCAATTCCTAGTCGGTCAAATCGATAGAACTGTGAATGCGATCAAGGGGCGTCGGCGACATCACCGATATAAAGCCATAGTTGATCGCATACGTGCTGACATCTGTGAAGATGGTGACGACCTGCCTGTTCTACCCGAACCGCAAATCGAACTAACTGTAATTGAGCCCCCCGTAGCAGTTGAACCAAGGAATGACGCTTCCGGTGACAGCGGGGCCTCCGAAGACGAAACCGACTCGATCTTGCAGCACTTGCTCGATACCTTCGTCTCGTAAGTTTACCGGACACTCTATCACCAGGATGATGATTATCTCGCTCAGGGATGCACATAAAAGTTAGAAAAATATAGCTAATTGCTACCCCAATTGCGGAGCGAATGTGGTAGACACGATGAGGGCATGCCAAGGGAAATGGTCGGAGCTCTTTCCGAGCTCGGGCTTGGCGACCGTAGTACACTACTAACAATCTCGTTAATGGCATTACGTAGTTCCATTGAAATTTACCATATGTTCATGGACTACGACGGCCCCGGCCTCGATTGGCGAAATCGGGAACTGGTGCACCCCGACTAGCCCAAAACTCTTGGCCACGAGCACTCGGAATTTTTAACATGTTGTCACGTTAAATGTGCGTTTGTTTTTTACGTAGTGTACGTACCTTATTGACTCTGGGGAAGCGACCTTCTACACATCTTCCCCAGTTTATTGCAATTTAATTTGTTTGTGCCGTCACGTTTTTATTTATATTGTTTATTGCTTTTATATTTATTAGATATTAATTTATTCTTTTATTTATACATAAATTTTAATGTCTATTGCTTGATGTCAGCGTGCGAGTCGCAATACTCTTTTGCGGCGGTAGAGCAGCGCTCTTTTATATATATATATATATATATATATATATATTTTAAGGGGAAGCTTACTGGGCGGACACCTTCGCGTGGTTCCCCGTTGGTAGGTATCCTGCGCTACCTCAGTCTGAGGACTCTGAAAAATTTTTCCCCTGGTACAAAAGTTAAAATGGTTTCACCTCTGCGGAGGACCCGGCCAGGAGTGCCAGATAGTGGACAAGAGCGAGAGAGATAGCAACCCCCTTTTGTTCCTGTTCAAAGGAAGTGACCATAAGCGCACACCTGTTGGTCGCCCCACTAGCTGGGATCTCATAGTTAATGGCAACCGCACCACCAAAATGCGGAAAGTGTAGAGATGAAGGGTAGATTCACTTCATGTCCCTATAGGATTTACCCCCACTCATTATTGGAGAGAGGCGTGTCTGATGTTACGAGAATAGCGTGGCAGCGAACATGATTGGTCTGACGAGGAAGGACAATAGGGTGCTCGTGCTCGGTAGCCTCAAAACCTACCGGCACTTTAATAGAACTGTATGGAGACATCGGCAAAATTGAACTGTTATAGAACTGCATTCAAATGACTGTTGAACTGACACTTTTGGACTGTGTTCGAACTGCTATTGAACTGACAACTAGAACTGACGTCCGAGCTGTCACCTCGGACCTTAGAACTGTTATTAGAACTGCATCGAACTGTGTTAGAACTTCGCACGCTCCGACTTGTTCCCTGGGAAACCTCGAACTGCTTGCAGCCTTGAACTGGGATGGTTTTAATAAGTTAGTGGATGGCTATAGTTATTAATTTTATTTATACTTATACGTTGTGATGTTTACGGTGGAGGTCCTTTTGAACGCATTATTTTAATATGTTGTGGGGACATAGAGTCGTTTTTATTTACTTATTTATTTAAATATTTCACTACGTTCTGTAACATTCCGTGCACAGCTTTTAATAGATGTCCCCATATTTCATCAGCCTAAAATGATGTGGCGTCTACGGGTCTCTTATTATGGAGTTTACATGTACTGTTATTTTATTTATACAATTTATGTTGTGGGCATGTTGTTGTACGTCAAATGTTGTTGACTTGTGTACGTCTTCCTACTACTACTAGCCGTCGGTTATGTGTTAAATGTTTTCAGAAGAGGGAGACTGCTAGATGAGCGTCAGGACAGAGTGAAAGCACCGGGGCCACGGCCGGTTTGCATGCATGGCGTGTGACTGGTGCCCGCATTAATAGACGGCAGACCATCTTGCTGTTGTCCTAATGGTCGGGTACAAGACCAACAAAGTGCTGTAACTGCAGCCGACAGCACCTCATCCTAGCCAAATGCCTCGTCATCTAATTAGTGACGCGCATGAATGGATTAACGAGATTCCCGCTGTCCTCAGTATCTCCCAGTGAAACCACTGCCAAGGGAACGGGCTTGGAAAAATTAGCTGGAAAAGAAGACCCATTTGAGCTCGACACTAGTCTGGCAATATAAGGGGACATGAGAGGAGGAGCAGAAGTGGGAGGCTTCGGTCACCGGTGAAATACCACTACTTTCATGGTTTCTTTACTTACTCGGTGAGTCGGAACGCGTGCGCTGTTTGTCTTGAGGGCAGCTGTCACAGTGTTTTTCAACCAAGCGCGTAGAGTGGCATGAGGCCGCGATCCACCTTCACGGGCGGGTCGCGCATCGATCGTCGATACATGTTCTCGCGTGATCCGATTCGAGTACACTGCCAGTTTGTCTGGGGCGGTACGTCTGTCAAAGAATAACGCAGTGTCCTAAGGCCAGCTTAGCGGGGACAGAAACCTCGCGTAGAGCAAAAGGGCAAAAGCTGGCTTGATCCGGATGTCCAGTACGCATAGGGACTGCGAAAGCACCGCCTATCGATCCTTTTGTCTTGAAGAGTTTTCAGCAAGAGGTGTCAGAGAAGTTACCAACTGTCTTGTGGCGGGCAATCGTTCATAGCGACGTTGCTTTTTGATCCCTCGATGTCAGCTCTTCTTATCATTGCGAAGCTGAATCCGCCAAGCGTCGTATTATTCACATGCAAATAGGGAATGTAAGCTGGGTTTAGACCGTCGTGAGACAGGTTAGTTTTACCATAGTGATGACCAGTCGTCGTGATAGTAATCCTGCTCAGTACAAGAGGAACCGCAGGTTCGAACATTTGGTTCCCGCAATGGCTTGACCGGGCGGTAGTGCGAAGCTACCTTTCGTAGGATTATGCCTGAACACGTCTATGGCTATATCCTTTCTAGTCAAAGGTGGCAACAATATCGTTAGGAGTTCCGATAGTCGAAAGGCTCAAAACAATCTGACTTTATTAGGCTGTCGACGTTCGTGCTCCCGTCGCACGTGTCCTCATTTGCCGCACGGAGCTTGAAATTGTCTGCAGACGACTTACGTATATAACGGGGTGTTGTACTCGGTAGAGCGGTTTCCATGCTGCAATATGTTTAGATTTAGCCCTTCGCTTGGCGATTCGTCTTGTCGGCTAGGCGAGAACCAGACATCTATCAAGACCGGTTGACCGACCGTGAATGATGGTCGGGGAAGCTGAGATAAATAAGTTAATAAATACACACTGTTTGAACTGTGGTGTTGCTGAACAGAAGAAAGGAAAATATAGATCTTTTTTATAGAGCAAAAGCTTTGTCATTAAAAAAAAGTGCAATTTATTATTTTTTGTCGTGAATCTAACATTACAAATTTTATTTTCCACTACAATGGATATATGTAATTAGTTATACTATTTCTTTAAAAAATTTATGAACACTAAATTACAAATTACAAATGGAATATATTTATAATAAATTCACGAAATCATCAACGAAAAATAGTTGATTTCGTAAATTTATTGTAAACATTATTTTCTACTACAACAGATACAATTACAGTTTTACAATAAAAATTCGTTAACTAATTATATCAGTTGCAGTGGAAAATAATTATTACAGTGTTAAATTACAAATTCCATATCATTACAAAACTGTTATACCGTGTACAATTTTTAAAGAATTTACAAACTTGATATTGCATTTATTTCGTTATGATACAAAGGTTAGTGGCTTGCTACTTACATAAATAACAAAACAATTCTTGGAATTTTTATGCCTAGAAAATAAACGAATACATGTTTATAAGACATTTTACGCAATGACGAAATTAGATGCACACACACATTTGTAAGTAATTTACAAGCTTACATTATATTACTGAAATGTGAAGGGGAATTTTTTGTATGTTTTTTCTTTGAACTGCTGTCAATAAAGGTTTTTCTTTTGCCTTATAGCTCAGGCCTCATTTACGTACATATATATTTCCTACAACATTCTCGCGAAATTTTTAAACCTGATTCATTCTTCCACCACGGTATTCTCTCGTGACGTGTTTCTTCTTGCCGACTGACACATTCGAATAAACTATTTTGTATATATTTTTTCTGCAACTATTTTGGGTTGTCCTGTATTTCCTTATTATATTAGAAACAGACGTCTTCGATATAATAAGTTCGCTTACGATGAACGTATTGTTTTACTTTTTTGATATTGCTGCATGAATATTTCTCGTACCCTTTTATTATAGGTTTTCCGCTTGTCATTTTCTTAAAAATTACAATAATATATAAATACGAAGTATCACGGTTAGTAATTATTATACAACAACACACTTGACACTAGTGATAGTATTTCAATACGTATGATTTCTCGAAACACATCTCGTTTTTCTCAAGACTCACCTAACCATTTTATTAAGAAATATCAATTCTTGTCCCAACAGTAGTTGTCAGTGGTTTCGAATATCAAATAAGAGAATAGCTTTTGATTAAACTTTTGAAGAGTTGAGTTGGGCTTTTTTTTTAATCAAGTAGACCTAACATCCGGTTAACACAAGATTCATATAAATAAAACGATAAATTACAACTTATAAATTATGCTCTGTTGAATTTTACGACTAAATATATATATACATATATGTTCATGGAAAGAAATGAATATTTAAAAAATATTTACAATATTCCGAATAGGCAATAAGAAACAAAATATATGTATATGCGGAAAGTTATATGATCTTCAAAAACATTATTAATAAACAATTTAAATAACGACATTTAATATATTAATATATTATATATTAAAGTTGTGATATGAGACTGGTAATCTTTATTTACAGTATTGGGATCAAAAATCGTAGCTAATAACTCTTTCATATATTTGAAACGACACGTAAAATTAAATTTTGAAAACACAACACTTATAATCCAAAATAAATTAAAAGTTTTATTTCTTAGTTGTCTTTAAAATAAAACAACAAATAACACTACAGACGCCAGTTGTTTCGTACACATATGGCTATCATCTGCGTAATAATGCAGGTCTACAACTCGATGTTTAATTAAAAATTCAAAATGAAGTTCCAACTTCAAACGCGACGTTGAAATAGATCCTAGAACATCCAAAGTTTCATGGCAATCATCGACTTATTTAGCATTATATCTTTAATTAAAATAATTAAATTTTCAAATAAGAAAGCAATATATGTATTCAAAATTTTAATGAAATAAAATTATTTAAAATACTAACACAGCCGGTAGAAGAAGACAAGGATTAAATAAGTAAAGCAAAATATTTTTAAGACGTTATTAGTACCTTAAGTGAAGAATAATTCAATTATATTTTCTGTGAAAGAAAAATTATTTACAAATTTTAGCATGCGGGAGTGCTTGGAAACGCAGACATATTCTCCCGTGATCGACAATATCTTCCCTTTGTATATTTTGCGCTGCAACTGACTGGAGTCTCTGGATGCAAAAAGAGCCATCTAAACTTGCTGTCTTTTCTTCGTACAATTAGTACGTTAACCATATCATAGATTTGATAAATTTATTTTTCTTTTTTAAAAGGTGTCGAATTTTTTTAATTCTTTCTAATTAAATTTATCTCATTTAAGTCTAAATTTTCATTAGATTTTTTCTTTTTACTTTTTTTAAATAAATTTTTTAATTCGACATTGTCTTACTAATATAAAGTTAATACATTATTTCTAAAAGATCGTCTACGGTTCCTATAATATGATTGTCATGGTCTAGGTTTATTTTATTAACCTTTGTCGCATTTGACATTCCATTCATATAAACTGTTGCTAAAAAATTGGTTCTAATGGATTCAAACTTCAATAAATTGCCGAAATTGCATTGCATTGGAATAACATGATACTTTAAGACAATTTAAATTACATTATGTGTATTAAAGTATTACAAGAAATTATACTCGAACTCTATTAACTACCTGTAATGAGAGTCTTTAAGTAAATGTTTTACTCTTTAACAATATTGACAAATTAATCGATATGTAAATTACACTTTTTTGCAATGTAATGCACATCTTTGTATACATAGATGGAACGCTTTTAACAAGGAAATTTAAACATTTTACATATGGAATTATTGTATATAAATGTATTACGTGCTATTTCGGTACTACAATTAAAAATTAGAAGTAGAAACTCTTTTTCTTCTTTAATTTGAAAATAAATTTTTGAGTCGATTAAAACTACATAGTTTGAAATATAAGAAGTAGACCTATTGCAGTGTTCTTTTGATTAAAGAAGACACGTTATGAGATTTCAAAACAACACTAAATACTTGCCAAATCCAGCTTACAAGGATGCTTATTGAACTGTTTCGTCGACCAAACAATTCAGGATTGCGTATTGTTTCTATTTGTCAACCCAGAACACCCTCCCTTAAACGTCATGTTCTTTGGCGAGGTTCGTCCCCGGTGTAGCTGGATTTCATTCTCACACCCCTACCAAGTCGACAATCAAGACACCCCCCCAAGCACCCTTCTTAAACAGTCAGCCCGGGATAAACGCGTTTCGTGCACCCGTCCCAGTTGGCAATTAACACAGATACAATGTCGGGTTAAGAGGGAATAATGTAACCTCTTCTCTAAATGATTAATCAAAATGACTGTCGCTTAAAGGATCAGGTGGAAAACGTGTCGAACTGTTTTATTCAATTCGAGTAATTAATGTTTTCGATTTGTTTATCGGCTTTTAATTTGATTGATGCTGCTTTTATGGTATTACATTTTTGAAATAGGTAAACGGTTTTTAAAACGTATAAATCGTTTTGAGGTTAGAATACTATTCGGAGGATTAATGTTGTCTACTACTGCGATATTTCTATCTACAGTCTTTATATACAGTGTATTTAAAAGTTTCTGAGTCGATTATTTACTAAATACGAATATAGCACCATATACATTTATCCTATGGAAATGAAATAAATTCGTCTACTAAAGAACTACTATAAAAACTTCGAGACGAACTGGATCTGTTAGTTAAATATGTCTGTTTCTTTAAATAAAGTGCCATTCGATAGTGAAAACTGTATACCTATTAGTAGTCAAATTAGACTCTCATAAATCAAAGCAATACTGATCGGTCGCTTTCCTTCATATTTGGGACTTGGTCCATTTTGCATTCGTGCTTTTAGAAAATCTTTTGAAAAGAATATGGCAATGTCTTTATCATACTAGTTACTGGATCTTTTCTTCAGGACAATCTTCTGGCACGTTCGTCATTTTGTCACGCCTCTTTCTACACTATATCATAGTGTAGATAGCACAAAAGCCCTTATTGTTTACTTTCAAAAAAACTAATAATCCTTCGCTACCCTTACCGAAGGAACTAGCCAATTGATTCGAGGAGTAAGAAGTTCTTAAGGGGCGCTAGAGCATTAATCCATACAAGTATCCTTGCTAATGCTGAAGCATGCGGATTCTCAAGTACGTGCCAATTGCAAAATTTAGGGCAACACAAATGAAGACACTAAAGGCGATAATGGCAAAAAACTCAAAATTGGTTTTAAACTATGGCTTCATTCATTAGCGTGAAATCAATGACTAAATAAGCAGCCTTAGGAAATATTATCCAATTTCTAGCATATAGTCAATGAGTAAATGAACAATACTATACGTCCTCAGATATAACAATCTCATTACTAGCACATAAGTAATCAAGGGCGAAATGAATAATCTTGGCATGCATGTTCTCAGAAATGAATCTAATTACTAGCATATAATTAATAATCTAAATGAAAAATGCTGGTATATAAATCTTCTTCCGTAGTTCTAATCTAATGATTACCATGTAATCAAACATATTACTCTAATTATTAGCCAGTAATCAATGACTTAAATGAGCAATACTAGCATGTAGATCCTTAGTAATATTGATCTAATAGTTGGCAGGTACTTAATATTACAATAAGGATAACAAGCAATCAGTGACTTAAAAATGAGCAATATTTGGATACGAGTTGTGGCTATTAAATAACGAGACTGGTGTTAGAAATCTCCTTCAAAATATTTTCCTGCCCTATCTATACACTGTTATATGCGTGTCTTCCATTGTTCAAAACAATGCTGTAGTTCATCAGTTGTCAGACTCTTTAAAAACTCTGCTGTTCTTGCTTTTATAAGTTTAACAGACTCAAAATGTGTTCCCGTTAATATACTTTTCACTTTTGGGAACAGGTAGAAGGCACATGGTGCGAGATCTGGCGAATATGAAGGATGATCAAGCACAGCAATGCGAATGTTCGCTAAAAACTGCTTCCACAGATAGGGCATTGTAGGCTAGTGCGTTGTCCTGCTGCAGAATCCACGAGTCGTTCTTCCACAAATCGACAATTTCGACTTGCCCATTCATGCTCTTTTCTGTCTTATCTTTCGCGCACGTGACGTAACATTATCACCAAACACCTCGTTTAACATTTGTAAATATTCTGTTAGCGATTTTATTAATATGACAAGGAATTCCAGGTTAATTTGCTGCTCGATTTTTATGTCAACCAATATCACGGCACTACTAAGTAACAGTGTCCTCTACAATTAAAGCTCGAAAGTAAACTAAAGCAGATAGAGAGACGAAACTAGGAATTATTGCTTGGGAAGTAGCAAGGTTAATGACATTCCAAATACAACCTCGCCAAGTGCGGCTGCGCGATGGAAGGAACGCCGTCTCGTTATTTAATTGCCATACCTCGTATAGATCTCTAGTGGTATTGATCTAATGATTGATATGTAGTCAATAATATTACTCTAATGATAGCAAGTAATCAATGTCTTAAATGAGCAATACCAGCATATAGATGTTTAGTAATATTGATTTAATTAGTATATAAATCTTTAAAAACGTTAATTTAATTAGTATATAAATATTTCATAAGGTTAGACTGGATACGTATGCAGTTCACATAAATTATACAATGGATCTTATGCCTTACTAAATTTATTTACGTAACATCGCTATTGACTTAAGGTCCATTTAATAAATAGGATGGACACAAAACAACTTACTTTCAGTATGAATGATTTACACTAAGTGATAAAATAATATACTGAATAAGAATTAGTTAACTTGGTTATTCTTTAACTAATTAATAAAGTTATATCACGATTACTCAATTTGCTAATGATCAAACTAATAAATGTTCCCCTAGCTTACATGGATACTCATAGATGTTGCATTAGTATTACTCAGCAATGTCTTTTGGGGAAGCCAAGATTCTGCTTACCCAGGTGTGCTAATGTGGTGATTAAGAGATTATGTACATGTATCCCTCGATGGATACAGGCGAATGTTTAATCAATTCGTGGTCTAGACATATAAAGACAGCACAGAAATTACATGCTGCTCGGTGTGGTACTTAATGTCTCTATGATAGCCCAACTTTGTAAAAGAAATCTTAGCTGTCGAAAAGACCCTCAGTGATCGTGGGACTCGCTAAATGAAACTTTCTACGCAATGCATGTGGTAAAATACAATGGTGAAGATGTTTCCACGTACTTCGTGAATTTCTTCGAATAAATTCGCAACAAATTTCAAGAAAATGTTCTATGAATTATAATTTAAACATACCATAATCTAACAATAGTTGAAAAGAAAAGACGTTTCCTTGCGTTACGCTTAAATTATTCGACCATAAAACAAAGGTGGCTAACCAACAGATATTCACGCGATGACAACCCACATAGAAGTAAGTATCGAATGTTCTTAAAGCTTATCATACAGTTGAGACGAAAATCAACATCAGTTACGTATGTTCCGGTCACATCCATGTGACAAAGTAACCAGTACAGCCTTATTCTTCTTTAAAAGACAGATAATTATAGAAACTAAAAGGAATATATTGAAGAAAATACATGAAGTCTACACCATCGAAATCTTCGAATTATTACATCATAAGGAAGATAGTATCGAAGAAATGAACGCTTATTACTTTATCATTATAATAACCAGAGTTAAGGTATTAATATCCAGAGAGAGTTAGCATTATTACAGAGACTACGTATAAAAGGCTTAAGTCAATTCAAATAAATTAATTACATAACCTAGGCTACCAGTGTTCGGATACCCGACAAGGTAGAACCATAACTACACCAATTGAATTGGATACAAATTATGCGTTTAAGAAATTTAAGAAATTCAAGTGGGTTTATAAATAATTTGAAAATTTACGTTATTATATTACAACATACAGCAATGCATTTTTTCTTACTTCTTGTTAATTAAAAAATTAAAAATTAAATTAATTGTTCGATAGATATAATACTATACTATTACCTGAAATTCCGAAGTATAAAAATACAAAATCCATAGGCGCAGATCAAATTTCATCCGCTTTTAGTCATTCATTCTACAGTTTTTGATTAGAACTGCTGCTTCGATTACAGAACTTAAACTTTCGACTTTCGACGACTTGACTAATAACACCCCTGTACCTGAGATAATAGAACCATTTTCTAAAGTAGTATGTGTAAGCCGACAAAAAAATTGGAGAAAAGGAAAAAATGAACATTTCGGAAACTCAAATCGAATAAACTAAAATGTTGTAGTTTGAAATTCGGTGTCTAATTTGCATGCGGACTGAATGTGGATCCGTAAGTCACAATCGAATACAATATTTCTTCAGAGAACATTGTGCTGCGTTTAATATTTAATAAAGCATTAAGGGCAATGTAAAGCCAAAGAGCACGTAATGCATTTCCTTGGAATATACTTTGTTTTATTCGTTGTTTGTGTTGTTTGCTGTATCTGATTGTATTTTTGTGCGTAGGTATATTCACCATGAACTTGTAATATATCTAAGGAACGTTATAAGAGAAATGTTTATGTCGTATATATATATATATATATATATATATATATATACAACAGCATATACTAGCAATATGTAAATGCTATTAGGACAAAAAAATGGCAGAGAATACGACGAAAATATATCTGACAGCTCCATCTCACGGGAGGTATCTGAACCAAAAAACTTTTAAAGCAACCCGTGTATATGGGGTACAGAAAAAGTCTGAGAGATGATTCGAATCTCCAAAATAATTTTAGAAAGGAAACGTGTAACGCGCAGTTACAAAACGTTTTTGAAAATTTAACTTCGTAGACAGAATATCCAATTTAATAATTCAAAAATTATTTGCATATATAAAATTTTAAAATGTCAAATATTTTACCAAGATTAATGTATCTGGCTTTATAAATTATATATTTCTTTATTATCCCATTGTGAATATCACCACACCCAGACATAATACATAAATTATGATAGATAGACATCATCTCTACGTAGGGATTACCAATTTTCACCGAGTTTGTATTCTCACTTTGCGACAACGCAAATTTGTTATTCAGCAGAAATTGTATAAAAGTGACAATACATTTTCTTTTGTCCACATTCCTTAGGCGCTAACAAAGGTGTTTTCCGCTTCTCTATCCTGAAAAGTGTCGTAAAACGTCGGTGTATATTTTAAAACTTCCAGCGACAAACGTACACAAAGACGCTGTATCAAAAGCGTTTGTTCTGTCAGCTCGTTTTAAAAATAATGTATCTGAAATGGAATCTCAATTGAGCATGAAATGTTGGAATTCGTAATTTTAAGCCGTGAAACTAGACGTAACATGCATAAAGTACCTGTTTGCTGGATATCAAAGCTTTGTCGTAGTGGCATATGAGACATGGATAGTTTCCATAGTTTGAAGTAGCGTGTCTATAATAAAAATTAATACCACCTAAAAGCGACTAAAATATAATTCGTCTAAATCAGTTCTGGTAATGCAAATTTCATATTAAAAATTATATGAAGAAATTCGCTTTTAGATGGTCCACTGAAAACCATTCAGTCATATTTCAAGTCGTTTAAATTTATTTATAAAGAATTTTGGAATACTTAATAAGTGAAAACTAGAACTAAACTGGTAATTTGGTAATTTTTACATTTTAGTTTAGTTTTAAAAATACTTTTAAATAAATGCTATGGGAAAATGCAATATCTGTCCAAAAAATAACCGCAATAGCTTAAAAACAAAATCTAAGTTAAGAAATTTTGACAAAAATAGTCTTTTTTCTCCAATAAATATGACTTATATTTGGTCGATCGAGAAGATCGCACTAAAAAAGCTCAAATGTTATCAGTTTTTATGCGTTTTCAAGATAGAGCACTATAACAAAACAGGTACTTCCGCACACACATTATTTTCATCATTGCGTTTTTTAATAAAAGTTCAAGAATATCGCCTGCTACTAAACATTTTATGCTTTGTCTACGTAGGGCGCTTGTTCTGATGGATCTAAGCCTTTCTTTAATATTGATTGCAGCATTTCTATTTCGAATTAGAACATAATAAATGTCGACTTTTCCTATATAAACTTCATTCTTAAGACGTCTTTATGAAGAATAGTCCAGTAGAGACGTTTGAGGTCAACTAATAGGATTACGGCGATGAATTCAACGCCTTGGAAACTTTTCATGTAAAAGCTGCCTGACTCAACAATCGGAATGTATAGGAGCTTCATCGTGCCGATAATATACTTGTATTTCTTTTTTATTTTGATCTTTAGAGGAACATCCTTTAGTAAGCCCAATAAAATATGTAAAAAATTTAAATAATTATGTAAGGTGATGTTTCGAAATAAAAGGGCTATTTACGATAAATAACACGGCACAATAATATGGCAACTTTTGTCTGATGATTGACTTTTATCACGTGATGTTTACTAATTTGACGTCGTTGATTTCAAATATACCCTCAGCTTTTTTGTAACAGCTCTTGTTTACGAGATATAGCTTTCACAAAAAAATCGCTGTGTTAGTGTGTTAATTTGCTTGTAATTAAGAAAATATTAAGTTTTCTTAATATAATTTGATATGGCATCATCAAGAACAGTTTGTGTCAATGATCCAAATCATTTTCGTTTCATTTGCGGAGAGTATATATTTAAAGAATACCGTTTGAATATGACAGCGTTCGCTTACAAAAATTATTTTGGTCACACACTGGAAATGAAAGACAAGCCTTGGATTTCGCAAAAGGTATGCAAAACGTGCGTTGAGTTTCTACGTTTGTGGACAAATAAGAAAAGGAATAAGTTTAGGTATGAAACCGCTATGATCTGAACTGACTCATTGAACCATCACGACGACTGTTATTTTTGTTTGGTGAACATAACTGGCATTAACCGAAAAAATCAAGCCAAATGGGAATATTCTTCCATACGGTAGGCACATAGACGTGTTTTGAGTTCTAAAATATGACTTAAACCTCAAGCTGATGCTTCACAGGAGGAGCCTATGCATTTTGAGGCAAAAACTGACAGTAATGATAGTGACTTTGAATGTGACCTGAAAACGCCAAAACTATTCAACCAAGATGATTTAAACCACCTTGTCAGATAAAAGGCTGCTTCAGAAATTTATAGTGAGTACACTATTCAAAGATTAGTCTAAAATGTGTTTCTTATGGAATAAATTAGGGTCGTTGTATTGCACATTCCATTAAAAATATTTTGCTCTGGTTTTAGACAAAATTAAATATGTGGAACACAATTGGCTCATATGTGTTGATTTAAAAATGGTCAACTTTCTTTTAGGCCAACAAGGTGGTTATGCAAAATGTCCCTGTTTTCTTTGTTTGTGGGACAGTAGAGCTAAATTTCAACATTGGACTAAAAAAGATTGGGCTCCTCGTTAAGCGCTAGTTGTAGGAAAACAGAACTTGATAAACTCACCTTTAGTATCAAGGGATCGTATAATTTTGCCTCCGTTACATGTAAAACTAGCACTTATAAAACAATTTGTAAAAGGCCTTGATAAAAATGGAAATTGTTTCCTTTTCCAATCAAAAAAAGTTTCTAAAACTGAGTGCAAAAACAATCAAAGCGGGAATTTTTGACAGGCCACAAATAAAATCATTAATAAAAGACTCAAATTTTGCGGATACTATGACAGAGATTGAGAAAACGGCATGGAATGAGTTTGTTTGGCTTGTTAAAAATTTGTTGGGAAATAACAAAAGTTCACTCAACACGTGAACTGATGAGTCACTTTCAAAGGCTTGGATGTAACATGAACATCAAGTTACACTTTCTTCACGACCACCTGGCTCTTCCCGCTCTTAGCCTATCAGGGCTACTTAACCACACACGATGGCTTACTGTTGTTGGATTCATAGCTCTCTGAAGCTTTAGCAAGAAAATCATTTTCTTTTCATTATAAGAATTAAATAAATCAGAATTATCTCTAAATTTATAAAAGAACACCCGTGTCATGTTTTTTTAACTAGAGCTGATACAGAAATTTCAATCACGGAATTGAAATCGTCATCAAAAATTGGACTAATATCATGTAACATAACCCAATCATCAGAAATGCTGTTGTGCAGTGTAATAAATAAACGTTTACTGAAAACGTTTCGAAACTGTGTTTCGACTGTTGTGTAAGGATTGTCGTCCGACCAAACATGGGAGTTGTGAATATTTTTGCCGCTGTCATGGGCACCGTTGACCATATTCTTCGACAGCTGTGTTCTCTTTACAAAAACCACAAGTAAATACCATATTTGCACATTCAAGATGTGAATAAGTGTTTGGCATTTTGTAACATTTTAATTATACGTGCTCGTAAATTTATTTATTTACTAATTTATTTAAGACCAAGAGAAATCCAAAATGGTCTAACAAATATATAAGAAACAAAGAAAGGATTATCTTTCGAGTTACAAATATACATACAAAAATAATTGTAATGTATAATAATAAACAGTAGTATATACTATAAAAAACATACATAGGTACACATACTAAGTCTTGTAACATTTTAATTGCATACGTTCGTAAATTTAATTATCTATTAGTTTATTTAAGACCAAGATAAATCCAAAATTATCTAACAAATGCACATATACAGGAAACAAAGTAATGATTATCATTCGAATTACAAATATACAAAAATAATCGTAATGTATAATAATAAATATTAATATATGTATACTACAAAAACATACACATGTACCCATATAAACTAATAACTAAATTAAATTAATAAAATCCAGAAAAACAAATGAGACGTAATTAACCTTTTCCCAATCAAATACTAGTATATTATAAATTGATTTGCACAGAATATATATGTTGTAATTCCTCCAGTGTATCCCTATTATAAATCTGTTTTAGGTGATATTGAAAACATTAATATCACTTGGCAAAGAGCTTAGTTCTCTAGATATTCGATTTATTGGGACATTATAACCATAGACTGTACAATGGAAGGACAATGCTTCATTACGAGATTCAAATCTAGGTATATGTTTTTATATGTTTTCTAAACAACGGAAGAAGAGAGGGTAGGCAGTCTATGTTATTATGGCATTTAGATCCAAACTTGAGCAATGATATTTTACGCCATGTAGACGATGATTGATAATTCAGAAATTGTAAGCGTTCAAAGTATGTGTAAGGAGATCTATCAGTAGTTAATAATTCATGAATTTTCGCTGAAATTTTTTCTATTCTATCAGCATGAAATTTGGTATGTGGATTCCAAACAGTACAGCAATATTCTGGAATGGATCTCATAGTAATCTAACACAAGGCGATGATGGCAATAACGTTTGTGGAATTTCGCATCTGACGTACAAAACCGCACAACTGATTGGCTTTGCAAATTAGGTCGTCAATGTTGAAAGAAAAGGTCAAAGCTGAATCATAGAGGATATGAAAATTTCTGGTAAGATCCATTCTCCACAGATACCCTCGACAACGCTCGATAGAATATGAATAGTCTATGCAATTGGCGTTAAATCAATGTTTTCAATATGTACGCTGACATTAACACATTGACACTAATTTAAGGAGTAGTAATCTGAAAACAATGTTAAATAACACTCCTTATTGCACGAATGCTACGATTAGAACAAAATATGTTTGCAATTTTATGATGCCGTAACTCGGAAACGGATAAAGAGCAGATAAAAATTGAGTTCCTTTTAATTATTTTATGTGTACAATACACCAGTTTTGTGCGCTCCTGCCAACGCACCCTATATTTTCAAATTACTTTTTACAAAAAAGGTCATTTCGGGATGTTTTTAATCGTCATGACACCATGTAAGGAAAGTGATTTACTTTTTGATCTAGTCGAAAAAGTAATTTAACATTTAGACAGACTTTTCTTAAATAGAGAAAGAAGATTACTATAGTCAAGAAAGAGCTCACAAAAGCGAAAAATGAATGGGGAAACATTGAAATTCCTCCTGGTTTCAAGGATTTGGCTAAGAATGCCCTTTTAGAACTATTACTCTCGAAGTCAACGGAAATATACGAAAATAATTGTAGGAATATTGAAATATACAAAAAGTAACTCAATTTTCTGAAAATGTTTGTTGCTTATTTTATTTGTGTATCAACTAAAATAAAATCCTTTACATTGTGGAGACATGTTAGAAGCAGCCTTAAATGCGAGAAGCAGCATTTATATTGGAAATTATTCTAAAATTATCTCGTATTTGAAAAGAAAATCCTACGAATATAAGCCGGAAAAGTCAAAATCCTAAAGAAAGAGGAAATTAATCGATTGTTAACAGGCACTCCAGATCATAAATATTTGAAAAAACTTTAAACCGTAGATTCATTCAAAAATAACATTGAGTGATAGGTGATAGATATTTAAAACTTCATCAAAAATACATTGCTCTTCGTTTCAAATATGTAAATAAATTGAGATCTTTTTTATTAAGTATCAAAAGGGTCAATGTTAGCGTCCAGTTGTCGGAAATTTTAAATTAAGTACTAAACGAGAAGTAATTTATTCAATTCAAATTTGCCAAATATAAAATCATACATTGGTCGATCCTAACAAAGAACGTCAGTTACATTATTAGTCAATGCAAAAGCAAATTTAACAGCCTCAAATGGCATCGAAGCTGGCAAACTGTTATTGTAGCTGAAAACTACGTATACGAACCTATAACAAATAAATTGGAATATCAACGAAAATTTTAGATTTCAATGAATTGGTATATAAAAATAAAATTGGTGTTTCCATTTCCACTAATTTTATTTTTATTTTATTTAATATACTTGACAACTGTTTCACCACACAGTAGCTTCTTCGGATATTTAAAGCAGACTAAATATTGAAAAAATTATAATTTATGTACGTTGCAGAAATTTTTGGAAATATTTTCTGCTCCCTGGAGAGATTCGAATTGACGATCTCATGTTTACCAGGTATATTTCTAAACCACTTGACTACAGAGAACAATGTTATTTGAATCGCATAAATTACGTTATGCTAACGGATATTAAAGAGAACCGAAATCGTACGTTTTAGTTGCATATATTATAATTATGTGCTTTCACAATTCGAATCTGAAAAATTCTAATTTTTATCGTCCTTTGTATCATATATACGTTGCAGAAGTCTTTGAAAAAATTTCTTGTTCTATGGTGAGATTCGAACTCTCGACCACATGCTTACCGTGCACGTGTTTAAACTACTTCTGGTCGATTGATGTAAACACGTGACCAATAAGTATGCGATCGTGAGTTTGGTGAGAATGGTGATATTCGAATGTACCAATGCGTCATAATTTGCATATGGAAACAGATATTAAATTATATGAAATTAAGGACCACCGTCTGTGGTCGTATGCTTTGGACACATACCTGGAAAGCATGAGGTTGTTAGTTCGAATCTCACTAGAGAAAAGAAATTTTTTTCAAAAACTAATGCAACCTACATAAAATTTACGTATCGATAAAAATTAGAATTTTTATCGCTACTACTTAGAGACTAAATTTATTGTCATTTTAATTTTAATACACATCGTCATAAATATCACTCCACTAGAGATCCTAATTGTATATTTTCATTTATTTTAAACATCCGAAGAAGGCTATTGCATGATAAAATAATTGTCATCTACATTGATTTAAATAAAAATAGAAATAGTGAAAATTTTGAACTGTGTATGGTCGTGTGCTTTGGACGCATGCCTGGAAAGCATGAGGTTGTTAGTTAGAATCTTACTAGACAAGAGGAATTTTTTTCAAAAATTAATGCAACCTATACAAACGGTATTGGCAAAGTTTTGCAATACAGCTTTGTTTATTTAATTTTTTCAAAGTAATTTCCTCTGCAGTCAATACACCTCTCCATCCTTTGAAACCAATCTTTAAACCAGTTCTGCCAAGTTTCACTAGGAAGTAAAGCACACTCGTCCCAAGCCCGCAGAGGGTCCTCATTAATGGAAAACCGCCTCCCTTTTAGCATCATTTTCACATGCGGGAACAGTGCAAAGTCACAGGGAGCAAGATCTGTACTGTAGGGAGGGTGCTCGAGAAGTTTCAATCCTGTCGTGGTCAAATATACGGTGCAGACTTTGGGGCGGTGAGTTGGAGCATTATCGTGATGCAGAAACCAGGTGTCCATTCTTGACTTTGGCCGCAGGTTCTTCATAGATCCAATGACTTTAGGCAGGTACTGTTCAGTATACCACTTAGCTGTGACTGTCTTCTGTGTGCCCAAAATGACGCGTTCCACAATTCCACTCGATTTAAAAAATACAGTTATCATTTTCTTCTTTGCAGATCGGGATTTTCTGACAACTACGGGTGTGTCCTCATCATCAAAGACCCAAACTTTGTTTTGAGCTTTGGTCGGTACGTCATAATAATACAGTCAAGTCTCGTCACCTGTCACGATGTTGTTCACACACCGAGATTGTCCCTTATTAAACTTTTTAAAATCTCCCGACACCAAGTCACACGTCGTGTAATCTGCTCTTCAGTCAGTCGATCCGGCACCCAGAGAGAACAAAATTTCTTCACGTGCAAACGATCATGCAGAATCAAACGAATTGCTGGTGCATTTAGGCTTGAAGTACCCTCTATCTGTTGGTAGGTCACTTGCCTATGTTCGCCAAGCATTTTCCTCACAGTAGTAACGTTTTCCTCCGTAACTGACGTTCGTGGCCTTCCCGGCCTCTCAGCATCCTCCACAGTTAAATTTCCCTTTTGGAATTCTCTATACCACCTGAATATCGTTGTGCGATGTGGACCAACATCACCTAGTGCAAGAGTCAATTCTTCGAAGCACTGGTCTATGTTTAAACCACGCACGAAATTATAACGCAAAACTGCCCTTATCTCATTTCGTGACCACGATGCCATCGCAAGTACTTTACACTCTAACTGCTAATGATTGACCGAGCCCATCGACATGGCGCGGCGGCTACTATGCAGGTATGAACATATCTCAACATGCAGCAACAAGCAGCTTACTACGATTCATTCAAAACTTTCCTAGTATCCTTTGTATAAAATTTACGTAGCGATAAAAATTATAATTGTTAGTTTCACAACGTGAAATCGCAATAATTAGAGACTGAATTTATTTTTTCATTTCCATTCTATTAAACATCGTAAAAAATATCACATTAGGGTTACTGCACTGTATATTTTCATTTATTATAACCAACCGAAGAAGGTTATTGCATGATAAAATAATTGTCATATACATTAATTAAAGTAAAAATAGATATATTGAAAATTGTGAACTGTGTGTTGTTGTATGCTTTGGACACATGCCTGGAAATCATGAGGTTGTTAGTTCAAATCTCACTAGAGAACAGGAAATTTTTTTAAAAACTAATGCAACCTATATAAAATTTACTTAGCGAAAAAAATTAGAATTTTTAGTTTCACAACGTAAAACCGCATAATTATAGACTAAATTTATTATCATTTTACTTTTATTACATATTGTCGAAAATAGCATTCCATTAGAGTTTCTACACTATATACTTTCATTTAATCTATTGCATGATAAAACAATTGTCATATACATACTCGTACATTAATTAAAATAAAAATAAAAGTAGTGAAAATTGTGACTGTATTTATTAATTTAGTCATGAATTTTCATCAAATAGAAGTCGAGTCAATCCAATATAATGAAAATGCTACTACTACTAATATCACTAATATAATGACTGAAAATAATCAGCTTTTATGTGCTTCCATTCAATTCGAAAATTATACAAACTGAACTATAACTTCTAATGTAAATTCCAGCAAATAATGACATAATGTGTTTCAAATTGTATTACCTTTTTTGAATGTATTTAAAATACCTAGTTTAACATCAAGTTATTTCATTTTACATAGATCACGCCGACAATTTGCTATCTAAAAGTCGTATGATGCTGTCAGGTGTGAGATATTTTAATTTGAAACTGTTATTAATCAATTACCGCTGTGTGTGATAGAGAATGGTCACACGTTGATGCATCAAATTATTACAAATTGAGAACATTAGTGACGTATGAAAGACATATTGTTAGTAACGCGATATATCGCGTTACTAAAGGTATGTAAGTATTGAAAATAATAAAAATGGTTGATGGAGTTCCGGCCTAACTTTAACGTTATAATAATAAAGTTAATTGTAATAGACTAATAATAAACTTCATTCAGAACGCGTGGAAATCTGTAAGACAAGATATTAGTTGAAATAAAAGAACAAGGTTGACCCCAAAATTTTATTTGCTAATTTAAGTAAAAGAAATGTTAATGCTTTGCATGTATTAATAAAAATAATTAATAAGCGAGAGCAATAGATAAGAGGAAAAATAAAATAAAAATGCTGTTAGAAAATCAATTAGGTAATAAAGCTGTGTATTAAAATATACAAGAATGAGTAGGCGAACGCTATGTGGGTGTAACTTCCGTGTGTGTGTATATCTTCTTGGACAGGATCTGCTATAAAGGGTTTTCCAATAAGGACTTGACAACTTTTTTTCAAAATAAAATGCAGACCATTTGAGATATTTCAAAAACTTTACTATCGGGTTGAAGTACAATCAAAACATTTATGAATGGAACTCGACTTCGTTCATATGGCCACCGCGGGCACGTTTGCAGCGGTCGATTCGTTGGACCCAATTTTCGATGACTCGGCCACACAATTCAGCCGAAACGGCTGCTATTTCGCGTTCAATGTTGGCTCTGAGCTCTTCCAACGTTGTCGGCTTGTTGTGCATAGACCAATGACTTGACGTAGCCCCAAAGAAAAAAGTCTAGAGGCGTTAAATCGCACGAACGAGGCGGCCATCGTCTGGTCCATTTCTTGAGATAACACGCTCATCAAACTTACTCTTCAATAAATCGATTGTAACGTGTACTGTGTGGCTTGTGGCACCGTCCTGCTGAAACCACATGTTGTCCAAGTCCATATCTTCCAATTCGGGGCCAAAAATAATCGGTAATCATGGCGCGATAACGATTACCATTCACAGTAACGTGACGATCATTATCGTCGACGAAAGAATATGGCCCTATGACGCCGCCGGCATGCGAACCGCACCAAACAGTTATTTTTTGTGGATGAAGTGGTGTTTCATGAAGCAGATGTGGATTTTCACCCGACCAGTAACGCATATTTTGCTTATTGACTAATCCATTGAGCCAAAAATGAGCTTCGTCACTGAAAATGATTTTGCGATGAAATTGATCATCTTGGCGCATCTTTTCCAGAGCCCAATCGGAGAACGTACGTCGCTTCAAATGGTCCATCGGCTTCAATTCTTGAGTCAGCTTGATCTTGTATGGATGTAAACCAAGATCCTTACGCAAAACGATGCCCAACTCTTGAGAACGCCGTGGAATTGACTGATCTGGATCATTTGCTACGGACGTTTCAACGGCAGCGATATTTTCGACACTTCGACCAACCCGTTGTCTCACTGGCACGGCAACATCACACAACGAATATATAGACTCAAATTTTTGCACTAAACTTGTTACTGCCTGGCTACTAGGGCGAGAATTACGACCGAAAATCGGAGTCAACGCTCTTAAAGTAGCGGTCACCGACTCCGAATTTCTGTAGTAAATTTTTATAATTTGCAGACGTTGTTCGTTCGTATACTTTACCATGATCAAAATGTTAAGTTTACTGAATAAATTGACAGTGACAGTTCGATGATTAGTGAAAGGATGCGTTCACAAATTGAATTAAAAGTTGTCAAGTCCCTATTGGAAAATCCTTTATATACAATTAAGCCAATTGACTGATTTGGATTATTTGCTACGGACGTTTCAACGGCAGCGATATTTTCGACATTTCGACCAACCCGTTGTCTCACTGGCACGGCAACATCACACAACGAATATGTAGACTCAAATTTTTGCACTAAACTTGTTACTGCCTGGCTACTAGGGCGAGAATTACGACCGAAAATTGGAGTTAACGCTCTTAAAGTAGCGGTCACCGACTCCGAATTTCTGTAGTAAATTTTTATAATTTGCAGACGTTGTTCATTCGTATACTTTACCATGATGAAAATGTTAAGTTTACTGAATAAATTGACAGTGACAGTTCGATGATTAGTGAAAGGATGCGTTCACAAATTGAATTAAAAGTTGTCAAGTCCCTATTGGAAAATCCTTTATATCGTGATCGCGATATGCGATATATATATATAAGTTTCTGATGCACATACCGTCAGTATACTATTTGCTCTATAACTATATCTCTCACCAAAGGACATTCTTCACAATGGACACAGACAGTAACTACAGTAAATTTAAATGACAAGTTCTTTATTGCAATTCGTATAATTTCTAAACATAATTATTATATGTAATTACATACACATAAATGTATAATAATTATGACTGCTGTAACATTCTTAACAATGGACATGAGCAACATATAATTAAGGCAGGTAATAAGTACAACTATAATGATGGTCTTATGTAAAACAGCTATAGCTTTTATAGCATTCAGTTGATATTTAGAGCTTTAACAAGTTAGATATCTAGTGTTTTAGTGTTCGTACAAGTAATGTGGCTACGAAAAAGAGAAAATTTCTCAGTTTAGAAGAAAAAATTGATGTTATTCAGTGCGCAGAGAAGAATAAACTTAGTGTGAGAGTGCTTGCGGAAAGATGCTGTATAGGTAAAAGTCAAATGGACATTTTGAAAAGCAAAGTTGATACTAATAGACGGTTTGTCTGCACTGGACCAAATAATGTGACTGGTTTTGCAAATTCCGCACTAAGAATATTTCATTGTCCGGTAAAATGATAAGGGAAAAAGCTCTCGAGGTTGCACAAGAGCTAAATTATAAATTCAAAGCTTCGAGTTGCTGGCTTGATAAGTTTTCTCAGTGACACAACATATTGCTTCGAACAATTTGTGGTGAAGCCGCCGCAGTAAATGTGGATGAAATATTTGTTTGGAAAAACTGTTGATAACTATCACAACGGAATACTAACCGAAAGATATTTTTAATGCACATGAATCTGGATTCCTTTCCGGGTTTTGTCAAACAAAACCTTTGCATTAAAAGCTGAAAAATGTTCAGGTGGCAAAGTTGCTAAGGAAAGATTAACTGTTCCTTTGTGTGCAAATAGGAGAAAAGGAAAGACTTTTAGTAATTGGGAAAAGTAAGAATCCACGATGCTTTAGAGGAGTAAACATTGAGAAGTTGCCAGTGGAGTGGTATTCTAATAAAAAAGCGTGGATGACGAGGGAAATTATGACAATTTGGTTAATCAAATTTGATAGAAAAATACAACAGCGGAATAGAAAACTTTTTTTATTTTTAGGTAACGCCACGTCACACCAACACTTTAGTTACAAAATGTTGAACTAATATTTCGACTCCCAAACATTACCTCTCATTGTCAACCACTTGATCAAGGGTGTATCAATAATTTTAAAACCAACTGCAGAAAGCTTTTAGTTAAGAGACTTTTATCGTCTATGGATCATTGTAAATCTATCGAACATATAGAAAAATTCATTAACATTCTCAATGCTCTAATATGGACCCTTACTGCTTGGAAAACTGTAAGCGCTGAAACTATCAAATGTTTTCTTAAAGCTGGATTTGGTGAGTGGAATGCCGAAGATATTTGCGAGGATATTGACTTCAGTGCTGAAGACGATGTGCCACTGTCAGAATTTTGTAAACCCTATCCTGACATATTATCGTATGCACAAATTGATGATAATTTGCATACCGAGAATCCAGATATTAGCATATAAGAGTGTGTGCGTGAATTTCAAAACAGTACCAATATACGTGATAGCGACAGTGAGGATGATGATATTATTTCAGAAACTTAAGACATTAACGAAGATTATGAAAAGTTAAAGGCTATTCAAAGTTTATTTTTCTTGTCTGGTGATATTACTCAAAGAGAAAAAGGTGCTGAGATAGTATGCAATGCACACAAATTGTAAAAAGAAGAATTGAAAACCTAAAACGAACTAAAATTTCAGATTTTTTAAAATAAGTTAGTTTTAAGTATGTTGTAAGAATAAATTAATTAAAAATTATTTATACTCTTTCTTTTTTCCACCAATGGATCTCTGAGCAATGGGCAGTTTTATATACACCGCTAGTGTCAGTTATACAGAAAACCTACTGTAATAGACGTTTATTTTAACATTTTAAAAGAAAACTTTAAAATAGAATATTAAAAAACAAGTGGCTAGATATTTTTATTTCCATTATAACTAAGATTCAATCTAAACCGTTTATATTGTTCATTTGTGGATGATTTATGATGTTTCACACACTATGCCTATTCCATCAGAAACTCTAAACCTAAATCCAATTGATCACTTGCAGTTAATTTGAAAAATGCGTCAGAAACAATACAACTAGTAAAGCAGAATTAAAATCATTTTTTGGAATAAATAAAGTTAAGTAGTTACAATATTACAGAAAAGTTAGTGTATTTCATGCCTGGTAGCATTGAAGAATTATTAAAAGAATTAATCTAACAGTTAATTAATTTTTGTACGTAATTTTACTGTAGGAATAAAAGTATGCAATTGCGTCTTCAAAAGATTCAAATAATTTTTGCGTTAAAAATATTTTTGGTAATTTTCATGATACATTTAAATACTGTCCGTTATACAGAGAACATACTGTATGTAGAGGTTGGTAGAAAAGTTTTGAAAGCAAAAATGAAACAATGTGAATTTTTAAATGAAATTAGTTTTTTTATTCAATGCAATCTCCCTCATCTTCAATACATATATTCCAATGATACTCCAATAAGTTTATACCATCTCTATGATGATTTTCTGGAAGCTCTGCAAAATACTGTTCCACGACTGAAATAGCTTCTTCATTTGATGAAAAACGCTTTCCACGAACGAATTGTTTCAAGTTTCTGAAGAGGTAGTAATCACTTTGAGCCAAATCTGGTGAATACGGTGGTTGTTCAAGTAATTCGTACTTTAATTCATTCAGTTTAGCCATCGTCAAAACACTTTTGTGTGAAGGCACATTGTCTTGATGAAAAATTATTTTTTTTCCCGCTAAACCAATGCAATAATACTCTGAGCTAATTGCTTTACCTTTTTCAAGATAATCAATCAATAAAATTCCTTTTGTATCCCAAAACATTGATGCTATAATCTTTTTTGCCGATCGTCCTGACTTCACCTCTTTTGGAGTTGAACAACTAACCGTAGTCCACTGTAATCGTTCTTGTTTCAATTTAGGATCATGGTGGTAGATCCAAGTCTCATCCATAGTTATAAAACAACGCAAGAAATCGGTTTTATTCCGCTTGAAACGCACCAAGTTACGCTGAGAAATTTGTTTTTGATTCAGTTTTTGTTGAATTGTTAACGAATGCGGCACTAACTTCTCAAACAGCTTTTTCGTATGTAATTCTTCATGTAAAATATGGAGTACTCATTCGTCTGAGATGCCTATGGTATTAGCAATTTCACGCTTAGTTAAATTCAGATATTCACTAACCATATTATGTACTTGCTCAATGATTTCTGCTGTTATAGCAGTTTTTGGTCGTCCACTACGTGGTTCATCTTCGACGCTTGTACGACCACGTTAAAACTCTGAAACCCATCGATGTACTGTTGGAAATGAAGGAGCACATTCCTTTAACACGGTCACCATTTTTGAATGAATCTCTGTTGCTGATAAACCTTCCAAAACAAAGAATTTTATCACAGCGCGATATTCAGTTTTTTCCATTGTTAAAAAATACACCGACACGTCTAATTCAAATGGATTGCTAACAATGAATGAATTGACAGATCGAGATAAAATTTTTAGTGTGTTCATATGACACATGAAATATTAAAATGGCGGATGGATTTTGATTCCTCTACTGATTAATAGGTGTCGCTTTCAAAACTTTTCTACCAACCTGTATATGGTATATAATGTGAAATTGAAAATTGGTAACAAAACGCCCATTTTTCTTGTGATACACATCGAGAAATAAGCTGCTTTGCCTATATTTAAAATACGCATATTTTTAAAGATTATATCTTGTACCTTCTAATATTACTATGTCATAAATAAACCAGGGAAGTAGAAATGGCCTTTTCTTATTACTTTAGTATAATTTTGTTATTAATAAAAAGTTTCGTAATACACTAACTAATTACAATTTAATTCTTTTTATTTCTATTTTAAACTCCCAAAATTTTTAATGCGAACATATTTTTTGCAAGGAAAGCGCGCCTTGTACCTTCGAAAATTAGAACAAATAGTAGATATTTAAGCTTTGCCTTGAAAAAACACAAACAAAAAATATCAACGAAAAGTGCTAACAAAGCAGAACAGAAGAAAACAAAAAAACATAAAAGAACATATTTTTCATAAACGATGTACATTACGGCAGCGGTCATAATCAAAAGGGTTGAAGAACACTGTTGGGCACATCGTTCCTTTTTGTCAAGAATCCAGACAATCGGTAAACCTTAGGGGTGGATGTTCTTCAGTGTCTTTCACATACTAAAAATTACTTAAGGTCTAAAATTTCTGTTCGAGGGCGGATGATGTGATTGCTCTCGTCAGTAAATTCCGTTGGAACGTCATCTCTTATTCGTCATTTGTCATCTGTAATCTTTCGAGATAGTCCATGATGTCGAGGTTATAAATTACGTTTGGAGGTGAGAATGCGGTGTAGGAATACAAGACAAAATGACAAATTTTGTTACAAGGTTCACAAGATAAAATATTATCCTCCTGGTAATGTTGTGTTAGTAATTTTCTGTATCATTTAATAATTATTTCTGAAAAATTGTTTTCCATCTCCACAGTTTTATTGCTCGCTTATTAATGTATAATTTTTCAATACGAAATTTAACGTATTTAAATAAAGACATCGGAAAATTTGAATGAACAGAGACAAATTCGATTTTTTTCTTAATTATTTCTTTTTCCAATAAAAAACTTCTTCATCAATTTCAACAGAATTTCTTATTACAAAGTAAAACTAAGTAAATAAACGTTATTTTATGTTATTTTCATTGCTATTAAAAACATTAAACAAAAAAGTACAGTTTGGTTACTTAGCTTAGAAATTTTGTTGGAATTTTTAAAAAAGAAATTAGTAAAAAAAGCAAATATTTAAGAAGTCGAATTTATCAATGGTCTTTCAAATTTTCCGGTGTGTTAATGTAAATGTATTTTCGGAACAGAATAATTTATACATCTTTGTTTGTTTTAAACATTTAATGAATAACAAAATTTATACTGATCAATAAATTATAACCCCTTTTCCACAATAACTATTTGTAAAATTCTGTATACGCATTTCGACAACCAAGTTGTCATCATCAGCAGATAATTTCAAAGTGTCGCACCTGGTAAAACACGGCGAAAAAATTGTACGAAAAATAAACTCCGTACGCGATCCGCACCGATTGTGCACTGATGTGCACATCTTGGTTTTCGGTTGTCGAAATGCGTATACAGAATTTTACAAATAGTTAATTGTGGAAATTATATATCAACCTTATTGATCAAGTCAATCAACCACAGGCTCCATCAAATTTCAAAATTTATACTGTTAATTTTTTTAGTAACATGTACTTCCCTCACGAGCTCATCTAATTGCAGTCATACATCTTACCATACTTCTTAGTACTTGATAATGATAAATAATAACTCGATAATCTATTCTTCTGTAAACTTCTATTGTTCTATATTTTGGACACCAGTAATTTGTGTCTTAACCCATCTGCCCAGCATATCCCAAGCATGCTCAATTGGATTCAGATCCAGAAGACATATTGGACAATTCGTTGTCGTTATATCAACACTATTTAAAAACACAATCGAATAGTAATAATAGCATTGGAGCTGGGTAGTCGTGTCTACTCGACAAGGACAGGCCATTGTGTAATGACAATCGATAAGAGCGAATGCATACTGCACATATATATACAACCGTCTATAAGTTTAATCGCACTACAGATAATTTTAATTGCAGAAGGAAATAATAAGTTAATATATTGAAATTTTATCCAAACTAAAATCGTTTTACATATTTGCACGTTATTTAACGGGAGATTATTCCTTACTCGGAATTGTTTATTGTATGGTTTATTACGTGGACCTAATAGCCAGTCTTTACCTGAAATTTGTGCGCTTGTAAGGATATATTTTATGTCTATTACTTAGTGAATACTCAGTATTCACGTTGTTAATGAAGTGTCAGCAAGTGTTATCGAGTGAGCGCATTTTTTTTAATTGTGTTTAAAACATGGCAAGGAGAAAGCAACTAACTCTTGAACAAAGGGCAAGAATTATTGCTTGGCACGAAATAAAGCTTTCTAATAGAGCAACTGCCCGAAACTAAAAGTTTCCGAGTATTATGTTCGTCAAACTATAAAGAGAATGGCAGAAACTGGCCAACTCGGGCACCGAAAACGCAGTGGACGGCCGAGGATAACTACTAAAAGAGAAGATTAAACGCCGTTTAGCTGAAGCTGGACTTAGAGGTCCAGTAGCAGTAAAAAGCCACGTCTGTGTGCACATTATAAACAAAAAAGATTGGCCTGGGCGAGAACACACCGGTACTGGACTGTCGAAGGATGGAAACAAGTCTTATGGACAGATGAATCCAAATTTGAAATTTTTGGAAATAAACGCCGTACTTTTGTTCGTCGTCGTGTCGGCGAAAGAATGCTAGATAAATATGTGTTTGAGACAGTGAAACATGGTCGTGGAAATGTGATTGTTTGGGGTTGCTTTGGGAAAATTGGTGCATATCCCAGAAAGAACGACAAAAGAAGTCTATTTAGGTATAATAAAAGGGCATGCTCTTCCATCAGATATGAAGCTAACAGGTCCGGGGTTTGTTTATCAGTAATATAACGACCCTAAACACACAGCAAAAATTGTAAAAAGGTTTTTCGCCGACCAAACTGCAAAAGGAATCCTTACATTAATGACATGGCCACCCCAAAGTCCAGACTGCAATCCGATAGAGCTGTTATGGGACTAATTTGATCGTGAAGTCCGTAAAATACCTCCTACTAGCAAGACAGATCTTTGGTGTAGGTTGCGGAATGCATGGAACTCTATCGATGAGGAATATGTCGACCGAATAGTTGAACGAATGCCACGTGTTTGTGACCCCGTGATCGCAGCCAGGTATGGTTACTTTGACGAAAGTAAAATTTAAGCTAACTTATTATAATATTACTTAGATTAATAATGTCAATTGCTTGAATTGTATGTTAATTTAGTATTTTATAAATAAATCTGCCATGAAAATAAACTGTCTCTTTAATATCATTGCGCAATTAAAATTATCTGTAGTGCGATTAAACTTATGAGCGGTAGTGTATATACGTGCACATATGTATATATACACGTGTGCGTGCTTGAACATATGTTTTCTCGGAGAAGAGATGAAATATTTGTGTCTATATTTCTTCTGCATGGAAATTTTTTGGCTCCGATGCGAACTGTTATTGGAGCGAGTGTTAATTGGACTCACACCGATGAAGATGTCAGCTTGTGTTTTGAAACGTCGAGCAAATAACGGTTCGTATTATAAGCAAGGAACTACCACTCTGAAAAAAACTGGAAAGGCAAGATTTTTCATATATACTTTTACATGCAGTCAACCAGATCTTGAAACGAAACTCTTGTAGAGGTAAAAAGATAGCAAAGAGATAATATGCATCGTTCAGAGTTTGAATGTTTCAATAGCAAACATTCATGAATTATATTTTGAACTTCCCCCGTATTCAGTTTATTCTTTAGATTTGGCAACCCCAGACTTTTTCTTTTTACCCAATCTGAAATAAATTTGGACATGTTTCATGTTTGTTTTCAATTTGATAAAACTTTCTTTTCAGAAAGAATGTCCCTGAACTAAATTAAACAAATTACAGGGATAATACGTTTAAAAATATAATAAGTTTCTACAAAAAGATTCGTGTTTTCCTATTTAAACTCACTGATTCGCCCTCATAAATATGAACTTTTAGTAATAATACCAGACATCGAAACCTATCATAATACTATGTATATAAACATTCTCCTGTTCAGAATAATATATAATTTACATACACGTGGAAAGTTATCGATTTCTATTTCAAAGAATATAGCTGGCAAAATAGAAATAATAGCTCTTTGAATTTTAATACGAATATGAATATATGTCAAGAACAATGTGTTGTAAACAGACTGTATATTAGTTCCCATATTTTCCATCGGTGAAATTGGCTTGCCTCACAATAGTTGTAATTATCGGAAATTAGACGTGATATGGAAAAAGGATTGGAAAATTCAAATTAATGTTTTGTTCAAACCGCGTAGCCAAGTGTAATATTTGGACTTTCGAAAAGCGCTCGAACTGGTTTTTTAAATTAAAACAGATACTTTTTGTAATTGATGCAGTCGATTAGAAATAAAATTTCACGGCCGATTATGTAAAATGGAAACACGAATTTAAAAAAAAAGAAAAAGCTTTAAATATGGACTTATTTCAATCAAATTGTATCAAAGTCGCCTTTTCTTTGTGATTTTATTTAATAAAAAAAATAGCTTGGAGAAATGCACGAACATGAATTTGGAGCAAGATAGAATAAGTTATATAAACAAGAAAATTAGTGTATATAAGCTGTACACCTTAGATGAAATGAGTCCAACTAGAGTTTCATTAAATCTGTAGTAATACCGAAATTCCCTACCGATTCGCAAAGCAAATCTAATATATCATTTACTTTAATTAAAGGACTTCATACGATAGTAGTAGAAACTATTTTCTGTAAAATTCTGTCACTTTTTATATTTCTTTATATATTTTTATTATGAATGCAAAATATGTCATTAGATCTGTTAAGCAATAAGTATTTTTTCACAATTTATGTTTAGTTTGTCAATTTCTTATAATGCTGTGTATTTTAAGTTAAGCATATATGTAAATATAAGCATGCAATATGTAATGACATTCAAACGTGCAGAAAATATGATGCGGCAATATATTGTATTTCGAACCTTTTACGTACTGAATTAAAGTCTATACAAAGGGTACTAGGAAAGTTTTGCAATACAGCTTTGTTTATTTAATTTTTTCAAAGTAATTTCCTCTACACTCAATACACTTCTCCATACTCCGAAACCAATCTTCAAACCAGTTCTACCAAGTTTCACTAGGGAGTAAAGCGAGGACAGTGCAAAGTCACTGGAAGCAAGATCTGGACTGTAGGGAGGGTGCTCGAGAAGTTTCAATCCTGTAGTGGTCAAATATTCGGTGCAGACTTTGGCGCGGTGAGCTGGAGCATTATCGTGATGGAGGAACCAGGTGTCCATTCTTGACTTTGGCTGCAGGTTCTTCATAGATCCAATGACTTTAGACAGACACTGTTCAGTATACCACTCAGCTGCGTTCCAAAATTCCACTCGATTTGAAAAATACACGTATCATTTTCTTTTTTACAGATAGGGATTTTCTGACAATTACGGGTGTGTCCTCATCATCAAAGACCCAAACTTTGTTTTGAGCTTTGGTCGGCACATCGGGACAATCTTGGTATGTGAACAACATCGCGACTGGTGACAAGAGTTGACATAGTACAGTCAACTCTCGTCACCTGTCACGATGTTGTTCACATACTGAGATTATCCCTTAATAAACTTTTTTAGCATTTCCCGGCACCAAGTCACACATCATGTCATCTGCTGTTCAGTCAGTCGATGCGGCACCCAGAGAGAACAAAGTTTCTTCACGTGCAAACGATCATGTAGAATCGAACGACTTGCTCGTGCATTTAGACCTGAAGTACCCTCTATCTGTTGGTAGGTCACTCGCCTGTCCTCGCCAAGCATTTTCCTCACAGTAGTAACGTTTTCCTCCGTAACTGACGTTCGTGGCCTTCCCGGCCTCTCATCATCCTCCACAGTTAAATTTCCCCTTTGGAATTCTCTATGCCATCTAAATATTGTTGTGTGATGTAGACAAACATAACCTAGTGCAAGTCATTTCTTCGAATCACTGGTCTATGTTTAAACCATGCACGAAATTATAACGCAAAACTGTCCTCATCTTATTTCCTAGTACCCTTTGTATAATTCATTACGTAAAGGGTTTAAAATGCTTAGTAAAAATGTTTCATTTATGTATTACATATGATATAAAGACGTACACTATATTACAGAAAAGTTTAGTTTCATTTTAAAGGCATACGTAATTATATGTCATGCTTCGAATAAAATTAGTGCAGTGAGATGTTTCTGTATATCTCAAATATATATCTTCCTCATTGTGTGAAATTTGTATTCTAAAATCTTATTAAAGAGTAAAACATTGACCAAACACTCTTATTGTGTATCTTAAGGTTCGAGTATAATTTCTTGTAATATTAAAAATGCGATTTTATCGGAATTTGAATCGAATAGAATCAACATGTTCTAACAACAGTTCAAAAGTAAATATGTACCTAAAAATATAACATTGTGAAAGATACATACAATATCGGCAATATGGTTAGAGAATATGGTGTACCTAAATAATGCTGTAGAACAAATTAAATGTAAACCTATTAATATACAATCTTTTTGTGTAGTTTTTGCAAATAACTAATTTGTTTATAAATATGATGTCGACTAAAATGCGGGTTACTGTACATATCTTAATAATAATATTATAGGAATTGTTAGATAATCTTTTGGCAATAGTATACTAACTGTAGCAAGAAAATGTGCTAGAGGTGACATAAGCGAATTAAGAATTTTTTTTAAATATTAGAAAGCAAGCGTGTAAAGTAAAACTCAATTCTCAATGAGATAAATTAAATTAGAAAAAATTAAGAAAATTAATTTGAGACATTTTAAAAGCAAAACAAAATTATAGGATTCACGACGTAGTTAACGTACTGTTTGCATGAAAGGGAGAGAATTCGTCTGCGTTTCAAGGCAATTACTCAGTTAATTCCATTATATTTTTTGATGAAGTGTTAAAGAGACCTTTACATTTCATTTAAGATACTAATAACGTTTTACAAATATTAATTAAGTTAATTCCTTACGTATTTGGGACTTATAAATTGATCTTTAGTTCAGACTGAATTAGATTCATTTATTTTGTTTAAAGATATATCAAAAATATATGGATAATATAATCAGTCTTTCAACAATCCTAATCCTCTTTTCGAGCTCATCTCGTTTGTCGGTAATATTGTTACAAATAACAAAAAAATATTTATATTTCAGGAAATGTCATAACCTACTTATAACCAACGAAAAATTTTTCAAAAATTTCTGTCACACTAAATTGTTTAAATTTATTAAATATACTCCTATTATTAATTTACTATTTATTTATGTGCACCAGAATAACTCAGTTTTAAAATAATTAATAATGTACTAAATTTCCAATTCTTTCATATTAAAAATAAATTTAAAATTTAAATTCAATAAAAAGAATCTTTTAATTTAAAAATATATTATATATTCGAGTCAATCAATTTATTAATTTTAGCACTTCCAAATTAACTTTAACTTAATTAACTTTCAATCAATATAAATAAAACATGAATACTCAAATCTGAATATTCAAACATCTTCAAACCCCATTTCAAATTATCTGACCCTTTTTCCGTAAAAGACCATGTTTCTTTAGAATCACCTGGTGTGCACAGGATTCCTTGTTCATGCGGCAGAGCATATATTAGTGAAACAAAGCGGTCTGTCGGCACTCGTGTTTCTGAACATGAGCGTTGTACTAGGTTGCTGCGCATAGCCGGTTCTGCACTTGCCTAGCATAGGCTGGAAACCGGGCGCCATATTCAGTTTAATTCGACCAAGATCCTATCCCGCACTAACCATTTCTATGGTCGCAAAATCCGTGAAACTATAGAGATCTTTAAGCACCCCAATAATCTCAACCGCGATGATGGCTACCCCCTACATAACGCTTGGCAATCCTGCATCTCTAATCTACCCAACCGCAACCGTAACGCTCCATTGACCCATGACCCATTATCCATATATAAACGCGTCCCCCATCGACTTACACCAGTTTCAGTGCAGTAGTTCAGCCCTGAAGATGTCCCATACAAATGGGTACAGCAGATATACTAGTGACGCGGTTCCAGCCCGGAAACCCAGAAGCAGATAGCATGGACCACGACCGCGGAAGTCTACGTACCAAATGAATATATCATTAAATTAATATTACAAAATTAATATTCTTAAATTTAGTAAACAATACTATTCTTACCTTTAAAATACAAATATAAGTAATTTTGAAATAAGCTATTATATGTAAACTATTTAGATACATATATCACTTAAATATACTTAGATTTTGACATTAATAAAATAATTAATGTCATATGTGACAAATATCATATATGGAATTTATTATTTATATAACATTTAATAATTTTATAATCCTCTTTTAACAACTATTACAATAATGATTATTTTCCATTAATAGATCTTAACGTTATTTAAGAAATCTTTAAATATTCAGTTATTCTGTTGTATACGTATGAATATTTATAATTTATTTAAATGTATTTTAAAGAGTTTATAAAATTGATACTTTATAAGAAAATTGTTTGCACTTACTAAGTTGTTCTTACACTATTTGACAGAAGCAAGTGTCCGTTTGACATATAAAATCGAATGATCTGTTTACGTTTATTATTGGTGTTGAGATAATGTATCAAACTTCAGCAATAATACACCTGCTGAGGTGGGTTCAGCTTAACGATAATTACATATTGTGTTTAATGTATATAGTCGTAATTTTTATTATACTATTAAATTTAATAAGACCAGAAACATTAAAAACCATTTTCAGTTTGATATGCGAAGGATATGATATCCTGTGAAGTAAAAAATATTGCTGTGCCAATTTGGGTACAACGGTTACAAGTATGCTAAATACGGATTCAAATTATATACAAAATTTTTTCAATTTCTTCGGAGTTTCGCATTTATATAAATTAACAATGACCTCTGCCAATCACAAAATATTTTTTGATAACTTTTTTAGAAGTTGCGAGTTGCTAAATGATTCACGCCACTTAGGATACCGTGCAACAGGAACAATCAGAGAAAATCGCACCAAGAAATGTCCACTGTCTAGCACAAAGGAAATGATGAAGAAGACAAGAGCCGACTTCGACTATTTTTATCAAACCTGTAGTTCGAAACTACAGGTTTGATAAAAATAATAACTATTATTGGTCCGCTGAAGGACAACAGTATTTGCACTATAGCTACTAATTACGATTCTTGTGAATCACTAGGAAAAGTAAAACGATGGTGTTCAGGAGAAAAACAAGAAGTTAATATGCAAATCCCACACTTGTTCCAAAACTATAACAAAAGTATGAGCGGAGTAGATGAAATGGACCAATCTATATCTTTCTACAGAATTAGCATCCATGGCAAAAAAATTGTGGTGGAGTTTATTCCCTTATATGATTGATATGGCCATATCAAATGCGTGGCGCTTACATGTATAGTCCTCAGAAAATATCATGGACCAATTGCAATTTCGTCGAACAATAGTTTGGTTTTACCTGAAACAGTCATTGAAAACCCACTCAGCTCGCCCTTCGTCTTCAAATATTGAAGGATTACAACTAGATGGCGCTGATCATGTTCCTGAAAAGGTTCCAAAACGTGTGCCTTGTGTTTATTCACTTACATGATTGATATGGCCATATCAAATGCGTGGCGCTTACATGGATAGTCCTCAGAAAATGCCATGGACCAATTGCAATTTCGTTGAACAATAGTTTGGTTTTACCTGAAACGGTCATTGAAAACCCACTCAGCTCGCCCTTCGTCTTCAAATATTGATGGATTACAACTAGATGGCGCTGATCATGTTCCTGAAAAGGTTCCAAAACGTGTGCCTTGTGTTTATTCACTTACATGATTGATATGGCCATATCAAATGCGTGGCGCTTACATGGATAGTCCTCAGAAAATGCCATGGACCAATTGCAATTTCGTTGAACAATAGTTTGGTTTTACCTGAAACGGTCATTGAAAACCCACTCAGCTCGCCCTTCGTCTTCAAATATTGAAGGGTTACAACTAGATGGCGTTGATCATGTTCCTGAAAAGCTTCCAAAACGTGTGCGTTGTGTTATCTGCCACAACAGAAGCCACTGGAGTTTGCAAAAAGTGTAATAAAACATTATGTATACAAAAACCTTGCTTTTAAAAATTTCACTCATAGGTGGCCATTGTACCAATTTGGGTACATTTCTTTTTTGTCTTGGAAAAAGTTTTTTTTTTAAATATTTTTTATTTTTCTACTATTTCGTAATACTAATAATAAATATAAAAAGAAATTTTCAAATTTATCCTTATGGTTTTTCTTTGGCTTTAAATGGGTTAATGATTATTCACTTTTTCACAATTTATTATCTTAGAAACTATTCTTTTCCATAGCTTCACGTCTTAGAAAATCCCTTGTTGCATATATTAAAAAATCTATTATTTATATCTTTAGCATGTCTCCCATCAATCAATGTATTGTACTTTGATACTTTGACATCATACTCTAAATAACTCTCTTTCAATTATTAGATATAATTATATTATCATTTGCAATATATTTAATACTTCATATTCTTATCATATCGCATTTTTAAAAAATATTTTCACAGACAATTTTCTTTCATCATTCCAAAACTTTTTGTTTACTCCTTCTTTTCTTCCATAGAAACTTATTTTTTCTTTTCTTCTCGTCAACTTTTAACAAAAGTTTAAATACATAATAAGTTTTAAAATTATTTTAGATATTTTAAATAATCATATTCAAATCTCATTGCAGTGTAAATACAATGAAATTAATTATTATTATTGTGTATTTAAATAATCTACCTTGTATTTCATTGTTTACTTACCTCTACTTGACTGTTTATTTACTATAAATTTACACGTACAAGGGATCTTCATATAGAGCAAATGATAAAAAGGTGAATAAAACTGACATTTTTAGAGAACGATGTGGGGGATCGTGAGTCGAGCAACATTTTCCAGAGCTAGAAACAGTCTCAATTTTGTTGCTTTTTCTATACTCGATCGTTCATCCTGCAATGCCTATTAAACTGAATGTGCGAGGAAGATCCATAATACGCAGTTAAGCGGAATCAGATTGATTAAATTAAACGTATGCTTAAGTCGTATCGGGGGAAAATATTTATCTGCAAAGCAGAATAGTTGCAAACCTATATACATTTTGCGCCATGGTAGATTTCTTTCAATGATATATACATATGTATATATATTAGGTGCGCAACTAAGTTCTCGCTGTTTTTCAAGAGATGGCTCCAGTAGTAAGTACTGGTCGATTTTGACATAACCAAAACGTCACGAACCAAGCTTAGATATATGGTAAACAAACCGCTTTGGCGCATTAGTGATTTTGTTTTTGCATCATATAACTACTTTTGGTTGTGTGAAAATGTCTGATTTTGTGTCAAATAACATAATCGTCATTTGCGGGAAGTATTGCTTTTGTTCTTTCATTCGAAGAAAACGGCGGGTGAAGCGCATCGAGAACTCCATAAAGTTTACGGAGATGCTGCTCTAAATGAAACAACGCGCCGTGATTGGTTCCGTTGCTTCAAAGACGGTGATTTCGATGTCGATGACCGTCCGCGTGAAGGAAGACCAAAAACCTTCGAAGACGCTGAATTGGAGGCATAGCTCGATGAGGATCCGTGCCAAACGCAAAAAGAGGATGCTTCAGCATCAGGAGTTACCCGGTAAGAGCTGTTGAAACCGAACGAAACCATCACTGGGGAACGGTATCGAACTCAATTGATGCGATTGAGCCGAACATTGCGCGAAAAGCGGCCACAATACGAGCAGAGGCACGAAAAAGTGATTCTACAGCATGACAATGCTCGGCCTCACGTTGGCAAACCCGTTGAAACCTACTTAAAAACGCTCAAATGGGAGGTCCTACCCCACCCGCCATATTCCCCAGGTATTGCGCCGTCCGATTATTACTTGTTCCGTTCGATGGCACATGGTCTGGCTAATCAGCAGTTCCGCTCATATGAAGACATCTCAAAATGGCTTGATTCGTGGATAGCCTCAAAAGACGAACACTTCTACTGTGACGGTATTCGAGCTCTGCCAGGAAGATGGGAAATAGTAGTCGCTAGCGATCGGTAATATTTTGAATGATTAATTTGTAAACGTTTTTTCACAATAAAGTTGGATTTTCATCAAAAAAACAGCGACAACTTAGTTGCACACCTAATAGATATATGCAGAATTACAAACCATCACGCAGACGGTATTGGTGGACGCCACTAAACGTTAGATCATTGTTACACGGAGGGTAATCAAATTTTTCTCGATCATATAATGCAACTAGATTTTGGGTTCAATGGGCTACGTGTGTACGGACGTTGTCGTGAAGCAAAACAATCCCCTTATTGAGCAAGCCACTTATTTTGGATCGCACGATGTTAAGTTAAGACGTAACAATATGTCTCCGAATTTATTGTGTGACTCCGCGAAAAATCTTTAACAAGGGTTTTATTTACAAATATAAGCATACCTTTAAAAAGTGAATAACATAGTATTTTATTCTTTACGAATAAAAGAATTGTTCTTATTAAATTAATCCTCTACCCGCAATCAGCGGACGAGTTGTTCAAAACAGAATAGCATAACGAAATCGGTCACAACAATATATTTTCCCTTAGAAGACATTTTTACTAGATTAAAGAGATCATGTTGAGTGAAAAGTTCGACATCCTTACCCTGAGTAAGACTTAGTTAACCCCCGGACTTATTTTCCAAACTCTTTCATATCGAAAACTGTGTCATCCAGAAATGATAGATTAATCATAGGTGGGAGAGTTATCTTCCGGTGTAGAACGAATTTTAGTATTTCGATTGAAAAGTTATTTATGTGTAAATATTTAGAATACTTAATAAACCGACGATCAATAAACTTTCCTTAATATGTGTGTGCTATTATGGGTCTTCTAAAGTAATTTCACGTTGTTTCTTAATGATTTTGAAGATATTCTGTATGAATTCACGTCTATATCTGACCACTTAATTTGCTTACTTAGGCAATTACAATGGAGACGTTAAATTCTTCTGAATAAAAAAAAATATAAAATTACTTGATCTTGTTAATATTTACAATGTGTGTCAAGATATAAATCAGTCAACACACTCTATGCACCCGTTAGATTTAATTATTACATGAAGTGACTTACCTGTTTGATGAAGCTCAAAAATTCAGCACGGGTTTGTCGATCGTCTGTGTATGAATTGTATCGTAGATCAGATCTAAAAACGCTATTAAACTGCTTTAAAAATTTTAATATAGATCATTTTTTGTCGGGTCTATATAAAATTTCTTGGTATTTTATTTTCAGTTTGCCAAACATAGGCATGAAAGTGTTGTTTTTCAATTCTAGTATTCTTCGTTTATTTAATACAAATGCTCCAATTAAAATTGTTTCTGCATGTAAAATTCCAGCTCCGTGGCTCACGTACAATATCAAACCAATGACCAAAGCCAGAAATAGGGGTTCATTGTGATTTCAATAATATAAAAATCTTATCAAGTATTAGTTCTACAAAACTCTTGGGAATGAAACTAATCAAGCGATTAAAGTAAAAGGAAAAGTAGCGTACTTTTGGATCAAATACGATTAGACACTTCTAATAAGAATAGTCTTTAGAATGAAATGGGAAAGCCAACTCTGGGGAGAGCTATAGGTATAAATACTGCTGACCAACTGAAGCACGCTGATTTGAATACTAAGCTTTTTGGCATCTACTGTGTGAAGTCCATTGATTAATGCTATAGATTATAACCGTAAACACATGCCTGAACAAAATGACTAAAGTTTTCAAGAATCTTCTATTTACAAATCTTTTGGAGAACTGAAAAGAAATGCTATTGGTTATGATGGCATTAGTTTAGAAACGTCAATGATCTATTTTTCATATTTAGGTATATAAAAGGTTTTCCAATCGGACATAACAATTTTATTTTTCAATACGAATGCGTACCCTTGAATGTTTTTACGTTAGTCAAGGTAAAGAATCTGGCTTACACTATTATAAGATCAAATTAACTCAAGAACTTTATTGAAGCTTCTTGAGCACTTGGGGCGTCGAAACTTCTCAGATTGGGCCCATCTAAAGTTTGAAGAAAACCCTGAATTTCATCGAAAAAACAGTTTCAGCGATGAAGCTCATTTTTGGCTTAATGGCTTTGTCAATAAGCAAAATATGCGACATTGAACAGCAGCAAACCCACATATACTTCAAAAAACTCCATTACAACTACAAAAGTGAATTGTGCATTTTAATAGAACTCGAAAGGTAGTCATTGTCGATATGCCATCTGAATCTATGGCAGTGGCTGACAGAGTACCTTAAGATACTAGTCTTTGCCCCATGCTCTTCAGTATTTACACCCTCAGTGCTAGAACACTTATTTTATAATCTGTGTGCGGACGATATTTTACTGAACATCAGCAGCCAAGATCAACAAATAGCAATTGATAGTATTTGTTCCTAAAGTCAAATGAAATCTCTCAGCTTCTACCATCAACACTTTTATTGGAAGACAAATAATTATTCCGAAAAATTTAGAAATGTATGTTGACCATAATTTGCATTTTCAAGAAAATACCATGCTCCTAACAAAAAAGCAACCACTTCCTTATTATCTAATATTGACGTTCTGCATCTCTTTGTGTTGTCGCATTTTGATTATGGTGAAGCGGTGTATTTTTGCTGTCTTGCAAGAGATAATATTTAACGTATTCAGATGTTGCACAATTCGTGAATGAGATTGATCTAAATTAGGGGAGACGTAGTGCGACATAGGCACTGAGAAATACCTGAAAATTAGTCAAAATATTTACTACACAGCATCTTTTCATATACAAAATAATAATTATGCATAAACCGGACTATATACCGCAAGTTACGTTTCAAGTACCAAGTGAAATAATGAATGTTCGCCGCAACAATCTTATTATTCCATTCCATAATTTGGAAGTGTTTAAACGCATAAAACAGAAGAAACTATTAATATTTATTCTCCTTTTTCTGCTATATAATCTAAGATTATTGGAATATTTGTTATATCGCAACAGTCTTGAGCCATAAAATTTTAAAATCGACTTGTATGAAAAAAGAATAAATTAAAAATATTAAAATTCCTTAAAATAAGCAAGACATAACAAAATAAATATAAATTATACATGATGAAAGATGGTCTTATATATGTGTTGCCCTTATGCTAACACAAATCCATATATGTACATACTTCGAACGTGAAATATAATTTGAAATACGTAAAGATTTGGAAATACAAAGCAGCAATACGTAGGTGTTTCAAAGCTCTGTAGATTTAGCCGAGATAATAGTATGTATTTACTGAAGCTTATTATCTTCAAAGCGAAACATATTCGTTATATATATAATTCAAATACGCTTTTGTCTTACTTGCAAGTGATTTGATTAAAATATTGACATTTTTTATCCTTTATGGAAGTGGTGACAGCCCTAAGTTGGGCGCCAATTTTGTATTAGAAATATTAAAAGTAACAAAATACTTAATTAAAAGGCATTGATTTGCCTAGAAAACTTGGTTAGAAAAAATTTTTCGTGATCAGTAATATTGATTAATTTAATTAATTAATATCCTGACGATCTACATAAAAAAGGCAGCATATTTTGACATGTTGTAATGGGTGTTTTTTAAGCTGCGTGAGAACTATCGATATCGATAACTATAGCTTGACAGCTGATAATGTCAAACTGTGTTAACATTTCTGTTCAGTAAGGTTTGGCAAGTCGACATGAATCGTTTAATGCCAGAACAATGCTTCCAAATTGTGAAAATTTACTTTGAAAAAAATAAATCTGTTCGCGAAGTTCACAGAGCACTTCGTCCATTTTACGGTCAACATAATCGGCCCAGTGAGCAAGCAATTCGTGTTGTAATTGATTGTTTTCGTACTAATTTTACTCTTCTCGATTCAAAACCATCAAGAAGATAAAGAAATGTGCGTACCGAAGAGAATATTGCTGCTGCAGCACAAAGTATTGAAGAAGACGCCTAGATGTCGATTCGTCGTCGTTCTCAACTTGTTAGCCTTTGTCTTTCGACTACGTGGAAAATTTTCCGTAAGGATCCTGGTTTACGTGCTTACAAAATACAGCTCGTGTCAGAATTGAAGCCAAACGACCATCGTTTGCGTCGCATTTTTGTTGATTGGGTTCATTTGAAACTGGCCGAAGATGAGGAGCATTTTTATCAAAGAATTGTATTTAGTGATGAAGCTCATTTATGGTTAAATGGTTACATCAATAAGCAAAGTTACCGTATTTGGAGCGAAGACAATCCTCAAGCCGTTAACAAATCACCATTACATCCATTAAATATGTCTGTTCGGTGCGGTTTACACGCTGGCGGCATCATCGGTCTTTATTTCTTTCGAAATGAGGAAGGAACTGCCGTTACGGTGAATGGCGAGCGCTATCGAGTCATGCTGTCTGAATTTTTGTTTCCAAAAGTTAATCAGCTAAACATCGACGATATTTGATTCCAACAAGACGGCGCAACTTGCCATACAATCGATTTATTGCAAAATCAATTTGGTGACAACTTTATTTACAGATGTGGTCCTGTTCACTGCCCCCTCTCGTGCGTGCGATTTAACTGGATTACTTTTTATGGGGCTATGTTACGTCATTGGTTTATGCCAACAAACCAGCAACTCTTGAAGTGTTGGAAGCCAATATTCAAGCCACCATTGATGCCATGCGGTCAGATTTATTGGAAAAAGTAGTCAAAAATTGGACTGATCCAATGGACCATGTGGAAATAATATAATATTTAAAAAATAAATGCCATGAAATTATCTACCAGATTATAATAGAAAAAATTTCATTCCAACAATATTTCTCTCTTGTATTATCATTTTAAGTTCTCAAGCTCTTAAAAAAACACCTGATATATTTGCGCTCCTTTATTCATTGAGCAAATAATGAATTAATTAACAAAGCAAAATCAATGTTAAGTAACAAGTTAGAATACGAAAAAATGACTATTTCGTATGATTATTGTCCATTTTATTATTAGGAAAAGTCACAAAAAGATAAGTGTTTATTCGATTGTATGTATGTATATATGTATATTCTTGGGCGTTGTGCCCTTGTAAGCTGTAGAATAGGCTACCCATCCCAATGTACAATCGATGTCTCTTGCGACCAATAACACGGATGTGCTTTTGTCATCCCAGCTCTATTCAAGCTCATAAAAGTAAGTACCGGGAGGCCAAATTCTTAAGTAATAGTCATTTACTTATTTTCAGTAGATCAACAATACAATATTATAAATTCTAAGGTCAACACACGAGAGTAGGTCAAGAACAAAGCTACAAAATATTTCTAAATCTGCTACACCATTAAATAGTTATGATATTTTTCTAATATGTATAGTTCTATGTTGAAATGGAATTTATATCATTTATATTTATTACGTTATAAATTTCATAGATTTTATTTCCATGACGAATCCGTTATACAATTTTATACAAGAATAGTATGCTCCAAGTGATATAACAATAGTCCATATTATAAGCCAACGTGATGTCTTATAAAATGTCTGGATGCGTCCAGACAAATTACATATAGTATAGACTGCTGCAGATTTTAGCATATTTCCTGCTAAAAATACCTATATCTGTACCTTATAATGAGTTTTCATATATGGACATAACAATTTTGTTATTTAATACAAACGCGTCTTAGAACGTGTTTCATGATCTGCCAACGTCAAAGCCGGTTAACATTTTTATTATGGTGAAGTTCATGAACGAGCAATGTTCGGATATTATTAAAAACGACTACCGCACTTGGATTGGTGGTCACAACTTCGCGAGCGTGCTATAGTGGATAAATTCGAGTCAAAACATTCACTGTTGGATGTTCTTGTACCAGTGAGATAACGCACCGGTTGAAGTACAGAAAATATCACATCCGTAAGTGCTTCAGTTCAAAATGAGCCAAATCAGTCGACTTCACGCTGTTCAGAGGAATTGGAAATCTCAAACCACCTTGGGGCAAATTTTGGGTAAAGGTCTTGGCTTACACCCTTACAAGATCAAACTAACTCAAGAACTGAAGCTCCATGATTGTATGAAGTGTTGAAACTTCTCTGATTGGGGTCTGTTAAAGTTTGAACAAAATCCTGAACTTCATCGTAAAATGAAGCTCATTTTTAGTTTAATGGCTATGTCAATAAGAAAATATGAGTTATTGGACAGCAACTTCAAAAAATAATCGTGTGGTGTGGATTTCACGTCAGATGTGTGATTGGACCATATTTTTTCGTTGATGAAGATGATCACCATGTTACGGTCAATGGAGATAGATGATAAGATGATGCTACATGCCACACAGTTGGCCAAACAATTGATCATTGAAGAGGAAGTTCGGTAACCGCTCAATCTCGAGAAATTATCGGGTCGAGCGGCCACTTCGGTCATGCGATTTTACGCGTTGGATTTCTTTTTATAGGGTTACGTTAAGTCGCTGGTTTATGCCAATAAGCCAACAACTTTAGTAGAGCTGAAGGACAATACGAACGCGAAATTGCCAACGTTCCGGCCGATATGTGTGAAAGAATGGTGGAAAATTGGCTCCAAAGAATCGATCGTTGCAAACGTGTTCGCGGTAGTCATATAAACGAGATCGAACTCCATATTTAAATAAAATGTGTGTATTGCACCCGGCATAAATTTCAGCACAATATCTCCATTATCCTGTATTATATTTAAATACAGAATTGTGTTGAACTTATTGATAAACCCAACATTATTACGTATTCTTACTGCTTGCTTTTGAAATACAAAGGCAGATCTTAAATTTAAAAAAAAACCGTATTTTGTAGTTCTAAATAAAATATTTTCAGCAAAGAACTTGTAAATATGCGTATGCACAGTTTTTTCAAAAATTTTTGGAAACGGGCCTCTAATTCTGAGTCTCTCTTCTTGTAAACAAGTTTTACAATTGAATACGCTTAAGCTTCTCAGGAATATTCTGTTCTCGAAGCACGTTTTTATGATATCATATAAAAGTTTCAGTATTTCTTTTTGCACATCTTTATGAACATTATCAATATATCAATGTCAGGGCTATTTTTGTTTCTGATTCCTTCGATAATAGACCGTAGTTCAGTTACTGTAACGTTTTTGAAGAATAATATAATAATTTACGTTCTTGAGGAAATGTCACTAACAGAGTAAACATTAATTGGATCAGTCTTAGACGCAGCAGTAAGCAGAATTTATGAAATGATTATTAAGTTCATTTGCTCGCTCTTTAGTATCGTTATATTCTCTTTTGTGTTCAATAAAAGCCATTTTGCATTCAGGAGACCTTTCGGCAAGTACTTGCAAAGTAGCAGCATTCTTTTTATAAGCGTCTACCTCGGGAGAATTTAGTATGTATTTATTTTAATTGCTTGTTTTATAGTAAAATGTATATGAAAATCTCAGAGAAAAGCATGAATAATGTAGTCGTACTTCCTATTGACATCCATTTCGCTATGTACACATTTCCGAACTCAAATCTCTACAGCTGCAGCTTCAGCACCATATTTCTGTTTGCAAATTCAACACTAAACAACTGAGCAGTATGATTTGAAAATATTGTATTAGTTATTTTCGAATTGTTGTCTAGAGTGCAATTGGTTATAAAATTATCAACAAGATTTAGTTTTAAAAGTTATTCTCGTATAGTCTTTGATTACAAGAGTAAAATTATAAGAACATGAAAGATTTTTTAAGCTAAGGCTAACATTGTTTGTCTGCTGTCAATATTAAAATCTCCCGCTACTAAAATTTTGTGATTTGATGAAGATAAATGTTCATATGCAGATTCGAGTTTTACATAAAATCTTTTATGGTAATCGCAAGAGATCGGTACACATAGAAAACATTTACACCCACAGTTGTGCATTCGAAAACACGCGGTCGGATTGTACTGTAACTGGGGCTGTAATACTTGCCGTATTACAGCCCCAGGATGCAAAAAGGCACATTGTCGTAAGCGACCGTACTCTAACATACCTTATAGGACCGGGGAACAATTCGAGGATGCTGGAAAAATATTATCTATAAGATATGTTTTCAGCGTTCTTTTGTTGACCAGCACAATGCTGGTAGTATTTTAATGAACGTGCTTGTATGCAATGATGCTGCTGATGCAATAGATTTTATCTTTTTGATTTTCTAGTACTTTCTCTGTGCAATATTTCTAGTAAGGCATCGTTTGGGTAATTAATCGATATTTAAACGCTAAAGCCCGACGAAGAATTTTGACACTATCGTGTCTTGTTTTACAGGCTGTTTGTGTAATGTCTTGATATGTAGATGCTAAATGCTTATGCTGTCAGGGTATTTGTACATAGCCTGTAACTACGGTTGTCTTTGTGAATTTTTAATTTATCTTCAAAAACATCGATATTTACTGATTATTGGAAGATTGGCAGAATAACACCAGTTTTCGAGAGAGGAGGTTCCTCAAATATTCATTATTATAGTCAATTACCTTATAATTGAACTTTGCCAAGATCTTTGAAAATCTTCTTTATACTGGGTTATTTAACAGTATTGGATCTTACTTATCTAGCCACCAACATAGTTTCTTCCCTGGCAGATCTAAAAGGTGTTCCAATAAGACATTTTATTTTCAATAGCCCGCCATTTTAAAAGTTGTCATGACTCAACTTGTAACTACTAGACAGATGACATGTAAAACTACGCCATTAATAAAAATGGAACAATATACGCTTCAACCACGCATTGAAATTATTAAAGTTCACTACAAAAATGGTAAAAATTTCGCTATCACAGTTCGCAAAACTAAAGAATTTTTGGGTCGTCGTGAAGCACCTTCTCGGCCAGGAATTGTGAAACTAGTGGAACAATTTGTGCTATTGGGACAAGCTAGTGATGTAAAGAATAGAACTCGTGCACGTCGCTCAAGAACAACTAAGAATATTGCTGTTGTAGCCCATAATGTTGAAGAAAACTCAGGTTTATCCATTTCTCGTCGATCTTTGGAATTGGGCATTTCACAAACGACATTACACCGTATTTTGCATAAAGATTTAGGTCTTAAGGCTTCTAATGTATAGTTAACACAAGAACTCACGCCTACTGACCATCAACAACGTCGTGTCTTTGCTGACTGGATCTTTGAAGTGCATCAAACTAATCCGGAATTTCATTGAAAAATTATCTTGAGTGATGAGACCCATTTTCACCTTGGATGCTACGTTAACAGGCAGAATTGTTGCATTTGGGGCTCGGAAATTCCAAGAATTATTGTTGAGAAGCCGCTCCATCCCCAACGTGTGACTATTTGGTGCGGTTTTTGGTCTGGCGGGGTCATTGTACCTTACTTTTTCGAAAATGAGGCTGGAGCAACTGTTACAGTGAAGGGACTGCGCTACCGAACGATGATTAATTATTTTGTATGGTCCTATTTGGAAGATATTGATATGAACGACGTATATTTCCAACAAGACAGCGCTACGTGCCAAACAAGTAGCGATACCATTGCTCTTTTGCGCAAAAAGTTTCCTGACCGTGTGATTTCTCGGAGAGGCGATCACAATTGACCAGAGAGATCTTGTGATTTGACATCTTTAGACTTTCTTCTTTGGAGGTACGTGAAAGATAAAGTCTATGCCAATGGCCCACAATCGATTCAAGACCTCAAATATAGAATTCCTGAAGTTGTCGAGGACATACAGTCGCAAATGTGCGAATTGGCTATGGAAAATTTCATGAAAAGAATCTGGTCCTGCAAGCGTTGCTGTGGCGGCCATTTGGCTGATATTGTTTTTCATTATTAATGGTATGCCCTCCTCTTCACAATTAAATAAACATCCGATGATTTCGCTTAAAAACACTCGTTTCTTTTACATATCGAAATGAAACCTCTTATTGTAGACCCGATACAATTACCAACCGTACTGAAATTATACAGTATATTAGTGAATCTATTGATAAAAGACAAGTGGATGTTATATATACAGATTTTAGGAAAAACTTTGGTACGCTTTACTTATATCTAAGTTGAGCGATATTGTTTTCTTACAATTTTGTGCAATTAATAAAATCGTACCTTTGCATGTTTACATATTGTTATATCCAGTAAAATGGTATTATATCTGATCCCTTCACCGTATTCTCAGGTGTTTTGCAGGGTTAAAATTTGGTCCTTTGTTATTTAATATATACCTAATTGACATTATTGAAATTCTGGACTCAAATGTTTTGTCTTATGCAGAAGATATGAAACTCTCCTACCATATCCTTTCGATAGATCTCGTACTTTTACAAAAAAAATTTAATTTAATTAATGCCTGGTGTAAGTGGAACAAAATACTCTTAAACCTAGACAAAAAATTCCTACATCTTTCAATATTTTGTGGATCAGAATAATATTTCAAGACAAACATTAATGAGGGACTTGCAGGTATGGTTTGGTTCTACTTTATCGTTTACAGAACGAGTTGATTCCACTAGAAATTTTGCTGTAAAGATTTTAGGCCACGTGATATGGTGATGTAAGACATTTAGTAATCAGGAAACTATGCCTTCGTCCGAACTAAACTGTAATATACTTCTGTGGTTTGGCATCTGCATTACGTTTCTTATCAACTTGTATTGGAAAGGATTCAGTATAGATTTTAGAAATATTTGTCTTTCAAAATCGATGGTATTTATCTTGAACTTGGTACTGGTTGCAAACTGTTACTGAATAGATATGGTTTTATTTCTCCTACTGATCCGAAGCAAATAACAGATTCCTGTTCAAGTTAGTGAATAACTACGTTGACGCTTCATCACTACTTGCTACTAACTATTAATTTTGTAATACCACAATATGGAAAGAAAACCACTGTCAGTTTTGTTCCCCGAAAACGAGAACGAATATCGTCTATAAAGCACCCATTACACTTACGACGAAGAACGCTAATGGTATTTATAATATCTTTCACAACTCATATGAATAATTTGGACTTTTATGTACATTTATTTCTTATCGTTTTTATTATAATAACTTTAATTGTGTAGGCACACATATTTAATTTTAACTTTGGATACTTATGTTAATTGTCTTTTTTTTTTATAAGCTCTGTATGTACTCTATTTATATTGTCCTATTAAGAGAATTTCTTCTGTTGAGCAATAAACAATATTATTATTACACTGGAACTCTTAAAAGAGGTTCGAAGGATGCACCGCCTTCTATCAGAACAGCGAACAATGCTCGTCGTAAGCAATGCCTTATGTTTTGAGATGTATTTTCCAAATTTAGAAGTTTTGCAGTAACATGAGGCACACTTTCTAATGTATTTTTGTCAACAAGTAATGATATATAAGCTACCATTGCGATGTTAGGAAATGTCTACGATCTTTTGTATCATTGATCTCAAGTATTTTTCAATCTAAGATGGTGCACAAAATAAACGAATTAAATATCCTTAGTAACGTCATTGAACTTATTCAACGACGATTAATTTCATAATTTTGATACTTTTTAAAAGACAGTATCAAATTATGCGTAGCTTTAGATTGAAATTATGTAAAATAAAAACTTATACTTATTACGGTCGTTATTGCCTTACAATACTCATCAGGTGGCAATATTTCTAGGGCCAGACGCTCTCGAGCTAGAGGTTCTCGCGCCTTAGCACACTTAGTATGTAAATAACTAGAGTTGTAACTGCGAGAGTTGGGTAAGGGGTGGGCGCTCTCTCAGGGTTATGCGCTTCCAAGAAATGTAAAGAGTTTAGCAGATAATAAATGTAAGATAAACTCCTACACTTTTAAGAATCGTTTTCAGTATGCAGATGCACAAAGTGAATAAGATCGGTTAAATATTTGCAACACCAGATATGTTACAAAAGTTTCTTGATGTATCCGTGTTCGCCACGAGGATTAAATGCTTTTATATGCAGTGAACGATCATTTGACGTCTAGTGGTGAAATACTTGTATAATAAAATACCTACTATCACCAAAAAATTGTTTTAATGTGGTAAAATTTTATATTTTTATTAACACAATAATCTACTTTAGCAAAAACACTAATATTAACACTATAGGTAAAATATCCAATGATGAAATACTTTCACAATTAAACTAATTTTTGTTAATACGTAACGAATCGGTGGAATCACTATCACCAAGAATCTGTTTTAATATGTTAAAATCTGATTCCTTCATTAACACACTATTTTAGCAATAAGTTATTGATAATTCACTGCCTACTTTAGTAATAAGTTTTTTAGATTTTTTAAGATTTTACCAGATTGAAACAAATTTTTAATGATACGTAATGATCCGTTAGCTGTTAACAAAGATTATTTTAATAATGCAAATATTTCACAATTAGATGTCGAACAGTCGTTCTTTGCATATCAGAATATTTACTATTCACGACAAACATGGTTATCTGAAGAAATTGTTGAAATGAACCTAATGCATATATTTAACTGGTCTTATCCACTTTATGCATCTGCGTACTGAAGACATTTCTTAAAAAGGTACTTCTTTCGTTTATTACCTGATAAACTTCTTGCACGTCTTCGAAGTACGCGTCTCTGACCGAACGTTCGCAGTGCTAGCTTTATAATTAACTATTCAGCAATTCTAGTGCACTCCATAAATGCTATTAGGGCATGTGCAATTAGCATACTTGTTTCTTTTTTTTCACCTAATTGTATCTTCTCTGCTTTCAATACCAATTTAAAAATATCCAATCAACCACTACTGTCCTTTCTTCTCAAATACTTAATTATTTGAAGGTCTATATTGTCTATAACTTGTTCGTTCATTTCCCATGTTCGTCAGGACCTCTTATACTTTCCGAATGATTATTTCATTCATGAAGTCATCGTCAATCTTTTCATTTTGATTTTTTGTGGTTGTTCACTTTTCTGTCTGTACTAAAATATATTTATATCATATAACTGTCTGGTCATATTTTACTTCTACCTTTTCATTTTCAATTCTTTATTTAAATTTTTATTTAATGTAAGGATTTATTTTATTTCCTTGAGTGTTCTTATTTCTATTGTGCTTTCTGTAAGGTTCTTATAAATTTGTAGAATTTGTTATTAGAAAGGAATGTTAAGATCATTGAAGTTGCTATTGGATATTTCGAAGGTGGTTTAGTAGTATTTATTTTACTGAAAAAATTAACATTTTTAGGTAGCGTTTAAGCCTTAAATATAACCAAATCTAAGGAAGCTAAAAAATATTATTACCTCCTTAGTTCGGTATGTGTTATGTGTTTAGGGGTTAAATGGACCCTTAATTAATCTAAATTAATAATAAAGGTAATATTATTTATTAGTAACTATTTATTTGCACGTGGTGGGTAGTAAATTTATTACGAAAGCTTGTCCGGCTAGGCGAAGCGCTGTAATAAATGCAAATAAAAAAATAGGTAATTGTAGGAGTTAATAATTAGTAGAGTTAACAACGAGCATCAAAAGTCCAGGACGTGTGTTAAGCTGAAAGAAAGATGCTAGTGGAAATAAAACAATAGGATTGCCCTTAAAATTTTATTCACTAATTCAATTTAATTCTATATATATTCTATAACTAATAAGATTGAGAGCAAGTGATAAAACAAAAACTAATGTAATGGAAAAGCTGTAATAAACATAAATATAGAGATATAAAGCTGTTTAATAAAATATAAAAAGGTTTAGATTAAAATATGTATCGACCGATACGTGAGGTACTTGCATGTTTGTGTGTGTATATTCTGAGCGAGGATGTTAAGTATATTTTGCGGTCGCAAAACAAACTCGTGGACACTACATTAAAACGTAACTGCACAAGCTCGCGGAAGTAATGTGTGTAGCCTTGGTCATGGGTATCGCAGAAGTCTCTATCTTTTCTTACTACACGCTGGGGCTTTTAAGAAAAGAAGCGGTAGACTAAGGGGTAGGATGCTGGTCATGGTTGAATCAACCAATGACAACAGAGAATAGGCATGCTAGAAATTGGCGCGGTAAAGGATTTGCATAAGTTAAGAGTTTGACATCAATATAAGTAGCAAGATATCTAGATAGAATAATAGACGTGTATTCTGTGTGAAAAAAATAAGGAATAATAATTGAATGTCTAATTGCATTTAGAAATCAATAAAACCGAATTAATATTGAATGTGAGCCAATGGCAAGTTACCAAAACTATTCCAAGAAAAGGTTAGTAAAGTTCTAGGTATTCGGCTTCCTAGAAAACGACGCCGGTTTGTTTTATTACAGACTGACCGTACGTGATGAAAACAAAAGATTCCTGCATTTGTATATAGCACAAAGAAGGTCAAAATAAATAATAATTTATGAATTCAAAATCGAATCATTTTTAAATTAAAATAAATAAAAACATGATATAAAAAATTATTATATATTCGAAGCGTAACAATATTATCATATTCGTATATACTTCTTTGTTTATAGGCTGAAAACAGAATAACGAAGATAATAGAGAACGATCTGGCCAAGCTTGTTAATCTGAAGGTCTTGCACTTACGAAACAACCAAATCAGGAAGTTAAATGGATTTTCACCAAATCTGGTTAATCTCAAATATCTCAATTTACGACAGAACAAAATAAATAAGGTTCGTCAGTTTCGAAAACTACAATCTTTACCATCTTTAGAAACATTAATTGTGTTACAAAATCCTGTGTCAGGTATACATCAATTGTAAATTATTGTCAATATATTATATATTTAAATCTACAGGCGAAAGTGCACCTCAAGCAATGATTGATGAAGACGACATCGACATAGATGAAGAAGAGAGACTGGACGACATAATTAGGTCAGGATGACTATTAAAATCTGGGAAAAAATAGTTTTAATCTTATTGATTCACGTGTTTTAGAATACCGATCCTTGTCCTGCTTCCAAATTTGAAAAGAATAAATAAAGTATCTGTAACACGCGAAGAAAGGGAAGAAGCAAATGAAAATAAAGATGATCGCTATGAAGAAATTATGAATGAAGATAGTAAGTATGTATAAATGTGTACATGTATATAGGCGGCGAAGCTATTCAGAACATTGGCAGAAAAATAAGCGATCTGCCTTATTTTATCGGGTATGTAGACTTCCGCGGCTGTTGTCCATGGACACTTTATCTTGGATTCCTGGTTGGAACCGCGTCTTCAGTTCTGCAGAAAAAAGTAGCTTATTTGAATTTGCTTGACAGAGTTGCTGACAAACCCCTTGAAATGTGTTATTAAATGTTATGTAGAAAGTAGGTACAATTCCACTTTCTACAGTATTAAAATATTGCGGAAAGTTTTGCTGTATTTCATAACATTCTTTTACTTTTTCATTTAGTCTTATTATGAACTTTACCATAGATCCACCATTGACTTTGTTATTTATTAATTTTTGGCTATATTTCTTCTCCCCTGCCTCACATTTGGCAGAAGAGTTGTTACATACTGATTTTTTCCCGTGTTCATATTTTCCGGATACCGCTGTAGATATTTATAGTACAATGGTTTTGGGAATAATTAATTTGACAACTTTCATATTTGCGACTTATTCACTCGTATCTAGTATTTCATAATTCGCATGTGATTGAAATTAACTTCCTTCTTTTGATACCATTGCTGTTATCTGGTATGTTTAACTTAATATTGTAAATAATAGGGTAGGCATACAAGTTTCTCTTCCTTGTTAGGTTCTTCATTTCCATGATTTGCCGTCCTAATTATTGATTTCTTTATCTGAGATTATCTCAAGTATTTTGTGACTAATTGTTATAACTGTGAGCGTGTAATTAATTCATTGGACATAAATCATTCTTAATTTTTTGATGTCACTAGCGCCTTCTCGATAGTTATACCTAAGTCTGGCTGTAAATAGGGTAAAGGATACTATTTTTCTTATTAAGAGATTTCGATGGTGTAGGATTCATGATTAATAGTTTTGAATAAATTTTTTTGATTTTTAATAATTGACTTTTTCAAAGGAGCATGTGCCTGTACCGGTTGTTTTTGTCATATACACGTCACAGGATATACGTATCTGACATTTCGACTCTATCATAAGTTCGCAGAAAATTCCTTTTTTGTTTATATGCAAGTTGTCGTATGACTAGCGTTTGATTAGCAGCCTTTGTTTTATGGCCGAATAATTTAAGCGTACAGAAAAAAAACGTCTTTTCTTCAACTATTATAATCACCGAAGGTTGATATATAACCCCTTTCCACATGCAAAAGCCAAAACGAACACTGAGTGTGCGTTTTGGCTTTCAGTGGTAGGGTTCGTGTGCGGAGTTTGCTTTCGTACAGATATTTTGCCGTAGTTTTCCAAGTGCGACATTGTTTAATTATTTGCTGACGATGACAACTTAGTTGTCGGAATACGTATACAGAATACGAAATTTAATGTGGAAAGGGGTTATATATCAACCTTCAGTGATTAAGTTAATCAACCACAGGCTCCATTAAAATCATCTTCTTCAACAATTGTTGGATTATCATTGGTTCAAGTTATAATTCGTCGTATATTACTTTGGATTTGTTGGGAATTTATTCGACGATAGTCACATTTCCATACTCTTCGCAGAGAAAAAGCTCATTGAGAGACCCCTCACGATAATTGAGATAGGAATATTAATTATTTTATTTCACTATTTGGTACCGTGTTTCTTTGGAATTTTAGGATCTTTTAGACAGCTGAGGTTTTTTTTAAATGTTGAGTTATCATAGAGATATGTTAAGTACCACACCAATCAGCAGGTGGTTTTAGTAGCTCTTTTCGCATTTCTGAATTACGAATTAATTAAATCTCCTCCTGCATCCGTGGAGGTTGATAATCTCTAAATCACCTCTAGCTTAGCAATTACTCAGACACCTTCGAAAGACATTGCTGGGTATATCGATATAATATCCTTGAGAATCCATGAAAAGTGGTGGAATATTTAATAGCTTAATTAATAAGTAATAGGAAATTGACTAAGCAAAATATAATCTATAATATTGGTTAGCTAGGGAATAGGAAATCAAACCTTAATTTGTATACTATTTCGTGAAAGATCATTAAAATTGGACGTAGATTGTTTTATATCCAGCCTATTTAGTAAATTGGTTAATAGTGAAGATATATTATGTAAAATCTAGTATGGCATAGATACTATTGGATAGTTCATGTAAACTCCATTTACATATATAGTCTGATCTCGAGAAAATTTGTAAGTTGAAGGAAAAGATTGATATACTAGTATTGCTCATCTAATATTGTTGATTGCTTGCCAATAATTAGATTAATATTACTAAAGATCTATATGCTAGTATTGCTCACTTAAGTCAGTGGTTACTTGGTAATATTTAGAGTAATATTATTGATTACATGCCAATCATGAGGTAATTTTTTCTGAGTCAATAACAAACATAAAAGTAAGCAATTTATGCCAATAGTAAATGGTGCGAGTCGCGAAATGATTCAGTTTATATATTCGTGTTATACAATTTCTGTATGGTCAAGCAAACTAGTAAAGCAAATCATCTTATAAATGCATATATTTAAAATATCTTCCAAATTTTTAGAACGAACTCACTTGAAGGGGGACTCAAATAAATGGATATAGTTTCAATGAACTATATTTTCTGAACTATGTGGTATATTTGAATTACGTAAATTACATTTGATTACATATACACTTTTCGGCCGCACGGACACATCTAGGCGGTAGTCGATTTAGTTGTACACTCGATGAAGAATTTGTTGCGTCACTGAGTTCATAGCTGCAATAGTGGAAATAGTTGGTATGTGAACTGCATATTTTTCGAATCTTCACAGGAAAAAATCGCAAGGCGTGAAATCAGAAGGCCTCTGACCAGAACTGAAGTGCCAGTTTCTCATTTCTCATGCGATCTATCCATCGATGAAGTATAGATTTATTCAGGAAGCAACGAACTTTCAGATGCCAAAGGAGCGAATCTCCGTCCCGCGAAAAAATGTGATCTGGATCTTTATTCATTTAGGAGAAGTCAGTTTTGCAGCATTCTAAGATACGTTATTCCAGTTACCGCGTTTTCATCACAAAGGGGAAAGGTTCGTAAGAAGACAGAAAACATTAACTTCTAAGGTTGTACCTCTCACGTTCCAGTATTATACTGGGATTTCGTAACACGCATATGCGAACGTTGTGCTTGTTTTATTTTTTTCATTTAGGTGAAGTATCGCATCGTTGCTAAAAAATAGCAGGATAATTTTTTGCTTTGATTGATCTAAAAGACTCGTGTAATATGGTGTCTGTGCAGATTTGGTATTGCAGAAAGTAATCGACAAGAAGACTATCTTTTACATTTCAAAAAAAAAAAAGAAGCTATTATTTTTTCCTGCAGATGGACCAGTCGTCATCTTATTTTAGGGAGATTGTTGTTTCGTTTTCTTTGATGAACCCAAGTCTTCTCTATGATGATAAATCAGCTCTCAAAATCCACCTCGTTTTTTTCTCGAAAACATATACCGGTCAGTTTCTTCATATCATTATTAAAAATGTATATTACGTGTTCTCTATAGATATCTACGTTCCCCGCCGCCTCAAACATTTTCGAACGGTGATCTTTTAACATCATAGCATACACTTCTTCAACAATTTTCGATAAGTAGAGAATTACGCTGCGTAGTTCGCGTTTAACGATTGTACGGCCTAATTTGAACCCTCGAACTATTTATCGATTGTGGAAAATGAGGAAAATGATTTTTTGCAAAATCCTTTTTTGTTGTTGATTAACTTCTCAGGAAGTACTTAATAATAGCAAGAATTTCAACACTGTTAATCTCGTAAAAATGCCCTAAATAAATGTCCAACGAAACTAATAAACGGGTCGATCTGAAATTGGTGTTATTAGGGTGACAACTTACCGGCAGATTGCAAAAACAGACTGAAACTACGCCATTTGCGAGTTATACAACGATTTTTCCAGTCTACTCTCGTTATCCGTACTCTCGTATTTAGAACAATTCATTTTCTCACTGTTTCCATGAAAGGGTTGCCCTTTTCTTCGGTTCTGGAATCTGTTCAGGATTGTATACTAATTTTTGCTTGATATCCATATTTAATTGATTTCGTCAAAAATCTTGTGTTTTCATAATTACGTTTATTTCATATATAAGACAGTTTAGGCAAAAAAGATGTGCAATTATCTGTTTAATATTTAAAAATATTAAAGCGTTTTAAATAGTAACGCATTCGATTGTAGATTATTAAACATCATTCGGTGTACAGAATATATATATTTTTACATTACTATTATTATTATTACTGACACTACCTTTAAGAAAATATAATTTTCATTGATGACATAATCTTATCTAGAGATAAATCAATACTAGATACTGACGGTAATTTAACACATGAAAACTATCCTATCTAGATAAAAACATAAAAATACAAATAAATAACATCGTTACAGTTGTTTCTCATTTTCAAAGTATGTACATACATGTACTTGTTTATATTATAAAGTAATTACAATTAATTCAGGGCAAAGATAATCTCAACAGGCCAGTGTCACATAAACAATATGGCATCCGCCGGGAGAGTCATATTGCGAACTTCTCTAGAACAATTCCCGGAGTAACAGAAACAGTGAGGTCTCACTGGATTGTTTCGACCACTTGTCGAGATATTAATGGAAACGTGCCACGTAGACACAGGCAACTGTTGCGCGTTTTGAATATATGTAACATTATGTTTACTGGTTTTTTTTTGTAATAAGCTTTGATTTCGAATTTTTAATATTTCTAATTTACATATAAGTTTGCATATACAACGTATTGCAGGTTCTGAATTAATAATTTCCTCTTCGGCACAACGAAACTAAACTTTTTTTGGTATGAAAAGTAAGTACTATTTTGAATACTTTGGACGAGTTGATTCTAAAAATACATGCATTGTTTTTATAGCAGCTCTAGTTTTTGAGATACAAGCTAGAGGATTATAGTTCTGAACTACAGAAAAACAGAGAATAATGAAATAATGATAGTATTAAAGGCCAAAATTCAAATTTCATTTTTAAAATTACAATCTATACATAGTGCTAATTGCACTATGTTATGTATAAAAATCTTATGTATCTATTGATGTACGAATATCTGTTACAACAAGTTTAACAACAATAAAGTTATTAATAACCAAGTGCCTCGTCATCTAATTAGTGACGCGTATGAATGGATTAACAAGATTCCCGCTGTCCCTACCCACTATCTAGCGAAACCATTGCCAAGGCAACGGGCTTGGAAAAATTAGCGGGGAAAGAAAACCATGTTGAGCTTTACTATAGTCTGGCAATGTAAGGAGATATGAGAGGTGTAGCATAAGTGGGAGACTTCGGTCGCCTGTGAAATACCACTACTTTCATCGTTTCTTTACTTACTCGGTGAGGCGGAACGCGTGTGATGTTCGTCTTGATGGCGGCTGTCACGGTGTTCTCGAACCAAGCGCGTAGAGTGGCGTGAGGGGGCGGTTCACCTTCACGGGCGAGTCGCGTGTCGATCGCCGACACTTAGCTAATTATTCAATTACTTGGTGTTACCCGTGATTGTAAACTTCCCGCTCTGTTGAGTTTTCTAGGTGGAGTCGCGTTATATTTTTTTTTTAATTTTCACCGTTTTTTAGTAATAAAACATTTGATTCGAATTACAACATCTACAAACGAAAGTAGCTATGGGAATCATCCGAACGTTTATAGTTATGCATGTGGTAAATACAATTTGAAAGTAAGTAGAAAGCCTATTTCAGATCTGTGAAAAGGAGTATCTGGCCTACTTTAGCGTTCGCGTAGGAAACTAGTATAAATCCTTGACTCCGCATTTCGAATGTAAAAAATACATTGAACGTTTGTAACAGTAGACAATTAGAAATAGGAGGTGACTAAAATGTGGAGTACCAGTGATTTGGAGGGAACCAGGAACCGTCACGATGACTGTTATTTTTGTCTAGTAAATATTAAATACAACAATCAGAATAGTAGATACGAATGGACATATTCTGGTCTAGATTCAGCAGAGAGATATACTGCATTTTGAAGAAATATGAAATTCCATGGCTTCGGCGTTCTGCCAAGGAAAATAATACAGAATCATCAACGTTTGATGATGTTCAATATATCCAATCAGAAAACAACAGTAATTTTGAAGCAGATTCAGTAAGTCCCCAACGCTTCAATCAACAAGAAATGAATGATATTGTTATTGATCTAAACCTCTCAAAGGAGTCTTTCGAACTACTTGCCTCTAGATTAAGTGGAAAGAAACTACTTTATCCAAGTACTAATATTACATTTTTATCGCAACACAGATAAGGATCTTCTGCAATTCTTTTCTCGAAAGAATAACCTTGTATTCTGTAACGATACAAATGAATTCTTAGAAAAAAGCTTATCAGAAGATACACCAGATGAATGGCGTCTTTCTATTGACATTTCAAAGCATAGTTTAAAATATGTTTTTATTTAAACAACGGTAGCAAATATGGCTCAATATCCATTAGTCATTCTACTAGCATGAAGTGGGATGATATCACAAGTCCTGAAAAAAATGAGTATAACAACAAGTATGTGAATCGCGTAAACCTAAAAATGGTAAACTTCCTCTTTGGACAGTAAAGTGGATATACAAAATATCTTTGTTTCTTATGTCCTTTGGAGAGTAGAACTATAGCTCTTCACTGGACCAACCGAAATTAGCATTTAGAAAATTTCATAATTTAATGAAAACAGAACGTAATTAACGAATCTTTGGTTGCTACAGCAAAATTATATTTCCGGACTAACTTATCAAGTTGAAGTTTATAAAGCAATTTGTAAAGTTTTAATTCGAGATGGACTTTGTTTTGGCTATTTGACATATAAATTTCCTATGATTAGCATGGAAAAACTGAAAGCCAGAATATTTGATGTTGCTCAGATGAGGTACTTTATTAAAGATACACAATCTACTGCATCATTGAACTAGAATGAATCTAATGCTTGATGTTCATTTGTTCGAGTAATACAAAATTTTCTTTTAAATTACGTAGAATTAGTAGAAAATATGCTTTAATCTTTTCGGCTGTAATATCAGCAAAAACGTTCATTACCAATTACGAGGGTGGTCCCAGAAGTGCCCGACCCAACAAAGAAAACACAAAAATTTAGGGAAAAAATATATTTATTTTGCAACGTAATCTTCTTTCAGCTCTATACACTTTTCCCAGCGATGTTCAATAAGTTCGATACCCTTTTTATAATAAGAACTGTTTTGCTCCTCAAAATAGCCATTAACTGCCGACATCGCTTCTTCATCGTTGGAAAATCTTTGACTACTGAGCCATTTTTCAAGTTTGGGAACAGAAAATAATCCAAGGGGGCTAAATCCGGCGAATAGGGTGCATAAGCTAGCAAGTCGAACTTTAATTCATTAATTTTGGCCATTGCAATAAAGCATTTGTGAACTTGTGCATTGTCTTGATGAAACAACACTTTCTTCTTAGCCAAATGCGGCTGTTTTTGCTTGATTTCTTCTCTCAAGCGTTGCAATAAGTTCGCATAATAGTCGCCGTTGATAATTTTTCCTTTTTCAAATAGTCAATGAAAATTATTCCACGCGCATCCCAAAAAAACCGATGCTACGATCTTGCCTGCAGATGAAACCGTCTTCGCCTTCTTTGGAGCCGCTTCTCCCTTTCGAGTCCATTGTTTTGATTGTTCCTTTGTCTCGAGTGTGAAGTGATGGACCCATGTTTCATCCACGGTTATGAAACGGCGCAAAAATTCTGCTTTGTTGTTGTGAAACTTCGCTAAACACTCAATTGAAACATCTTTGCGACACCGTTTTTGCTTGAGTGTGAGCAAACGCGACACCCATCTTGCACACAGCTTTCTTATGTCCAAATTGTCACATAATATGCGATGTACCGCACTACTATGTCTGATACCTTGCGCACTTTCAGTCGACGATCATCCAGTACCGCTTTGTGGATTTTCTTCACCATTTCTGGCGTCGTCGCCTCATTTGATCGACCATTGGATGCTCGTCTTGGCAGCTCGTACGACCTCGTCTAAATTCTGCTACCCAATGTTTCACTGTTCTAAATGAAGGAGCAAACTCACCCAGAGTAGAATCCAGTTCAGCTATTATATCGGTTGGGTTGAGGCTTTTCAAATAAAAGTATTGTGTTACGTAACGATGTCTAATTTTCTCCATTTTTACAAATTCACACTGAAAACATTTATATTGATGGCTGCCAAACAAATGCTAAACAACGTGGCGTCTTCAAACTTGAAACATATGCTTTATTGATTGTGTACTTTCTAATACAGTGATATTTTTCAAACAGCTATCACCATCTCTAGATCAGGCCGGGTACTTATGGGACTACCCTCGTAGATCGGTTTCCAGAAAACCTAGGTACTACCGCATGACATTAAAATTATATAAGATCGATATCAAGGAAGATGAAATAGTCACATGATGGCCGACTGCTTTTCGTGTCTTCAGCGAGACTGTTTTGGTAAACTCTATGCTAGAAAGACCTATAAAAGAAAACTTTTAATTGATGACTAATGAATCAATATTTATCTACTTTGTTAAATAAAGACCTTACATTGTATTTTGTTTATTTAACTATCAGTTTAAGAAATTGTTAACAATAATAACGTGAAATGTATATGAGTATAAAAGTAAGAGATGAGACCTACTTTTAAAACCATTTTTTTAACTTATCGTTAATTAGAGTGAAAAATATCTTCGAGTTCCTTTTAGAATTAAAATTCCACTTTATTTTAAATATTTAAATGATCTCGAATATCTTCCCTAATTGTTTTAATAAATGCAATTCTTATAAGCAAGTCGCACTGTTAAATTTTATTATTTCGCGTATTATAATCCTTCCGAGCTATTTGTTCCAAAGGGTTTGTATTCCATTCTTTGCATTTAGAGCCTTTCGTTTACTTCGTTTTCATTTAATGCTCATTACGAGTTTGGTCCAAGTCCAAATGGCGGTAGTTGAAGCCGTACAAGGTCTGCAGTGTTTGTAAATAATTGCGAGTAAAATCTCTCGCTATTTTGTGGATAAATATAATCACTAATGCTCTTCTCATAAGGTAAATTTATGATTTTCCTTCATTGCGAATTTGCGTTATTATTGCCGTAAGAATAGAGGAAACAGAATATTTTAAAACGAATTACGTTACCACAAGAGTATATATCAAATTTGTAAAAGCTCAAGTTATTTGTACAGTAAATAATTAATTGGTGTGTACCTGGGTTTCTAAGGTGGAAAAGGGATTATTTCCTTTATTTATTAAAAACGAATACACGCAACCAAGAAATTTAAATTAATTAGCAGAACGTATTAAAATTATGTTTTTCGTATACATTAGGAAACGAAATAAATTTGTTTTTTAGCAGTAATATTAAGATTGAAAATACATATTTTATTATTACACAAAAATGTTTCTTATTTTAATAATAACAACAAGAATAAAATAACAATTCTAATTCGCAAGCATTTTATAATGCATATAATAGCACTAATTCCACGATAATAATTACCTTAAAAATAGTGCTTATCTTATTTAATAAATTCAGCCACTAAGCTGGAGTGCTTGTCAGTGACTTAATAAAAAAACAGGCTATGCTCTTCATCGTCACTGACAAGGGAATACAGGAAAGTGTCCCTCATCGATTTAAATGAAACTTGTGAGTTTATAGACTAATATAGTGTATGAATAGCGGTAACTTTTTTAGCTGCCCAATCGCCCGTTTTTTGAGGATGGAGTGCTCTATCGGCAACAGACAACATTTGCTTTAATATCTTCAAAATGGTAAGACATCAGAAAAAATTTAGGATAAATATTGCACTGTTTTAATAGTACTAAAGAATAGTGATAATAGTTTTCTTTTCAGAATTATTGTTTATCAGCAACAACTCCCACCCTTCATATTTATTTCAAATTTGAAAAGTTTTATTTGCTAAGAAAATACAAGAGCTTATACACAATTTATTCGTATATATTAAACATGCCAGAAAATAACTCAATTTATAGAATAAGAAAACAAGTAGAAAATTATGTACATATGTACGTATTTGATGTACACTTTGTATAAATAATGATAATATTTAGTTTCAACGACCCAACATAAAGAACTGTAGATAATATAAATCTGGGTGCAAAGAACGGAATTGAAACAAGAATGAAAAGGTGAGGATTCAGATGTTCCTGGTCTACCACGTAAACCTTTATCAAAACTAATTGACGGTTGAAGACAGAAATACCTAATTTTAACACTACTATTAACCACTAATTCTGCAATGTATGTACAATGATAATGAAAGCAATATTACTTGACAATTACAATACCAGTGATACGAAATCCTACTCGCTATTATATAACAGGACTGTGTTTGAAAAAGAGATCAAAGACCGGATGAATTACCGAAAACAGATACTTATTGTCACTTATGTGAAAAAAATCCTAATGTAAGTAATTTGCTTATTTAATACAATGATATCTGTAATCTTGTAGACCATTTATGCATTAAATACATTATATATTTCTAAAGGTATTAAATTTCAAATCGTACATCGTTATGATATCGCCACGAGATATTGCTGGCAAGCTAAAAATAATTTATAGGGATGAGCCGATGTCTTTGGTGCTCATCTATACTTATTTATCATCCGTAGTATTAATAAGATTCTTTATTGAAATCCTATCCCCATTGATATTCACGTGCAGATTAAATGTTCCTATTGTATTTAAATTTTGTCCAGATTAATTTTAAGTATTTGGATATCTTATATAGAGCCTTTTCGCCTTTCCCAATGCGCATATGTATATAGAGTAAGAGAAGTTAAAGTTGCAGTTCAGAGTTCTGCGTCTCAAGATTTGATTGTTGAACAGCAATTGTTGAAGTCATGAGAATCAACACCGCTAATGTTCTGAATTTCTTACATACAACATTCCTTGCTGCAAATATCGCTGTTACAATTATAACACGTGTAGAACAAAAGTTACATGATGCGTTAAGGTATGTAAGAGCTCAGGAGCAGGCTTCCTTTGCATTTCAAACAAATGTAGCACTAGAATTTGACTGGTCCACATGAATCGCAGTTCGTTGAACCAAGAAGTGAGTATGATGAAGACTACGAACATGCCGGCTATTCTCCAAGAAGGGGGAAGTGTGGCTGATATTGAAAATAGAAGGCGAACTGTTGAGTTTTGGAGAAGTGCAAAAGCGTAGTGACGTTCATTGGAGTCATTGAAACACAAGTTTAGAAAGGTAATATGATATGTAGATTTCACGCATTCTTTTTATAAATATCTATGGGAAAAGTTCCAATGCATAAATAATCTACAAGATTAGAGACATTATTGTATTTAGATAAGCAAATTACTTACATTAGGATTTTTTCACATAAGTGACAATAAGTATCTATTTTCGTTATTTCATCCGGTCTTTGATCTCTTTTTCAAATACAATCCTGTTATATAATAGCCAGTAGGATTTTGTATCACCGGTATTGTAATTATCAAGCGATATTGTATTCGTTATCATTGGACATACATTGCAGAATTAGTGGTTAATTGTAAGTGTTAAAATTAGGCAATCTTTTCTTCAACGGTCAATTTCAGTGTTGATAAAGGTTTACGTGATAAGTCAGGAACATCTGAATCCTCACCTTTTCATTTTTGTTTCAATTCGGTGCTTTGCACACAGATTTATATTTCTATTGTTTTTTATGTTGTGTCATTGAAACTAAATAAATATTATTACTTATACACATTATACATCAAGTACGTATGTAGGTACACAATTTTCTAGTTGTTTTTTTTTCTCTATAAATTGGGTTATTATCTGGCATGTTTAATATATATGAGTAAATTGTGCATAACCTCTTGTATTTTCTTAGCTTTTCAAATTCGAAATAAAAATGGCGGGTGGGGGGTCATTACTGGTAAACAATAATTGTAAAAAGAAAACTATTGTTACTATTCTTTAATACTATTAAAACAGTGAAATATTTATCCTGACTCTTTTCTGATATTAAAGCAAATAGCGAAGGGTTGTGTTGCCGATAGAGCGCTTCATCCCCGAAAAAGGGCGATTGGGTAGCTAAAAAAGTTACTGCTGTTCTTACACTCCATCGGTCTGTAAACCTACCAAGTTTCATTTAAATCGATGAGGAACACTTGCCCGTGTTCCCTTGTGAGCTATAATGCTTATCATGGACATTATGAATCACTCAGGATTTACGAATATAGCAAAAGATAATGAAATCACCAAAGCTATACAAATACATTGTTATTTATAAAAAACTGCTCTTAAGAATTTTAATTAATTTTGATTTTGAGTGTCTATGGGCAACTTATTTAGTAACTTTAGCAGGATCCCTTCAATAGTCTATTACATTTTTATTTACCAACCATTATACATATTAGCATTAATCACTAAGGTTGATGTATAAACTCTTTCCACATTAACTTTCGTAATTCTGTACACGCATTTCGGCAACTAAGTTGTCATCATTAGCAGATAATTGCAAAGTGTCGGAACCAAAATGTACACTGTAGAGTGTACATTTTGGTTCTCAATGGTACCAAAACTTAGTTGTCGAAATGCGTATAAAGAATTACGAAAGTTAATTTGGAAAGGGGTTATATATCAACCACAGGCTCCATCAAATTCAACTTCATATTAGCATTACTATAATGAGAAATTTGTATAATATTAGTTACCTGGTGTAAAATAATTTCCTTCATATTTAATAATGTGCTTCTTTTGTTAATCATAGTACTGTTCAATGTTTTTTTCACTTAATAGTGTTTGTGTAATACATTCGTTACTGTGTTGTCTTTATATCTACTGGTCTCAATATTGTTACTTATATAAATTATGCTTTCTTTTGCTTCTCTATATACATACATCATCTACTTGTATTATGGAATCTGAATTAACTGTTTACTACGGAGAATTTAATATTCATTTGGTTATGCCTCGTATATTAAAAACTTTTTATATCCCATTATGTATGATTACTCCGGTAAATGCATTTTTATCTATATCTTTTGCATAAATGTTTGTGCCGTTTACATATGTTATAACCATGTCATCTGTTCTCGTATTACTATGGTTATTAGGATTATAGGATTTGGAAGAAGTAACCCCTATCCACACCGCTCTACCGTATTTAAGTGGTATAAAGAGCTCCAGAGAGGAAATTTCGGCTAAGAAGATGCTCGGCCTGATAAGTATGTAAGTTATCATGAGATAAAAAATGTGTGGGTATTTATGCACATGCAGTTAGTAACATAAAAGATAATTATTACGAAGTGGTGCATTGTGGAATTTCTGTCCAAAGCTGTTGAAATATTCAAAAATATTACTCCGCGCTCGTATCTGGTTTTGTCACCATAATATTGCTTCGTCCCAAGGGTTTAACGTTTGTATCGAACATTTAATCAGAACTCGGCTGAAGACACTAGAACATCCACCCTGTAGTCCAAATCTCGTTCTATTCGAATTTTGCCGAGTCAAGAACTCTTATTTTCGCCTGCAGCACTATCATGCTGTTAAGGCTCTACGCGTAGCCAGATCTGCACTTGATCAACATAAAGCTAAAATCGGACACCAAATTTAATTTGATTCTGCCTATTTCGTAACCTATATTATTACAGCTTTAAAATCCTATTATCCACAGAAATTTTAACCGTAATGCTGGATGCACTTTATATCTTACGCAATACCTTGCAAACTCTTCTATCGAAATCTCTTAATTGCAAACACATTGCTTCAGCGATCCATCAGAATTGTTATATAATTTTAAATAAAATATATATCTTAGTTTCAAATAATCTTACTATAGATAGAGTATTTGGATGGTTAAATGCTTCTGGTGAAAGATATCCAAGTTGATCTGAAAATATTCATGAATACGTTTTCTGTTAGATCAACAGTTGTTCATTTATTTAACGTTTTCGAATTGATAAATCTGAAGTTTTAGTACATCGACAATCAAAAATAGACTTGAGGATGTTCTTTGCAAGAGAGACGGTTTCATCCCGGGAATGGAGAATAAATCATTAATTTTGTAACTTTATCTTACTGCGTTTCACCACGATCTATTCTCAGTTTCCTTTTTGTATTTTTTGCTATCTTTGTAACTTTATCAACGACTCTTAAGAATACTGGAAGGTTAGAATACATTTCTCATCATCATCAACTGGCCTCCTTTTCAGACCATCGTTGAACATAGACTTTTCTCAAAATTTTTCATGTCCTTTCTTGTGCTTCATTCATCGGTTAGTTGTTAGGTCTTCTATATCGTTTGTCCAGTGCATGCGTGGTTTTCCAACACTTGACTCTTCTATTCTACATCTTGACTATATGTCCTTCTCGATTTCATTTTCGGTTACTTGATTGTTTCAATACCATCCGTAACTTGTGCTCTCAATTTTTCATTTTTAATTTTACTATTGAGTGTTGTTCCAACCTTTGATTTTTCCATTCATTATTGGATTATGCAAATTTTTTCTGGTATTATTTAAGTCAATGATAGGGTTTTTGTTCCACACATCATCATTGTGAGCACGCATTGATCGAACACCTTTCTCTTTAGGCAAATGAAGTCATTACTTTTAAATATGTCTCTTAGAAATACATACGCTGTTCAAATTAATTGACCTTCATATTTTAGTAGCCTGATTGTTCCAGTATGTTATGAGTTTGTTATAAAAATATACATACTTTCCGGATGGAATGGCTATATCCTTCAGTTTTGGTGTTTCATTTGGTACCTAATTCGTCGTAAGCTTCATTTGACCGGCGTTTATTTCTAAGCCAACTCTCTTATATCCACTGAAGTTTAGTTGCTGTTATAGCGATTTCTATTGAATCCTCCGCTATTAAGACTGTATGTGCGAAGTGTTGATGATTTAGTCATCCTCCGTCTCCGTAGAGAATGCATCCCTGTTTTGCTATTATTTTTATGTAAATTCTATAGATTTTTTATTGTTTGTACTACTTCTGAACATTATTTTTTATTTTCTTCATAGTTCTTTTATCTATTCTTCTTTTTATCAGTATTTTACAAAAAACCTCTTTTTTGATTTGGTACGTAGACTTCCGCGGTCATGGTCCATACTATCTTCTTCTGGGCTTCCGCATCACTGGTATAACTGCCGACGTTTCACTTCAGTTCAAGTGCAACAAAGAATAGCAGTAGTTGGGCCCTGAAGACCCATACCAGTGGTTGCGAAACGTCGGCAGTTATACCAGTGACGCGGTTCTAGCCCGGAAGCCCAGAAGAAGTATCCTCTTTTTTCTTTTATCGAAAGCATTTTGTGGATGAATAAAACGAGAGTGAACAATATGAAAGAAATCTTTCTTATTGTTTCTTATATTTTTGCCGGCTTGTCTAAATGCCAATATTAAATTTTATGCATTTCTTTTCCTTCTAAAAACTCAATGTCTTTCCACTTATATAAATAAGTATAGAGTGAAAAGAAAATAAAAATAGCATTTGACGTAATAAATTTCGTATAGAACATGTTAGCCCTGTAAATTCTATGGCAACAATTTGATAAATTTAATATCATCAGAAATTAGTCTGGTAAAAATAATTTTGTTTTATAACATATGTACATATTTGGGTCCAGACGATGAATGGAGTTCAATAAAAGTTACTCGGAAAACCATCAATATTGAATAATTCTTCTATACTACGTTAACATTAAATTTCGAACATAAAGAATGCGTCTTTATGCTACAATAGGTATTGAATCCTGCGAAAAACGTATCTATAAAAATGAGCATTAATGGAATTGGATTTCAATAGCGTAGCACATTTTTATATGGTTGTTTTATTTGGTAAAAATGTTCACCGAGTTTATATTTTATATGTTTCAGAAATGTTAGGATCCTTATATATTTTTCAATATTATTATGGCGTTTATATGTTTCAAAACCTGTTTATTTAGAAGGGTAGAAATATTTTAAAGTATATGTAACTTACTATATTTAATAGATTTTATATTGGATTACCTTATGGAATATTTATAAAGTGTAGAAACTTTCAGTTTTGAACAGCATAGCCACTTATAGGACTACAATATAGACTATCGCTCATAAGTATTTGGTCACTCGCATTTAACCCGCAATTTGTAACAAAAATCAAAATTGAAATACTAATATCTTTTTATTACTTACATATATGAAAATTATATATTTTTACATCTAAAATAAATTGTTGTATAATATATTTATCTAAATTTTAGACTCGTATATATTTAATCACTGAAGGTTGATATATAACCCCTTTCCACATTAATTTTCGTATTCTGTATACGTATTTCGACAACTAAGTTGTCATCATCAGCAGATAAATAATAGTGTTGCACCTGGAAAACTACGGCAAAATACCTACACGAAAACAAATTCCGCACACGAACCGTACCGCTGAAAGCTAAAACGCACAGTGTATCGTCTATATGCCCTCCTTTATTTTTAATCACTGCATCACACAATTGAGGTATTTTTACGATTAATTTTTTTAATGTCTCAAGTTTTATTTTGCCCCATGCCTCTTGCAGGATCTTCCACATATTAACGGCAGAAGTGGTGGTCGATTTTCTCACCTCTCGGTCATGTTCTTCCCACAGTAACTCCATGGGATTTAAATCGGGACTCTGGGGAGGACATACCATAATTTTTATTGTTTCCTCGTTCTCCAATTTCTGCAAATATTCATGCAAACTTACAACTAAATGACGTCGAAAGTTTTGTTTTGAGCCACAGAACAAGGACAAATAATATTAATGGGAAAATAATCCACCCTAAGTCTATAACTTTTAGATATATGCTATTATAACTTGAACTTTAATGAAAGATGTACCAGGCGCACCGGAAAGTCATGACCGATTTTGCTAACAGATGTCGCTAAGCCTAAGTATGCAATGCTATAATTTGACACATATATAATTTTCTTGTACTGACATATACCTTCAAAGCCATTCATTTATGTTTTGCGAAGGTAACACCATCATATATTGATACCTCTTTGAAGATGTCAAAGTGTCTGAAAAAGAGCATCCGCGGTACGCATTACTCTTCTTATTTAATCAAGAGAAGAATCCAGGAGATGGGAAAATGGGTGTCACGTCAATTGAATGACAGGCAAATGGAAAATTGAAAAATCGTCTGTGAAATGCTACTTCAAAAGTGTGATCAGAAGTCATTTCTGTATCAAATAGTAACGAGTAAAAATGAATTTATTTTCAAAACTCTAAGCGCAAAAATAATGGTTACTGATTACATTGGTCTGTTAATATATATATACATTACTGTTTTATTAATAGCAATACATATTATAAGGAGAATTAATTCAAAATTATTAGCAACTAAATTTAAGAATAGGCACCTGGCGAGGCCGGCCCACCGACTCCAAGGCCAAATCGTTGCAAGACAATGCTCGGTGTTTGGTGGAGCTAGAAGAGCGTGGTGTATTACGAACTGTAGAAACCTGGTGAAACAGTTAATACTGATCGCTACCGACAACAAATTATTAATTTGAATCATGCATTGATAGAAAAACGTCCAGAATGGACCCGAAGACAGGGTAAAGTGATTTTACTGCACAATAACACGACGTCTCATACAGCAAAACCGGTCAAAGAAGCGTGGAAAGCACTTGGATGAGACACTCGCCACACTCTCCACCTTTCCCCGTCCGACTATCACCTTTCGCATCAATGGGTCACGCGCTTGCAGAGCAGCACTTTGCCAATTTCGAAAAAGTTAGAAAATGGCTCGATGAATGGTTTTGCTTAAAAAAACAAACAGGTTTTTTGGGATGGCATCCGTAAATTGCCTGAAAGATTGGCAAGATATGTAGAGTCAAACAGCCAATACTTTGAATAAATACATTTTTCCATTTTGTTGAAAATTACGCAAGTTTTTTTACGAAAAGACCAGTAATGACTTGATATATCAAAGCTGAAACTTACAGTAGAAAAATAATAGATAACAAAAAGGTGGTGTAGGTCATCAAAATAACAGAAATTATGCAAAAAATAATCTAACGAGCAGATCTTGTAGTTGAAATGTAAAACAGTAAAAGAACTGCACTAATACACCGCTGTAAAGCAAAAGACATTAACAAGACATAAATCCTACTTAGAAGAACTAAATGTGCGCCAACAAAAAGACGCTCAATAACAAAGAGAAATATTGTATGCAGATAACAGTAACACAAAATTAGTGTAAATAGAAGAAAGGAGGAGTATTTCATTCAGGAGCAGATGACTATAAGTACTTTGCGACCGTAACCGTAAACGTATTGATTCATTATTTCCAGGGGTAGGAAAGCAACGGAATTTGTCCTCAGAAACTCTAAGATCTATGTTAATGTACCAGGGGTGCTTTTTAAGTTTTTACAAGAATTAGGAAAGAAGAGAATTCTTTTGTAACAATCGATTTTGTTGCAGTTATTGTACTTCGAAATATTCGCTTTAGATATATGTATATATGCGATATATATATATATATATATATATATCGCATATATACATATATGAATTTGGTTTCCTAAAAATATAGTTTTTGAAGGGTTCGATAGCTTCTTGATGTGCCGCAAATCACTGTTCGCTCAGTTTTTATTTGATATTTGTAAGCAGAAAGAAATTATTAGGCGATAAATCAAATAAATACGGGCAATGAGAAATTAATTCGATGTTGTTCTGTTTCAAATAATCAATTGTTTGACGTGCCTTGTAAAAGCTGGCATCGTCATGATGCAAAATGGTGGGATGTCTTTGTTTGTTTTTTTTTTATTTGCCGATAACCTCTTGCAAACAAATTGTATACCATTCAACTAACTTTCTTTTGATTCTCTAAAAGAATGGTTGCGACATGTCCAGTACAACTGAAGAAGTAGGCCGATCATTTTTATGGAAGTGCATCGCGAACGAATAATTTTTATGAGGTTCATCGTGGAATATTTAAATGGTGGATAGTTACTCAGCTCCCAATTTATACGAATATATTCAATTTTCTTCACCAGTTATGGCTTGTACCGATTTTGCAGTTTCTCGGACGAATTTCTTGAGCATTTCCTTGTAACAATTAATACCAGCCTTTTTGTAATCTTCGGTCAAATTATGCGGATTCTATCGAGAAAACATCTTTTTCACAAGTAAATGATCAAGCAGAATCGAACGTATTGCAGTCATCGATATTCCTAGAGATACCTCTGTCTCACTATAAGTCACATATTGATCTTCTGCAATTATGTTGTGCACAGCATCGATATATTTTGGAATAACAATCGATTTTAGTTGACCTTCACATAATTCATTATTGACGGACGTACGAACCCGATGAAATTCTGAAAACCAACTTTAAACATTTTTCCAATGGTGCGAAAGTTGAGCGCAGTGATTCCCTGCATTGCTGTCGAGCTAGACTTTCCTAAAATAGTAAAAAAACATCTAACGAGAATCTTCACGTGAAATTTTCATTCTTTCACAAAATTGCTTTCTTTAAATTACTCGATCAATTTCTAGACTTCTAGACACTGTTTTCACAATAACAATGTAAAATTCTACTTAAATAATAATGACATATATCAATAACGCCAATTAGTAGTTGTTTGTAAAACCACAAAAGGCGCCCCTTGTATAAACTCTAAAAACCTTTCATGATCACAAGTGTCAGCTGAAAACCACTCGGGGAGAGTTTCATAAATTTTAGTGATATAAAATTGTAAAAAAGTAAATCTTCTAAATATCTCTTTTAAATTCGATAACATTACAAGATGAGGGGCGGATTAAGAATTTGAAGATACTTGTCGACTTTCAGATTTTTGCAATATTTTTCACATCGGATATCTGATTCTAGCATCTTTACTCCTCTTATAAGGTTTAGGACTTTCAGGCTGGCGTACAGAACATATTACTGGAAGAAATATATAAAAGTAAGCAGTGATTAGTAAATATTCCCATTCAAGTCCATTCAAGTTTCTTCTACTTAAAAGGAGATTGCAACTGGTGGAAATCAGACGAGCCTCTAAATATTTGTGATATTGATAAGTAATAAAGTCGATGTACATACCTAAAGAAGACGGCTTTACATTGTTAAATTTCAATATCCAATCTATTCACAAAAAATTAAATACATTAGCAATGCACTTATGCATGAATAACATTGACATAACTACCATTTCGTGGCACTGGATGAAATCTGAGAAAGTAAATATAGTAATTCAAAGTTATAATAAGGCATCTGTATATAGCAGGATACTAGATCATGGTGGAGTATTTATGCCGGTGGAACACGAATTGCATATAACACAAATAAAACTAAAGCAATACTGTATAGAATCTGAGACAGAAACAACAGGAATAGTTTGGGAAAAGCGAAGTACATACATATATTATCATTGCTGTATATAGACTAGAAGGAAGTACAGAATTACTTATTGACAATTTATAAGGGGCACTTGCGGACACAAATAAAAATTGGGAAAATCATAAGGTGTTGCTTTGCGGTGACTCTCATATTGACTATTTAAAGAAGTCCAAGGAGAAGACGAGAAGAAATTTGCAAATCATTCGGTACGCAAGAGGCATTTAATGAGCCATCCAGAATAACAGTGCTACATACAACAACAATGTCATGCTGAGCGCAAGGGTGTATCTTAAATCCAAGTGAGTTCAAAATCCACAGGTGTCCGATAATCTGGGGCAAAAGTTTCCCTTACCATCGATGGTCCTAGAGACAATACCAAGTACTTAAAGTAAGAAGTAAACACCTGACAAACTTGCATATATTCTTGACAAAAGTTAGAGATGCTGTTTGAAATTATGTATTTACAGAAGATGCGGACCATACATATGCGAAATTCCATGTACCTGTTCTTACGACATTCGAAGAAGTTTTCTCAGAAAAGAAACGAAAATAATGTTGACACACAAAGTCGATATATACACAAAGCAAGCAAATCAAAGACATGAAGAAAACCTTAAATGTGCTCTTTATAGTAATGCAAGTAAGAAAAGATGACGGGGGGCAAATGCTGCACAACTTCGTGAAAGAAAAATATAGAAAAGTAGTGAGCCAAGCGCGGAACGAACGTGTAACCAACAAGAAACGAAATCTGAAAACAAGATGCAGGAAATGTGGAAGACAATAAACTAGGAGTTGACACAAAAAGGCACGACAAAGATTCTATTGCTGTGAATTCAAACGAATCGAACGAATACTTCACTTCCATAGAAGTGTTAGCAAATAAAATATCTAGACCAGAGCAGAGCGCAAGTAAATTCTTTCATAACAGGGGGTAAAGTATATTACAGTCTATATATATTGAGCCTATAACCGCTGCCTAAATATTTAAATAATATATAATCTGAAAAAAAAACAAAGGATGTGTGTGTATAGAATATCTCTGGATATTATAGAGTAGGTTAAGAACGAACTTGTATACTCCCTCGCTAAAATTTTTTATGATTGCATCTCGTAGGGTGTGTATACGAAAGAATCGAAATTATCTAAAATATCACCCATACAGAAAAAAGGTACTGGCATTTATACGTGATGGTCCATATTTTAAAATCAGTATTAATTAGTATTTTGAGATTTATTACCAGAGTTAGGTTGTTTCTGTTATTTCAACGTTTGATTTTATTGGTGCTAAGGAATTGTTCCAACATATGTGTAAAAATATTAACCAATTATAAAGGAAGAATTTTGATGAAACCCTTCGAACAAATAAAAAAGGAAATAAACAAAATTCAGAATACCGCTATCACAATGACAGTGAAGACCTACTAAATTCAAAAGAAATAATTATTAAAAGCATCTTAAGAATAAAACAACGATAGACCCATTGCGATAGTTTCGACGTTCTCGACAATCTTTGAGGTGGCATTAAAGGCGAGGCTGTTAAATTTTCTAGAATGAAATGGAATACTCATTAAAGTTCTTGCTTCTATGTGTATGTCTATGGTTTCTATACCTCTGCTGATTGAAGTTCTTGTTACTATGTTATTCGGGGTTACTCCAAATTCTTTTCTAATACTCTTATTTTTGTCTGAAGTTATTTTTATTGTTTAATTAATCCATTTAGTTAAAATTGTGTACAATTCGAATTATCAACATAGTTATAGCATGAATATATGTGTGGAGATAAATAATTCAGAACTTGACACATTTTGGAAAGCACATTAGACAAAAGGAATTTTTATGCCTGGAGACGCAATCTGGGGAATATAACTGCCATATTTTCGAGAGGCTTTAACGCCCCCATTATCATTTGAATAAATATCACATATCATACCAGTAATAAGGGATCACATAATCTGGAAAAGAGGGAGGTCGTGTCCGTGCTTTCGCTTTGAAAGAAGTCAGAGAATCTACGGAGCAGTCGTTCAACAGTGGAGATGATGACGGTGGTTCGCCGCGTGCAAATTTACACAGCGAAATTGCTTCATTGAAGTATCTTCCCCTCTTTTACTCTCGACGTATATAAGTTTCGCGGGCTCACTATGAGGTCGAATTTGTTTGTCTGGGGAGTCTCGTGGAGAGACGCTGGCTAACCGTACATACATAACGCGTACTGACCTAGTTCGTGATTTGTATAATGCGAACTGGCATGGGTTTTATATTGTGGTTATAAGTGTAGAATACGTAGAAAGCTTTTTTTGTGTTCGGTATACGGAGTGTGTCCGATAAAAACGTAATTTTCAAATAATGCTTCAAGTGATACTCAGAGCGCAGCCCAGCTTATAGAAAGTATTCCCAAGGCATTAAGTATATTGTAAAGGGTGTTTCAATTTTCGCGGTTTTTTTTTAAAGAATAAATAAAACATATAATTTGCTTTCACTTTCAATAACATTTGATTGGTAATTGAAGTATCAGTTATGACATTTATATGCGAAAAATAATATCTGCCGAATGGCCTCCTTTTGCAGCTCCACAGGCGTCCACTATTTTGCTAAAATTTTCAATGACATTTTGACATAATTGAGGTTCTATCTCACCAATGACACGAATAATTTCATCTTTCAAAGCAGGAATTGATTGTGGATTGTTTTTATAAACCTAACTTTCCACATAACCCCAAAGAAAATAGTCTAACGGTGTCAAATCACATGATCTTTGTGGCCAATTAACATAACCGTTTCTTGAGATTACATGTTTAGGAAATTTTTCTCTCAATACATCAATTGATTCGTGTGCAAAGAGAGGTGTAGAGCCATCCTGTTGAAATCACATATCCTCTAGATCAATATTCATTAATTCAGGACACAAAAATTCGGTCATCATGCGACGATATCGATCACCATTGACAGTTACAGCTTCACCAGCAGCATTTTCAAAGAAATAGGGTCCAATTACACCACCTGACCATAAGGCACACCAAAGAGTAACTAGTTTAGGATGCACAGGTTTCTCATATATAATTAGTGGATTTTCCTCATCCCAGATACGGCAATTTTGTTTATTAACATAGCCACCAAGTTCAAAATGTGCCTCATCGGAAAACATCATTTTCAGAAAAAATTCAGCTGGTTGTTCATTGATGAAATTGACAAATGAACGACGTTTCAAATGATCTAATGGCTTCAGTTCCAGTGTTATTTGAACCATATATGCCATCAGAGGTAAATCCTTTTGTAAAATACGCCATGTTGTTGATCCACTAAGTCCAAATTCTTGTGAACGTCGTCTAATAGACATTTCAGCATCTTTAGCAACACTTTCACGAGCCAAACCAACATTTTCTTGTGAACGAGTACTGCGACTGTATATTTTTTTGATCCTCCACGGAACCGGTCTCTTGAAATTTTTTAATAATTCGACCAATAGTGCTTTCGGGTGGACGAATATGTTAAACATAAAATTCATGTAATTTTCTAAAAACTCATTTCACAGAACGCTGATTTTCAAAAAATAATTCAACAATTTGAACGCGTTGTACCGTGTGCGAAGCCATTTCTATAAATATCATACATCACACTTTTAAATGCCCACATACTCAGACAAATTCAGTGCGCCATCTATATTTTATTTATTATTAATAAAAACCGCGCAATTTGAAACATCCTTTATAAAGTAGCAAGTTTTAAATGGGGACAATTTTGAGAGACCTGGAAATAACATTTTTTTAGTTTCATAGTTTTATTAATAATAGTCGATTATTATATTACAGAACAATTAAACTACATGGCTTTATTCAAAAAAATTATGCTATATTGATTTTTCAATGCTTTGTCCATCTTTATGTATTTAATATCTTTGTTAGAACAGTCATCGAAAAACCGGTCACGTTGCAACCGTGCCTTTAGAGAGTTGTAGAACGTTCAATTCCGAATGGTTCACAACTATTTGTTTGCCAAAAGTTTTTGAAGAAATAAGGAAAACAAACCGAAAACGACGGATCATTCTCCACCATGACAATGCGAGCTCTCACAGGTCAGTTCAAACAATTGAATATTTGATCGGGCAAAACATTGAATTGATGAGTCATACGCCATACAGCCCTGATCTAGCAGCCTGTGATTTCTTTTTGTTCCCACACGTGAAGAATAAACTTTGTAGTCAACCGTTATTAAAAAGTAAGTACTTTTCAAAAATATTAAAAATATTTGAATAACTAACATTTGAAATCACCTATAGTGCTGTTAATAATGTTTATTTTATAGTGATCTTTCTAAAATAAACGACTGTTTCAAAATTAGATTTCAATCTCTTAGTCAATTAAGTGAACAAACATAATAATACTACTAAATCAATCAAAATAAATTATATATATATACAATATATATTCCCCAGCGTATTCATTACAAATCTATTAGTACTGCAGTTCTAAGAACTTTGCGCATTTTAAGCAGTACTGTCTTAATTAACTGACAGCGTTTTTCTCAATTCGCTACACAACGCACACTATTATCTACTCAATTATGACAAACGAACGGAAGTATTGAGGTATGCTTGGGATCATTATCTATCTTACTGTAGAATGAAATTATTGCCAATAAGTCGCTACCCTGATGGTATGGCATGTTCTTCTAATAGTGTTCTGTATTTCTCACCAGTTAATTTACCCTCTATTTTTACAATTTCACCCACACCTGCTGTCGTAGTACAACCCCAAACTTGGATATTGCCTCCTTCATGCTTCATGGTAGTGTGTAAACATGGTTTTAATAACGATTCACATTCAGGGCGTCATCTAGCATACTGACGTCTATTTGTCCCAAATAATTGATATTTAGATTCGTCAGTCCATAGTACTTGTCGCCACTCATTATATCGCCAAGTTTCGTGGTCTCTAGCATATTTTAATCATTTCCCCTTATTGCCTCGTCGAAGTAAGGGTTTTCTCACGGCCACGTATCCGTTCTATCTACTATGACAATTTACAGCTCATGATTTTTTCTTAAAATGAAAATTTCACTCGTGGGCGTGTTTTTTAAGAATCTAAATACATTCTATTGTGGAACGACCCTGTATCGTCACTACCACTGAATTAAAAACAAAATATTATAGATAAATAACTCTCCCTTGAAATTTTATTGCCAGAGCATTGTGGTGCAATAAAATTTATTACTTTAATCCTCTTATCAGGCGGTCGATATCACCCCTATGCGGAAGTATGATGTTATAAACTTAGAAATTTCCAGTGATTATATTTCTACGAATAAGTGAATCGTTCTTGGAAAGATGTATTAAGTATTACAAATTAAATTAACCCAATAATTATTAGTAAAAACGTTTTAGTAAATAAGTTTTGGAAGATATTATTAGGTGCTTCTTTCTTTTGCACAGTACTGTACATATTTTTATTTTATGGATTTTTTTTATTTAAAAAGAAGTCAAATCGATGTATTGCGGGTTAAAAAAAATGAGTTGAAAAGGGTTGGGGGGGGGTCAACTTCCTAGGACATAAGTTAAATGTTTTATTATCCCAACTGGTTGAAAAACACAAATACAAAAGAATAAAATTTATAGTTGGAATAGAACGACAAACATATTAGGAATTAAGAAACATTTAGTGCTATTCCTAAGTAAGTCAAGACTGGAGTTTTTAATAAATATTTTTCTTCTTTCTATCGGAAACTGAATATTCAAAAATCATAAACGGTCTTGATAAATGTAATTGTTTTTATCAGTATTTAGTTGGAATAAGAAAAAAATATTTTTTTCAAAAATTCAATTACATTAGTATGCGCGCCAACGGATGGAAATCAAATCGAGGCACAATATTCGATGACTGTTCTAACAAAGATATTAAATACATAAAGATGGCCAAAGCATTGAAAAATCAATATAGCATAAATTTTTTGAATAAAGCCATGTAGTTTAATTGTTCTGTAATATAATAATCGAGTATTATTATATTTTATTATTAAAACCGTTGATCACAGGCTGCTAGATCAGGGCTGTATGGCGTACGACTCATAAATTCAATGTTTTGCCCGATCAAATATTCAATTGTTTGAACTGACCTGTGAGAGCTCGCATTGTCATGGTGGAGAATGATCCGTCGTTTTCGGTTTGTTTTCCTTATTTCTTCAAAAACTTTTGGCAAAAAACTAGTTGTCAACCATTCGGAATTGAGCGTTCTACAACTCTCTAAAGGCACGGTTGCAACATGACCGGTTTTCCGCGAAAACAGGCGACCATTTATTTTGATGTGCTTCTAGCACGAACAACTTTTGTTGGTCTTGGTTAATGTTGGAATGTCCACACAGTTGACTGCCGTTTACTATCGGGCTCATAGATATAGATCCACGACTTTATAAATGTTCTTTGAAGCACCGCCATTGTATTTTTTGTGCACTTCTTGGCACCAATCGACGTGTGTCCTTTATTGAGCGGTTGTCAAATTATGTGATATGTTCACGTTATAGATTCTTAGTGGTTAAATGTTCATGCAGGATCTTATGAACGCTGGTCTTTATACCTTGAGATGCCTCGATCTCACGGTATATCACATGACGGCCTGGCACTTTGACTTTGTAAATATTCTTTGAAGCACCGCCATTGAATTTCTTGTGCATTTCTTGGCATTTTTTGAGCGATCGACAAATTATGTGGTATCCAACGTGAACATAGCTTCCTAACTGCTAAATGTTCATGCAGGATCTTATGCACGCTAGTGTTACTAATTCCTAGAGATGCCTCAATTTTAAGGTATGTCACATGACGGTCTCGCATTATCAATTCAGATAATGCATTAATGTTTTCCAACACAACAACATTTGTAGGACGACCTTCAGAAAATTCATCGTTTGAATTCACTATACCGTATATATGTATACTATACAGTATACTGTAGTTTCGATGGTCCTTCATCACCATATAAAGAATTCAGCTCGTCGATGCATTCTTGTTGAGAGAATCGACGCCGAAAGTTATGAAAAATAAGTGCACGGAAATGTTCGCGTGTTAATTCCATTTTTTCGCTGACACAAAATTTATTAAGTTATTGTCAACAATAGAAATAACGATCGAATAATAAAACTATCAAGGTAAATATATTGTCAAAAATGACAATCTTCACGATGCAATCATCAGATCAGAGACAACACTAACAGTGTTTCCAGTTCCCGAAATATAAACGGTTACCCTCGTAAATGGGACAAAAAGTTTTTAAGCATCGTCATTTTTGAGGCATACCAACTGGTTATAGTACGTACAATAATAAAAAAACAACAAAACGTCGATTTTTAACATTAAGCAAAGTTATTACAATAGCCTAAAGTCATTGGATGTATGAAGAACTTGCGGCCAAAGTCAAGAATGGATACCTGGTTCCTCCATCACGATAATGCTCCAGATCACCGCGCCAAAGCCTGCACCGAATATTTGACCACGATAGGATTGAAACTTTTCGAACACCCTCCCTACAGTCCAGATCTTGCTCTCTGCGCATTTGCACTGTTCCCACATGTGAAAATGAAGCTAAAAGGGAGACAATTTTCGAGTGATGAGGACCTTCTGCGTGCTTAGGACAACGGGTATGCTTTACTCCCTAGTGAAACTTGGCAGAACTGGTTTAAAAGATTAGTTTCGGAGGATGGAGAAGTGTATTGAGTGCAGAGGAAATTACTTTGAAAAAATTGAATAAACAAAACTGTATTGCAAAACTTTTCTAGTACCCTTTGTATTATAAGATAATATTTCTCCACCTCAATGACAATATGTGTTTGAACGCATACATATTATACAAAAGAAAACAGAAAACTAAGTTGAAAACATTTTTTGCTTCAACCCATTGAGTAAATTGTTGAAAAATATGCAATTCATTAGACACAAATTTGGAAAATTGGTCTATCAATTCCAGTAGCAACACCTACGCGTCTACGCGGATATTTTCCCCAATTTTATACCACCTATAATATCAAAAGTAAATTCATTTCGAAAATATTCCGCCTGCTCAAAAAATTGAATTCATAAAGTGTAACGTTATTGGTGCTTGACCTGCGAAATATCATTCAATGTAGTATATTGCACTATAAAAAAATACTGTATTGTTCTTTTGTCTACGAATTTTATTATTTTCTGTAATTTTAAAATTTTTAATATCTTCTTCGATAATGTTTATTTAAATAAAAATATAATTCTACTTTACTTTGTTTTCCTTTTCGTAAAATTTATAATATAAGCGCTTAATTTTAATTATGCAGTTGGTAAGGAATCTCTAAAATTCAACCCCGCAATTAACTCGATATCCTTCAACTCAACTATTATAATTTATTGCTTATTGTTCGTTCGATCGTGCAAAATATCAGAGACATTTTAAACGTTAGGCGTTTTACTAGTCTAAATGACGTTTTTGTCGACTGATAAAATTCTCTTATCTCTCTTTCTCGCGGAACAACGTGGGGATCGAAAAGCCAAATCAAAGCCTTAGATAGATGGTTGGAAAAAGGGGAGAATGAACCTCTTAGGTCACAGTAAAGCCTTTAGCACAGTGGATCACAACTAATACGATCTTTCCTCTCAGACAACACAAATAGTAGAATGGAAAGAAACAAGATCCACAATAAGAACCATCGAAGTTGGGATACCACAGGGTACGATATTGGGACCACTGCCGATTATTATTTTCATAACCGATATATCCAACTATCTGAATGAAGTACAAATGTAATCTGGTACGTAGACTTCCGCAGTCGTGGTCCATTCTATCTTCTTCCGGGCTGGAACTGCGTCACTGGCATAACTGCTGACTACTACTATGGTTGCAAAATCCGCGAATCTATAGAGATCTCTAAGCACCCCAATAACCTTAACCTGGCAATTCTGCATCTCCAAACAACCCAACGGCAACCTTAACGCTCCATTGACCCTTGACCCATTACTCATATATAAACCCGCCCACCACCGACTTACACCAGTTTCAGTGCGACAGACAGTAGCAGCAATTGAGCCCTGGAGATGTTCCATACGAGTGGGTACGAAACGTCGACAGTTGTACCAGTGACGCGGTTCCAGCTCGGAAGCCCAGAAGAAGACGGAAGCACAAATGTGCTTCTACGTAGATGATACCATTTATCATTTTACTAAAACCATCTTAGTAAAAGACGAACGTGAGGAAAGACTGATTGTAGATTCAAATACAGCTATAGAAAAGACCAATTACTCGTGTGCTGCAATAATAAGCTAAATTTGAATAAACTGCAAAAAGAGCAATAGGGCCTACATTTGGTCTTTAGTATCGTGACTCATGCACAGAAACAAGCAGAACAAGATGCTTGCCTTGATTTTTTTATATATATATACAAAACCCTAAAGCATATACACGAACACCAGCACTTGAAGCACTATTGGGCATCAAACCTTATGATCACTTACCTCAGTATCTCAAGCAGCTGGACATGAAAATAGCCGCAAGGGAAACTATAAAGGCACACATCAAGAAAGAACTCTACACATTAGAAGAATATTTTAGCGATAATCTTTAAGCTCGATTGTTGTATTTAAAAGTCTATTCGTGTCTATGTTTTCTGCTTATGATATATGTATATATATTTTACCATTGACTGGCAAAGAAATATTGTATCTCTATAATTAATCATTTTTTCTACGACAATTGCTTGTATTTATCCATATGACAATAAAGATTATCTATCCATTTATCTAATACTTGTATTTTCTTGATTTATTTTAATGTTTGTATATACAATAGAATTGTTTATTCGAACTCAAAATTGTAAATTATTTCTTTATACTTCTCTCTGTCTGCAATTAATTCAAAAGTACCGCATTAAGGTATTATCTCTTTATATACATTAAACGTGTTTTTATTACATAATCTTTCGAAGTCGTCAAATAAATAATTCATTTTGCTTATTGCAGGCAGTGAAGACGAACAAGAACCACAAACTACAACTGAATATACTACAGACTATACGACTGAAGTAGATGAAACTCAGGATACGGTCGGGGGTAATATCAGTGCTGTCGGGGAAGAATAAGAAGAATAATGATCCAATTTCCAATTAACTTCATTGTTTCCAGCCTCAAAATGGCTTTAATTATCAGAACGTTTAAGGGAGAGATTTCCGGGGGCAGATAAATAGCGGGCAGGAGACGGTGGGAAGTCTAGTAGACTCTGGCGACCAAAAAATCCTTAATAGTACCCGTAACCCATCTTCGAGGGTAGTTGTAAGTTTTGTTAATGTATTATTGTAATAAAGTTTGCAGACTGTGTTGAACTGTGTTTACTTTCGGGGGAACTTTTCGGGAATACGATAACCCCTAATGCGATTCGGTAAAAGTTTTAGAATAAATTCGTAGGTTGGCGGTGGGGTGCGTTCAGTGATCGTTTGTTTTTTTAATAGATTTATATAATGAATTCGAATCTGAAGTAAAAACGAGTGGTTAAGTTTATTAAGGTAGAAATACTTTACAATCTATTTCTTTGACTGTTTGTCTTCCTACAGGGTGCTTTTAAAAGATTCCATTTTAAAAGCATCTTATTACGGGCTACTTGTAATTTTCTAGAGAAGACGGGTAAAATTTTAAATTAAGGGATTTAACCAGTGCGAGTTGTCAGCAGTTATAATCTGTAATATTTTATTAAGAGAAAAAGATTTTTAAGAAATAAGGATCGCTTAATAATAAAACATAAAGATAAAGTAAGATGTGATTAATTCAGAATTCCAGAGAAAAAGTAAAAGCACAGAAAAAAAGAATTATCGAATGGTACAGTTGAGAACAAAGAAAAGTACACAAGCCTTATGGCAATTTTTGGTTTCTTCCCCTGGTGTAAGGTATACTTGTCACAATAAAAACATTTGTGGTTAGATTATTATTGATACTGCTATTGATACTACTATTAATACAGTAGTTAGTATGTATGAGAAGGGACTGCTATTTTAATTTGACACTATATACCTGCAGAATTTATTTTCAACCTTACTACTAATTTATAATAAATTAATGTTTCGTTTCTGTTCATGCAAATAAAATTGAACGCTAAATATATTTTTATTCAAACATACGATAAGGATAAGTTATACAGGGAAATTTAATAAATAATATGATATTTAATGTTCCCAAGCCTTTTCAACCTTATTCTACAGTTTTTGTTGTTGACTTTCTTAACAAAGTTCTTGTTGTTGACTTTCTTAACTAAAATCGTCCATACATTTTATATAGAATTTAAATCTGAGCTTCGGAAGGGCCATGGAAGAATAGTAATTTGATTCTGTGCAATCTAGTCAGCCACAATCGTACACATTGCGCTAGAAAATAAATTTATGTAATTCGAGAGAAGATAATTTTGATGGAGGATCTGTATCGTTGAAAGCTAAAACGCGTTTTGGCTTTCAACGGTACAGATCGTGTGCGGAATTTGTTTTTCGTACGGGTATTTTTGCAGTAGTTTTCCAGATGCGACACTGTTTAATTATCTGCTGATTATCACAATACAAAATACGTATACAGAATAGGAAAATTAATGTGGAAAGGGGTTATATATCAACCTTCAATGATTAAAAATAATCCGAAACAAACAGCCGTAACTGATGCACAAAATACAGCCAAATTGGCATCAAATATATAAAAGCAAAATTACTTGAGAAATCGCTCAATCTGCGGGAACGTTGCCAAGGAGATAATGAGTATAATAGACGAGAAGGAATAATGAGCCGGATTGTTCAAAATAATTAAGTATATATGGTTATATAAATAAATGGCTCAAACATTTATAGATTTGGAGATAATCAAAGAACGGGAGTTGTAAATCCACGAAAGAGACTGGATATCGTGAAGTAGTTGCTCTAATGGAGGAGAACTTGGAAGAAAAGAGCATAGAGTATGCTAAAAATTCTCTGCGTACTACTCTACGAAATACAACGATATTTCCAAACTATATGAAATTATGGACAAATAGGAAAAGAAGTCAAGAAACATCGGATACCAATGTTTAAATAAACATACGGAGTGTGTTTTTGGAGTGACTTACATCAAGATTGGAATAATCATGAGCGTGAGTATTTAACAGAAGATTCTAGGCACTAGAGAAGAAAAAAATTGTAATTTATTAGATCACAAGGTAAACTCCGATATATTTCGGATCATCTAATGTTCGGAAGGGGTTCAAGGTGGTCAAGAAAACAGGAAAAGGCGATGCAATGCTTGAAATCCAAAGAAGGAACGACAATACCGAAATCCAAATCGAGCATTGCAAAAAAAGGTAAGGTGGAAACTAAAGAAAATGAAGGTATCATATTTGTGGCAGGAATTGGCGGGGATATGGAACGTGAATAAATTGTACAAGCTATTAAAAAATACGTAGGAGACACAGATGTAATGAACACGAACGTAGTGTCAGTTCGATTCAACCAATTCGGCAGATAAAATACTATAGTGTTCATGGATAGAAAATTGGCACGCGATCTAAGTAGACGAGGGACAATCAAAATAGGATAGATGATGTGTCGAAGCTAGATTACGTGTACGAGATGCTATAATTGTCTTTAGTTCGAGCACCATACGTCAATGGAAAGACGAACTTGATATTTACATGAAGTAAAGGAAAGGGATCAAGTGCCCCCTCTACAGAAGGTTGATACGGCAAAAAGCCAGGGCAATTTCAAAAGGAGATGGGCAGAGAAGAACCATCACCAATGCAGTTAATGAGAAGAACAGAAATATTTTTCAAAATACTGCAAACTAACGCGAGACAAGCATACGTGGCGCAGAACATGGAATATGCCACGGCCAAGCAAAAGGGCATCGATCTATTAGTAGTTGGAGAACCAAACAAAAAAAGAGTTAATGCAAATGAATAGATAAAAAATTGTGGAGCAAATATGTCGGAACTATTTTTAACCAAGAGCTCAAAGGTAGACGGGCAAAGAGTGAGTCAACCTGTTCATTATCTCTCGTCCAATATAGACGTGAACGTAGGTAGTAAAGAATCCGTATTCTTCGTGCTTTCAATGCAAAGTCGGTTGTGGGCATTGTCGACACCGATAAAAAGGGAAAGTGTTAGTTGGAGTTGATATCAAAAAAAGATGGAGTATGTATCACAGAGGATAGGCTGACTTTCATAAGTGGGAATACGAAATCCTGCATAGAAGTAACCATTTCAACAAACGAAATAGCAAATACTATACCAGATTAAATAGAAAGGGTTTAAACGTATGTCTCCGAATGGCATCAGCCTCTAGAATGGCGTCGCTGGCCGCACTGCAAATGGTTATCAGAATCATTTCGATAGACCTGATGGTCCAGCAACGGACTTTCATGTACGAAGTGTACGATAGTGTAAGCACGAGAATCGAAATATAGTAGCAAATTCCACTGATGAAAGGACGTTGATTAAATGGAAGGCTCGATGGAAGGAAGAAAAGGAAAAGGCTCAGTGGACCAAAAGGCGAATTAAAAATATCAGGGAATGGGTTAAATGTAAACCCCGAAAACTAGACTACTAATTGATGCAAGAGCTGACAGGACAACCCCTCTACGCCTATCCTAAAAGATTTCACAAATACATTGCGTACGAGTGTATATATTGTAGTGCTGAGGACACGGTGTAGCATACAATCTTCATAAGCGAGAAGTGGAGAAAGTTGAGAGAATCAACTTATAGGGAGCTAGGATGGGCAGTGATGGCGCTTGGTGCTAGATTCTGATAAAAACTGGTCCAATATACATGGTATGATAAGAATTATCATGAGTAAAAAGGAAAACAACGAAAGTAACACGCAGAGAACAGGAGTGATGCAAGATTGAACAGACATGGACAGCTGATAGTATTTGACGATATACCTATCGGATGGTTTCAGATGGTGCTGCAGGCTTGTGATGGGTTTTAGTAGGTATCTTTATCGCTGAGTTTCACACTTCCAAGTTGCGATTGACTATAAGCACTTGGACTGCATAAAGTATTTTTTCTCGAAAATTTAAAAAGGTAATAGCACATTATTGGTAAAATCTGTCACAGCTACCGAGCAGATACATATATATATATATATATATATATATATATATATATATATATATATATATATATAAGGTTTTCCAATAGGGATGATATGATTTTGAAGTGACATTTCGGCCATTTGTAATATGTCATGATCTGTCATTTGTTTTTCATTGTATTCAGTAGTGTTTACAATTTCATCATGGAGAGATATACGCAAGAACAACGTTTACAAATTATTCAGTTTTATTATCAAAATAATCGTTCTCCAATTGCAACTTTTCGTGCGCTTTTGCCATTTTATGGTCGTAATAATCGTCCAAGTGTGCTCGCTATTCGTCGAATTGTTAAAAATTTTGAGGTTACATTTTCTTTGCATAATTTTAAGTGCCAATAAGACAAAGAACCGCTCGAACTAATGCAAATATTGCTGCCGTTCAGGCAAGTGTTACTGAAGACCATAGTTTGTCGATTTCAATACGTTCTCAATAATTGCGACTGTCTCAAACCACAACCTGGCGGATTTTGAGAAAGGGTTTGGGTTTGCATCCCTATAAAATTGTTCTCACTCAAGAACTGAAGCCATTGGACCACCGTAAACGTCGTGAATTTGCTGATTTTGCCTTGGAACAACATGAAAACGATAACGATTTTTTTAAGAAAATCATTTTCTCTGATGAGGCTCACTTTCATCTGGATGGTGTGGTAAATAAACAAAACTGTCGATTCTGGTGCGAAGAAAATCCACAAATTATTTATGAAAAACCATTACATTCACCTAAATTGACAGTTTGGTGTGGTTTTTGGTATGGTGAAATCATCGGTCCGTACTTCTTTCAAAATGAAGCTGGTAACACCATTACTCTCAATGGAGAGTGGTATAGATTGATGATAATCAACTTTTTATGGCCGACATTGGAAGAAGTTGATCTTGACAACATTTGGTTTCAACAAGACGGGGCTACGTACCACACAACAAATGCAACAATAGAATTATTGCGAGAAAAGTTTGGAGATTCGATTATTTCAAGAAATTGTGATATTGAATGGCCTCCAAAAAGTTGTGATTTAACACCATTAGACTTTAGTGCTTTGGCAAATATTGGTTGTGGGGTTGTGGGGTTATTTGAAGTCATTGGTCTATCGAAATAAACCAGACTCTCTTCAAGCTTTACAAGTCAATATTGAACGTGCCATTCATGACGTACGACTAGATTTAGTGGAAAAAGTGCTCGAAAATTTGGTTCATCGAATTCGTTCCTGCAGAACAAGTCGTGGAGGCCATTTGAATGACGTTTTATTTAGAACTTAATTGTATCGATTGTACTTTACATTAAATAAAAAACTTTTGAATTTTCTTCTTATATCAGTTTCTCTCTGGAATCAGAGTACGTGCATATTGTTTATTCTCTATATTTTATTGAATTTGGTGCTATTTTATTGCGATTTAATTAGTGTATTATATACCATCTTGTAGTGTTTTTCACAATCTATCTAGTGACAGTGGTTGTGATGGCATACTGCTGCTCTGCTGACTACTGTTAGCATGGTAAGTGGTCTGTTTTCTGTGTGCAAATGCTTTTTTTTTTCTTTTTTGTGTTTGCAATTTTTGCCGGATCTTTTTCTCAGTTCACATATTTTTGCCATATACAAGCTCATCCGCAATATTTGGACTATTATTTTGAATTATTGTTGAAGCTTTCCTCTGTCTCTGCTGCTGATCCTTGCCGTTGCCTACTAACCTTTGTGTTGTCTGTAGTGAAGTCCCTGCTATAGGCAGCGCTAGGGTGAAATTTGTGTCCCTGTCTAATCCTATAATTCATACAGCTTAATAATGAATCCGATAAAGTGTTCTTGTTGCGGTGCCACTGTAGAAGCTCACAGGTCAGTTAATTGCGTTATTTGTAAAAAATCTTTCAAAATTAATTGTGTTGATTTATCAAATGCTGAAGCTCGTAAGATACGCTCCAATTCTGGTCTTGCTTGGAGTTGCAAACTGTGTTTGCAGCTTGCTTGGAGTTGCAAACTGTGTTTGCAGCTTGGTAGTGATTTAAACAGTTTAAGGGCTTCCATTGTCGCGTTACGGGAGGAAATTAAAGTGCTTAAAGATTTTGTTCAACAAGCCCCTCCTCCTTCTGCTGCTATATCTACAATTGACATGGAAAAGATTGTGCAGGAAGTATCTGAGCGTGAGCGGCGCAAGGTTAATATAATTATTTATGGTTGTAAGGAGACTACTTGTGCAAGTGATGGGGAACAGACTGATAGAGATGTTATTGCGGTAAAAGACATCCTCTCTAGTGTTGGGTTAAATGAAGGCAGTATAAAACTCAACAGATTAGGTAAATTTGACGCTAGCAATACTGAGCGTTGTCGTCCGATAAAAGTTCAGCTGTCCTCGGAGTCTGCTGTTCGTACCGTCCTGAATAATACTAGAAAATTAAAGGCTGTTAATCAGTGGAATAATATTACTATCTCTCGTGATCGAACTGAAATGCAGAGGGAGGTGTATAGGGGAGTTCGTGGGGAGCTGGAGGAGCGTATAGCAAATGGTGAAACTAATTTAAAAATAAAATATAAAAATGGCATACCTCAAGTTGTCAAACCTTTAAACTAAATGTGCCCAACAGCTTTTCTGACATAAAAATATACTATCAGAATGTACGTGGTTTGCGCTTAAAAACCCAAACGTTTTATACCAACATATGTGAACTGTTTTATGACATAGTTTTGATATCTGAAACTTGGTTAAATGCGAGTTTTAATAGTGCTGAACTGTTTCCTTCATGTTATAATATTGTACGGTCTGACAGACGTTTTTCTCTGTTGGGTCGATCCACTGGTGGTAGTGTACTGGTTGCTTTGTCAGATAGAATAATATATGAAATATTAGATAACGCTTTCCTTGACATACTTGCGCCTCCAATTGACCTACTTGTTTGTAAATGCCAACTCAACAATTTCACTTTCTGTATTGCTGTAGTATATATTCCTCCGGATACTGCGATCGATATTATCGAAAAATTTTTCGAAGCTCTTGAAATATTTTTTTCTCAATAAACTTGTCTTATTTGTTGGTGATTTTAATTTACCATTTTTTATATCTGATCGAACATCTTCCTGCTCTAGAGCTTCTACGCTGCGAAGTTTTTGCAGTGCCTTGAATTTCAAGCAGTATAACACTATTGCTAATTTAGATGGTCGTTTTCTGGATTTGATTTCCTCTAACCTGGGTAGTATGATAACGGTCACTCATGACGATATGGCACTTGTCCAGGAAAGATCTTGGAATAACATTTGATGGCTGTTTGAGCTTCAACCTACATATCGAGAATATTTGCCTGTCTGCTTCTGCTGTGCTAGGTTTTATTATGAGAGCGTCCAAACATTTTAATTGTACAATGTTAATCAAAACTTTGTACTTCGCTTTAGTGGTACCTAAGCTGGAGTATGCATCGGTGGTCTGGTATCCATACTACAGCATCCAGAAGTATTTTGTGGAACGTATACAGGGGCGCTTCTTGCGATTCCTAAGTTTCAAATCTAGTGGTATGTATCCGGATTGGGGTATGGAATACTCAGCGCTGTTGCAGCAACGTGATGTGCTAACTTTGTCGCATCGTAGATCTGTCCATAGTGCGCGATTTCTCTTCAAACTAATCAATAATGAGATTGATTGTTCAGATCTACTAGCCGGTGTGAGTTTTTGTGTTCCTCGTGCGTCGTCCCGCTGTGTGCCTACCTTCACTTATGGTACCCCAAGAACCAATCTACGGTGGAGGACTCCATTAGTTCATATGTCTAGGAACGCCGACGTTATGTACAGTGACATTTTCAATGGAACTGTTATGTAACTTATATGTATAGGTATATCTATGTACCTTTTTCTTTTTTTTTTTATTATTCTCATTTTGTATGATAGTTTATGTACGTAATCTATTTTGTCCTGTAATTGGGTTCTACCTGCTGGACAATAAACGTTATTATTATTATTATTATTATTAACAATAAGTGTGTTCTTTTTTTAAAGAAATCATACCACTCTTATTGGAAAACCTTGTATTTTTGATATGTAGAAAATATTATTTTTTGCCAAAGCATTAAAGTTTAGAACATCGTCATAGTTATAAATCGAAATGTAGTCTTTTAAAAATTCCTTTTTTCATATAAAAAAAAATAACCACTTATATATTGCTCGACCTTTTGGTTCCACAAGAAACCCAAATATCGAACTTCCTGAGGTATCTTAATTTTTTATGTGGTCGTGAACGCTTGATTAATAGATGATTAACGTTCTACAATATTTTACATCGTAAGCTGTGGCTTAAACTCCACTAAAATTTTTATTTCGTCATCAACCTCATTAAACCTTATTAAGGTAATAATTAGCGAGAAATTTCGTAAATCATCGTTGGCACTGAATTTCTTGTAAAGTGTCATAAACTTTGCACAACTTTTTACAAGTTAGTTACGGGTTCTTTCTATAACGGAAGTAAAACAGAAAATGTGACAAAAAATCCACACTTTGGCTTAGCTTAAACCTTTTATAAAATTTAAAGCACTGAACTAAATCGTTATTTTTTTCCAAAATGAAGTTAGAACTGTCATATGATATTGTATGAAGACTGAAGCCAATATAATCAACATCTTTTTCAGAATTAGGCAATAGAGTGTGCGGTACATATGATGGAATTGAATATTTTGAACCTTGACAGATTAAGGGTAACGGTCTTCATTGGTTTAATTTAACTAATAAAGCATTCATGCAAAAATAATTTATTAAATTAACTATGCGATCGTTTAGGAGTTTCCTTTTGTGTATTAATCCGTATGTATGTAAGTACTGCGTTACTATTTATCTTAATTTTAATTGCTTCATTCACATAATTTTTTGATATCTTTTCAAGAACATGATTATGTATTGAAAAAAATATAATTCAATCGAACCAATTGAAAAAGTCCTTTTTATTTTTTGTAATCTTTCTTTAACGATCAATAAATTCGAACCTTTCTGTCACGAAGACTGATTGATTTATAAACGAGAAGCGAGTTTAAATATTATTTTACAGCTTTTAGGAACACGCGTCTTTTTTTAAATTAAACTGCTTTATAACAAAGGAAAATGGTAAAAATCCAGCTGTATCAGATCGGTGAATCAAAATATTCCAATTTACTTCACATAGTTTTCATTAGATCTTCATTGATACATGCGGGTTTGTCCGATTTCGCAGATTTAACGTATGAAAATGCTTGTTAAAACTTATTTTCGAAAAAAATTCTTTACATCGACGGGGAAGGGATTTAGGGTGTAGACTAGCTTTATTTCAACTTCGTTTATACTCAATGTGTACTCGTTTACTGGCAAGAGCCAGTATTGGTTTCAATTTATACATAAACTAATCTTCTTTTGCCTCGTTTCTTTGTCTGGTTTTAGTTTTTTAGAGTTCTACTAATTTTCTTCTATCCACTCCTTCCCCTTTCAAATATCTGCATATTTTTTAATTCTACGTCACTCTTGGCCTCCCTTTTCCTTAATTTCTGGATTTCTATAAACTTTGTTAGTTGACTAGGCAGCTTTCTACGTCTGTTCCAAAATTCCGCATGACCCTTTCCCTCTCAAGTTCTCCTAATTTTTTTGTTTGTTTAGTATTTGAATCCTTATCCTTCTCTGATTCCTCGGGGCATCTTCTGCTCTTGTTTCAGAAGGGCAGAGAGTATTGAAACGTTGAGCCAATTACTGTTTATACCAGAACCAAAGAACTACTACGCGGAAGAAACTCGGAAGCCAAGACTTTCCGTATCTTTTCCGTGAAAACATATGTTTAAACACACAAAAACTGGCACGTGCGTAAGCGCGTACACACGAGTCTACACACACAGATATATATATATTTCCATATATATATACTAGGAGTGTTCAATGTATTTTCGGTATCAGCATGAAACAATCAAATTAATTTTTGTGTTTTAATACAATTCCATCTCAATGCATTTATTACATCTCGAAATTAACTTTTTAATGCCCTGTAAAAACGAACTTACCTCTTTGTCTGATAAATGTGCTTTTATGGCTGCCTTGAACTCTTCATAGGATCGAAATCATAATCTTGGAAGCCTTGGAAACACGCGCGGTGTGAATCGGAGCATTGTCGTGAAGAAGCAGTACACCGGCGGTCAGTTTATCTCATTTTCTTTATTTAAATGCTTCCCTTAGAATACGCAAAAGGATTACGTTAGACTCTGCATTTATGGTTTCACGACCATCAACAAATATCCGTCTTAAGACAATATGGAGATATTTTCTTGGCAGACGGAGTGACTGAAGTTCTTTAGGGGGGTCTGTACCCTCCTTATGGAATTGCATGGATTCCTGCTTACTTTTAGTATCATGGTAATGAATCCATATTTCATCTCCGGTAATAATTCAGGCGAAAATACTTGATAAATTTTCATCATTCTTCCAGTACAAGTTTCTTAACATTTTTCGCATTTTCTTCCGTAGCGCCTGTAACTGGACCGCCAGAGTGAGAGTTGTTTTCAGTAGTCTCTCTACCACGTTTAAATTGTAGATAACGAAGATACAGGGTCTTTCTAAATTTCTGATCTTCGGTGACAAAGGACTACTAGCCAAATAATGATCGCAACTATATGAAATTTTTATACTTATACCTTCAGCTAATGTTATCTAATGAATTAGCTAAAGTACTTAGTAAATTACACCGAAACCGAGAATATATCCAACGCCCCCCCGTATATATATATATATATATATATATATATATATACACGTGGGTGGTCCCATAAGTACCCTGCCTGACCTAGAGATGGCGGTAGTTGTTTGAAAAATATCACTATATTAGAAAGTACACAATCTATAAAGCATATGTTTTAAGTTTAGTATTTCTTTGGCAGTCATCAACAGTGAACGTTTTCAGTGAATTTGCAAAAATGGAGAAAATTGGTCATCATTACGTGATTTAACACTTTTATTTGAAAGGCCTCAGCCCAACCGATATAAAAGCTGAATTGGATTCTATTCTGGGTGAGTCTGCTCCTTCGTTTGCAGCAGTGAAATATTGGGTAGCAGAGTTTAAACGAGGCCATACGAGCTGCCAAGACGAGCATGGCAGTGGTCGACCAAATCAGGTAACGACTCCAGGAAAGGTGAAGAAAATTCACAAAGCGGTACTGGATGATCGTCGACTGAAAGCGCGCGAGCTACATAGTAGTGCGGTATATCGCATATTATGTGAACATTTGGACATAAGAAAGCTGTGTGCAAGATGGGTGCCGCGTTTGCTCACACTCGAGCGAAAACAGTGTCGTGAAGATGTTTCAATTGAGTGTTTAGCGAAGTTACACAGCAATAAAGCAGAATTTTTGCGCCGTTTCGTAATCATGAATGAAACGTGGATCCATCACTTCACACCCAAGATAAAAGAACAATCAAAGCAATGGACTCGAAAGGGAGAACCCGCTCCAAAGAAGACGAAAACCGTTTCATCTGCAGGCAAGATCATTGCATCCGTTTTTTGGGATACACGTGGAATAATTTTCTTTGACTATCTTGAAAAAGGAAAAGCTATCAACGGCGAGTATTATGCCAACTAATTGCAACGTTTGATCGAAGAAATCAAGCGAAAACGGCCGCATTTGGCTAAGAAAAAAGTGTTGTTTCATCAAGGCAATGCACTGGCTCACAAATCCGTTATTGCAATGACCAAAATTAATGAATTAAAGTTTGAATTGCTACCTCATGAACCCTATTCGCCAGATATATGTACCATATATATATATATATATATATATATATATATGGGCTGGGTTTAATTTTCATTTCTTCGTTACTACCACTTGTTTTAGCTTCATTTACCTAACAAGCTCTATGTTGTCATTAGTTTTTCGTTTACTTCCAGTTATCTTTATCATCTCTTAAAAACTCCGATTTCTAAGTATTTATATTTTTCTACTTCTTATTTATTGATTTTTATTTTATCGTTTCCTTTAGATTTTCAATTTTGTCTGACTACTCATTAGAAAAGTAGAATGTTACTAATTTTCTAATGAGTATAAATAAAGACATGTATGTTAAAAAGGAATCATTCTATTATTAATAACACCCTATCAACTACATATGTTTCATCGAATGCACGAATCGTCAGGTTGATTTGTGTTATTAATGAACGATTCCTTCAGAGTATATCATTTATATATATAATAATATAATATCATAGATATGATATTATTCATTATTTTCTGATAATGAATAATATCATAGATATGATATTATTCATTATTTTCTGTATCGAAATGATATGATAAACACTCTGAAGGAATCGTTTATTAATAACACAAATCAACTTTATCATCTCTTAAAAACATATGATTTGATAGGGTGTTATTAATATATTTTTTTTTAACATTCTTTAATTGGCATAAAGCCTAGACGAAAGTTTTTATTACACACTGGAAACGTTTTTCAATTTATGTGAGATAGAAGCGTTCTCGCTTTGTCGGTCAATACATTTATGTATTGGTCGAGAGAGGGAGATATGATATTATTCAAAGACATGTATATTTACCAACTTCCTATAACAAATTATAGCCTGTGTTTTATATCATTTTTGATCAAATATTAATATCTGTATCAATTCCAAAAGTTCCAATGATTATAAGTTTGAATAACTACAAAATATACATAAACTTTTGATGGGCGTAAACCTGCATGCATCTATGAAATTCCACTATAGAGTTCGGACAGAAATTCCAACTTGGAAATTTCGCAGAGGTTTCGAAATAAAATATAATGAATAGCAGAGTTTGCGCCTGGATACGTGCCAAACGGGATGATTTCGAAATCCAAACACTTATTAAAGGATAGATAGATATTTAGTATATACGCTAATGTGCAGTGAAATGCATCGATAAACAAGATTTAAATCAATGGTTTCGATAATTAATTTTTAAGTGATTTGTTCTCTGATTAGAGCGATTATTTTTTATTAAAATTTAATATATATATCAATATTTAAAAAACGATATATGTAAGATAAGCAACCAGTCGCATATTATAAAAGATTTACAACATATTATGCAATCCGTTCAATAAAATTAAACGTTTTACTTATTTATGAAATAAAGTACCCAGGATAATTCATGTTTTATATTAACATTTGACGACAATCCATACTATCTGCGTCTGGGCTTCCGGGCTGTAACCGCGTCACTGGTATAACTACTGACGTTTCGTACCTACTCGTATGAGACATCTTCAGGGCTCAACTACTGCTACTGCCTGTCGCACTGAAACAGTTTCAGTTTATTGAACACCACGTCTCGTTGCCAGTTACAATAGAATACCTGAAGTTTTTGTCGTTTTTTGAGTCTTTTATCGAGTCTATACAACGTTGAATTCAGTTAGCTTGTGTGGTACAAGCCTTGCAACTTTCCCAGTTCCAAATGCTGTGTCAAAATGCGATGAATTGAATCTTTGAAAATATTTAATTTCATTCCCACGTATCGCAATGAGGATTTCGGCTCATTTCTGATAAATTCTCGCACAAGTTTGGTGTTACTTTCTGTAACCACAGATTTCTTTGCACCATGTGTTCGTCGTTATTTATGTCCATACTACCGGCTTTAAATCATTTATACCACTCATACACACTCGTACGTGATAACCCGCATCACCATACACTTGTTTCATCAAATTAAACGTTTCAGTTAACGATTTACCGAGCTTAAAATAGAACTTGATATTTGCTTTTTGCAATGTCAAATATATACTGTAACTTTATACGCAATTTTTCTGCTTCTAGTGATGCGAGTGTTATGATATTTTGACATAATATTAGTGAAAGATCTACCTTACCGACGCAATGTTTTTTTAATAAAGGGCGCCACTAAGAATTACCATTTTAAAAAAGTATACTTACATATTTTAAAGTATTTTAATTTAGAACTTCGTACATTAAAATGATTAAAGTAAATATAATAATACCCGCAAATTAATGGATATGCTTAATAAAAGTCATAAATGAATCCACAATACTGGACATTGAGAAATTATGCATGAATAGAGAAGATAAGACGATTGTATACGAACATAACCGAAGCCAATTGTGAATTTAGAAAAATAAGGTATTTTGTAATTATATTAATGTATGTAAAATATTAATTATTGAATTAATAATTGAAAAGATATAATAGCTTATAGGAATAAAATAAGTAATAAAAAATAAATAATCACCATAACTTACATTGTGAGTTTTCTTATGTTATTTATTGTGATTACTTTCATTTAATTTCATTTAACTTGATATAAGAATTGTTTAATTCAAGGTAAAGACCAGCTCGAATGACACTGAGACAAAAGAGTCTACTGTAAAGATAATAAAGCATCGATTTATTTTATTTGTTATACACAATTGTAGATAATTATATATATATATATATATGAGTAATACTAGATTCTCGGACTTTCCGCGATGTTGGACAGAAGTTCCCGAAAGAATCGGCGTCTTGACGTTTCGATGACATCTCAATCATATTCTTCAGGAGTTGTTTCGTAGTGAAGTAGTGAAGTAGTCGCTTTATATATATATATATATATAATCACATATATATATATATATATATATATATATATATAATCATATATATATATATATATATATATAGTCCTACATTTTTTTTCGTTAATGTGGACCACTGGTGACAAAATCCATCCCGGGGATTCACACTTTTGGAAATATGAGTTTAGAATGTTATTTCTCATGCACTGATTAAATTTCTCGCATACAACTATTGCGTTGTCATGAAGGATTTCTTTGTTACGCAGACTGTAACGTTTTTATTTAGTCAATATCGTTTCAAAATTTTATTAATGTATTACCGTAGGTAACTGCTGTTATCGTAGTTCCTTTTGACATGTACTGAATAATAATAACTACTACTTGGTCACAAAGGACTCTGGATCATCTTCAGTGCATTCACGATCTCACCTAAATTGCTTCCGCAAATACTTGACTTGAAATATGATGAGGTCTCGTGCCCATACACTGCAATAATTCGCTCGTGAATAGTTTTAGGAGCATACTGTTCTTTTGTCAAATATTTGATGATCTTGCTATATCCTTTATTAAGCATAAAATAATGAACGAACTGAAGTAAAATTTAACACACAAAAATTTTGTCGCTATGGAGGCAGCGCACAATTAATTGTTTCTACCATGGCTAGATACATTTTTTCTATTTTTTCCTCTCCTAGGTTATTCTTGCTTCCAGTGAAGTTCTGGTTTACTAGATATTGTTTCTACGTCTCTTTCGATTATTACCTTTCGATGCGTCAAAATTATTAACTGTGGCGGGAATCAAGTTTATTATGAGAAGTATCATAATTAAACGGGTTTTAGGTTAGTTCTAACACTGCAATAAATGCAAGAGAAGTTAATAGTTAATAACAGTTTATGATGAGCATCAATAGTCTACGACGTGTACCAAGTTGACAGAAAGACTATTACATTTAACTTGCTAATTTATATAAACTAATATATAAACTATGACTAAAGTAATAAATAAGCGATAGTAATGGGTAAAAGTGAAATATAAACAATTGTAAATGATATAATGAAATAATTAGAATAATAAAAAGGTATGGAGTTAAATATACAAGGATTAGAATAAAAATCGATGTCGAATGATGCGTAGTATACTTGCGTCTATTTTTGGTCAGCATGTTTACATATTTCGCGGTCGCGAAATAAATATGCGGAACACTAAGTTACGGTAACTTCATTCATGCGTATTGTTTGCTATTGAAGATTATTAGCAGAGAACTGAAAGAAAAAAGCTGTTTTCTTAAAAAGTTCGATCTTTTAAAAGAATCGGTGGGACGAAGGGCAAGTGCAACAATCATAATTGAAATGAACCAATGAGAGAAAAAGAAAGGCCCGCTAAAAATTATAGCTCATTAAGAGGGGCGGTATATTGAATATAATTCCCAAGTAGGTAGACAGAATAATATATGTGTACTCTGTGTGAAAAAGGAATTAATGTTTGAATTTGTAGTTGTAATTAGACAAAATAAAATTAATATAGAATGCAAATGGTATATTATGGTTGATACTTTATTATACTACAAAAAAATATTATGTTATACTACAAATGGGGGACCTAAATGGTAGAGTGGGAAGAAATAATAAAGGAATAGAAAAGTGGCTGGGCCGGGAGGGAGAAGATATACTGAATGATAATGGGACACATTACCTTGAGTATGGAAAATGATCTAATAATAGGAAATTCCAAATTTAAACATAAAAGTACATACAAATACACACGGGAAGTCAGGAGCAGAGGGGAACGCTCAATTATAGACTATTATCTGGTCAGTAAGAGGATGTGGAACCTGGTAAAGGACATAAAAGTGAAGAGAGGTGCAGAAATAGGTAGCGACCACTATATGGTTAGAATGGATATGAAAATGGATTATGAAGAGCAAGGAGGGGATAAGAGGAGAGTAAGCAAGGAAAAGATTAGAAGCTACAGATTAAGAGAGGAAAAGGTTAAAGAGGAATACCAGAGACAACTGAGAATACATAGAGGAAATTGAGGAGGATATCAACAGATGGAAGAGAGATGACTAGAATACAAACAAAGTTTAATAAGGGCAGCGAAGGAAAGCTGTGGGGCTACAAAAATAACTAATGGTCCGAGAAAAAGAACAACCTGGTGGACAGAAGAAACACAAAGAATTGGGAAAGATAAGAAACAGATGTGGAAGAGATACCTGACAGATGTGTCGCAGAAAAACTATGACGAATACAAGCGGAAACGGATAGAAGTTAAAAAGGAGAGTAAAGAAAAAACATGGATAGATTTCGGCAACAAACTAACAAAAGCGTTTAAAGAAAATCAGAAGCTGTTTTACAACGCACTTAAACAAATGAGAAGGCCGAGAGCGAATATGTTGAGGAATGTGAGGGATAGAAGTGGAAAAGTACTTACAAAAGAAGAGGATATTATGGAAAGATGGAGGCAATACTTCGAGGAACTATTGGAGGACGAAACAGATGTTCTGAGAGACTACCAAAATAAGGAACAGCAAAGTATGACACAGGAAGAGAGTGGACAGACAGAAAGAATAAATGAGGAAGAATTAATAGAAGCAATACGGAGGATGAAGATGGGTACAGCACCGGGACATGATGAAATCACGACAGAGATGATAAAATATATGAACCAGGAGAGAAGACAAGAACTTTTGGAAATTATGAATCAGGCAAGAATGAAACATAAAGTGCCTTCAGATTGGCAGATAGGCATTATAACACCGATATACAAAAAGGGGAATAGCATGAACTGTGCAAACTTTAGAGGTATAACGCTTGGTAGCGTGGTCGGAAAAATGTATGCCAAAATGTTGGATCATAGACTTAGAAGTAGTTTAGAGAACGAGCTGGTGGACACCCAAAGTGGGTTTAGAAAGGAAAGAGGAACAAACGACCAGATATTTATCCTCAGGCTACTGTCAGAGAGGGCGGTTAAATGTGGAGGACGGATACATGCCTGTTTTATTGACATGGAGAAGGCATTTGACAGAGCGAGAAGAGATGTTTGGAGAATATTAAGGAGTTGAGGAATAGAAAGGGGGCTAATACAAAACATACAAAGTTTCTACGAAAAGTCTGAGAGTTACATAAGAATAAGAAATGAAAAATGCAAACCATTTGCTAACAAAATTGGACTGAGACAGGGATGCATTCTGAGCCCATTGCTTTTTAACTTGGTTCTAGATGAAGCAATTAAGCAGAGTAGAGATAAACTGGAAGTATATCCAGTGGGATACTGGAGATTAAAATGCGTACGCTTGACGGAACTATGTTATGCGGATGACATGGTGATAATAGGGGGAACAGAGAAACAGATGCAAAGAAATGTTACTATTATTATCGAAGAACTGAAGAAACTAAATATGAAAATAAATAAACGGAAAACTAAAACAATGATAATTGGAGCACGGAAGAAGAAGCACAGGATACAGATAGATAGCGAGATGATAGAGCAGGTGGATAGATTCGCATACTTAGGCGTGATAATAAACAAGGAAGGAACCCTGGACGACGAAATAAATGAAAGAATAGCAAAGGACGGTAGGTTACATAACAGCATAAAGAACAGCTTCCTAAGCAAGAAGGAAATACCAAGACAGGTAAAAACGGAAACAATTAGAAAAGTTGTAAAACCGACAATGACATACGCGTGCGAATCTTGGACAACACAGAGGCAGAAGAGTAGACTTACAAGCACAGAGATGAGATTCCTGAAAAAAATAGAGGGGAAAACGAGAATGGATAAAAATAGGAACCAGGTATTTAGGGAATATTTAAACATAATCCCAATAGAAACGACCATAGAACAGGGTCAGCTAAGGTGGTTGGGTCATATAATGAGAAGGGGCGAGGAGAGGTTGATTAGGCAGGTATTTGAGGCCAGGGAGATTGGAAATAGGAGGAGGGGTAGACTGAGAAGAACGTGGAGGGATGAAGTGCGGGCGGCGGCGGAGAAGAGGGAAGTAGGATGGGAGAACATAAAGACTTTGGCGGGCAACAGAGGAAAGTGGAGGGAGATATGATGAGGGGAAGCGGAGGACTCGACTCCAGCATGACTCGACACCGAAAGGTATAAGAGTCTATAGGATTAAGTAAGTAAGTACTTTATTATACTACAAGGAACGGTTTGTTATAACCTGACCCTGGGCAAAACAAAAAGATTTCCTATTCTAATATTCGTTCAAAAACATTGCCTTAATAACATAATAGTTTTCATGCTAAAGATCGAATTGTATTTTAATTAAGTAAAATAATTTACTCCTTTCTGTTTCTTTTAAGTAACTATGAAAACGATTTACATTTCGTTTCTCTTTCGTGATTACATATATAAGGGGATGGTCGAAAATTCCTGTCATTTCTTAATAAGTACTTGCTAAGTAATCATGCTAATAAAGTAAATAGAAAAATAAAGTTTTAATTGATAAAACTTGAAGAGTTATAAGCGACGTTGACAAAGGTCAAATAAATATACTTACTGCTTACCATAAATAAATGAGTAAAAGTATTTAAAAATTTTAAACGTGTAATTAAGTGAATATTAAAAACCAATTTCCAATAAATTTAAAAACAGCGCTAGAAAATAAACGTTTAAAACTAGTGATATAAGGAGCACATATAAGTCATGTATGCGTGAGAAAGTTATGTTCACCCCATAATTGGAGGAAAAGTAGTGGAAACTATTGAAAACGATAAAAATATGAACGAACAGAATAAAGAGAAAGATGGACTTTTTGATGTTTTAAGATAATAATCTAAAAATATAACAATTATTCATTTTTAAAGTTATTTATGATTTCATGTTTTTTGGAGGCTTATAGTTAGTTGAATTATATATTTTTTTATTAACATGATCGATCTCATAAATACCTGAAATGAGGGTAATATAAATCTAATTAAATAGCAATTCAAATTAGAAATTAGAAATTAGAAATTAAATTGAAGTCAGAGTTTAATGTAAAATGGTGTGGATTTTTGTTTTGTTTATTTATGTTAGATATTAATACACTATACCGTTTAAAAAAGTAATTTGATTTTATTTAGTAGAATATATTAATACAGATAGTAAAATAAATTCAGTTTTAATATTAATTTTTATTGTTATAAATTTCATTTATTACTATGCCGATTTACGAAAATTTTCACCACATGAAAAAGAAAAATAAACAGCATCACAATGATTTACAAGAGGTCTTCGAGTGTTTAATAATTTGGTAATATTAACAAAAAGAAAGGATTTTTTTTTCTGATGGAATGCATGCATGAATTACTAGCATATCTACCAAGTTTTGCCGATACCCATGCCCGAGAGAGATCTCATAGTCTAACTTAAATATAATAGTGTATTGCAAGAAATAAATAAATATAAGTTATTATAACAATAGAATATTAAAGTAAGCATAGAATATTTTTTAGTACCTATATTATTTTACACGAGTCAACTCAGCAAAATTGGAAAACATAAATAGATATATAAAAATATCACAATAATTTATGATAATTGAATAAATGATAATTATAGTTCACACATATACATAACAATTTACAGAAGGCATCGTGAGGCTTACTTCGTAACAATGTGTGTACATGTATATATACATATATCAGGTGCACCAGAAAGTTATTACCGGTTTTTCTAACAGATGTCGCTAGGCTTAAGTATGCGATGTTATGATTTGAAACACATGTCATTTTATTCTACTGACATCAAGCTTCAAAGTCATGTTATATTTCGCGAAAGTAACGCTGTCATTAATTAATACTTCTTTGAAAATGTCGAGTCTCGTGTCTGACAAAGTGCATTTGCGGCACACGTTACTTTGCTAAAAGTCATCGTTTTCTGGTAAAACCTTATGGTGACCATGTTAAAACTATAAAAACATGTGAGGTGTGGTTTCAACAATTCAAAAGTGGTGATTTCGATGTGAAAGACAAAGAATGTTCTGGTAGACCGAAAAAGTTTGAAGATACGAAACTGCAGGAGTTATTGGATGAAGATCCAACCCAAACTCAAAAACAATTAGCAGAAGCGTTAAATGTGGCCCAAGAAACGATTATGAGTAATGGGAAATTTCAAAACATGGGAAAATGGATGCTACATCAATTGAATGAGAAGCAAATGGAAAATTAAAAAATCGTCTGTGAAATGCGGCTTCATGTGTATGATGTCATTTCTGCATCGAATAGTGATGGGGAACCCTAAACGTAAAAAATCATGATTATCACCAGCCCATCGACTTCCAATCGTTTTGGTCGCAAGACAATGCTCTGTGCTTGGTGGGATCAGAGTGACGTGGTGTATTACGAATTGTTGAAATCTAGTGAAACAGTTAATACTGATCGCTACTGACAACAAGTTATTAATTTGAACCACGCATTGTTAGAGAAACGTCCAGAATGCGCTCGAAGACACGGTAAAGTGATTAAGAGCTGTTGAAAGCTGGTGAAACAGTTAATGCTGATTGCTACCAACAACAAGTTATCCATTTGAACCATGCGTTGATAGAAAAACGTCAAGAATGGGCCCGAATGCACGGTAAAGTGATTTTACAGCATGATAACGCACCGTCTCATACAGCAAAACCGGTCAAGAAAAAAGCACTTGGATGGGACATAATATCATACCCGCCGTACTCTCCAGACCTTGTCCCGTTCAACTATCACCTTTTCGCATCAATGGGATACGCGATTTTGCAGAGCAGCACTTCGCCGATTTCGAAGAAGTTAGAAAATGGTTCGATGAATAGTTTTGCTCACAGGGCAAACAGTTTTTTTGTGCTGGCATTTATAAATTGCCTGAAAGATGTGTAAGGTGTGTAGAATCAAATGGCCAATACTTTGAATAAATATTTTTTTCCATTTTCTTGAAAATTATGTAGCTTGTTTTACGAAAAAATCGGTAATGACTTTCCTGTAGACCTGGTGTATATATATATATATATATATATATATATATATATATATATACATATGAAGCATAACACTATTTTTAACGATTACCAGTCGCCTGTAGTAGACTTTTTACTAATAAATATAATTTGTATCCGTTAATATAAAAATCTGGAGATATGAATTAAAGGATAACGTGACCTTATCTCGTTAAAAAATTTTGTTAATCTTTTTAGTTTATTCTTCCAAATTTTCTGTGATGTGCTGAATTTTTATCAAAATAGCATGTATGAAACGCTATAGATGAAAGGAACAAATAAGGAACATAAAGAACACCCACGAATTAATTACGTGTAACGTTCACAAGAACTTTGCGATGTTGCAGAAAGATCCTTTTAAATAAACTTCTCAGTTATGCAACTCGCGTAACAAGATATTTTTATGTAAATTTAATTAGTGAATATAATTATTTTGGGACTTTCCTTTTTTCTTTCTACCTTCATATTGTCGATTCAATTAACATGCGTTGGTCTTCCATATTATTCGCATTGTTAAAACTCCTTCATAAATATATTATAGGGTGTATTTTTCATTACCGTATATGAAAAAAAAAACTGAAGAGCATTTTCATTTATATCAAAACTGGTTATTCACATTTACGTATATTTCAGTGGATAACATTTTATTCATGTTCTTCATTACTGTAAGGATCTCCCCTCGAAATTACGCTGACCTACAACTGCAGAGAATTGCATTGAATTTCAACAGAATCTAAACTTCTCATTAAGTAGACGTAGAGAATGAATTTAATTTATATGTTAACATAAGGTTATGACGGTTTCATCTTAAACACGAATCTGCCGCAATGTCTGTCTCTACTGCATTGTCTAATGTAAATGAAGACCGTAAGGCCAAGAATATCGATAGTGAAGTATATCAAGATGCTAACAGTCTGAAATATATAACATAATTTGTCGGTTGTATAATATGAAAATTTAGAACTTCGCAAAATGCAACTTCTGATTAAAACTGAGATTTTCGAAGTTTGCTTTTGTTAATGATTAATTTAAAGAAAGGAATAAATGAATTTTAAAACTTATTTAAACTATTTAAAAAATAATAAAAATAGGATCTGTAAATTGTAATAACATAAAAAACTAAGTATATAGGGAGGTCTTCGACAGATTTTCAATCATTTTCGGTCATTCTTTTTTTCGTCAAGGAGTCCGGTATTCATATTCCATTGTTTGTCTATTTCCCCATAGAGCTTAGCATTTTATCGGTTCTACGTGTTGTATATCTTTAAATTGTTGGTGATACGTTCACTATGGACTTATGGCATCCAATTGTGCGGCTGCGCAAGCAAAAGTAATTATTCTTGCATCCAAAATTTCAAAATCGTGTTTTAGGTAATATGGTAAATGCTCCTTAGTACGTGCGAGACAGGAATTTACATCGGGAACTCCAAGTGGAGATGGTGGAGGACGTGATTGTGAAGTTTGCTAGAGCCCACGAGGCAAGGCTTAATGAACGTCCAAATCAAGAAGCTCTACAGCTACTAGTAAATCAGGACTTTGTTCGCAGGCTCAAAAGAACAAAATCTTTCGAACTAGTCTAGTGTAGTGAGAAGTGCATTGAAAAAGCAGAGAATAATGCAAGTGTAGCTATGTGAAGGTTGTGTGCAAAAAACCTCCAGAAACTAGAGTGGATCGACGGAAACATCCAGACTAAGAATTGATGTAGTAATTTAGGACAATAACAAAATATTAGTTAACCTCAAAGATTAGGCGCATCGTAAAAAATTTAAAAAAAAATTAATGGAAGTATGATTGTACAAACGTTACTTTTTATATTAATATGTATGTACATCCTATCCAAAATATTAAGATTAAATACAGCGTGTTTCAAAAAGAATATACGTATTACAAACTATTATTTTGTCCAAACTATTGATCGCTGCGCTTCGGCTCGGCTATTGGAGAAACGAATACATAGTCTAGTTTATTTAATAGGCGCTACATGTCAGTTGTCTTCTATTTTTCTTGGTAATTGTCATATGTTTAAAATGGCTACTCCGCAGCAGAAATCATTTTGTATTCTCGAGTTTGCGAAGTTGAGCTACTAAATTGATCCTCCGAATGAGTGGAACATTCGCAGGCTGTGTATGTAAAGGAAAAAGTCCTGGCCGCCCTCGTGTTTCTGAAGAAAATGTTGCACGAATTCAAACTGCTTTCCAACGTATACCTTCAAAATCAACTCGTCGTGCCAGTTGGGAGTTACAACTGCCTACAAGAACAATTTGGCGTGTTTCGAGACGTCGGTTGGTTATGAAGCCGTACAAGTTGCAGTTGTTACAAGCTCTGCGTCCTGATGACAAACGGAAACGTATAGCATTTTGTAACGAGATTCATGATGTTATTGACAATGATAACACTTTCGCACAACGCATCGTGTTCAGTGATAAAACGACTTTCCATGCTAGCAGTCAGGTAAACAAATACAGTGTTCGAATTGGGGGTCTATAGAATCCACATGCAGCCATTGAGCACGTACGAGATTCGCCTAAAATCAATGTGTTTTGTGCGATATCCCGATCATATGTTCACGGCCCATTTTTCTTTGATGGACACGAGGCACACCCTCACTGGAGTCGCCAAGTGTGTGAATGTCAGAATGAAACTCTACCGAACCGTTGAATTGGCCGTCAAGGAGCTGGCGTCTCAGCATGTCTCAGCTGGGCTCCACGATCACTGGAATTGATACCCTGCGACTTCTTCCTGTGGAGTTTCGTTAAAGACAATGTTTGTTATCTGCTTCTGGGTTTCCGGGCTGGAACCGCGTCACTAGTATATCTGCCGACGTTTCGTACCCATTTGTATGGGACATCTTCAGGGCTGAACTACTGCACTGAAACTGGTGAAACCCAGAAGCAGGTAGCATGGACCACGACCGCGGAAGTCTACGTGCCAAATTGACAATGTTTGTGTTCCACCAGTCCCACAGAACCTGGAAGAGTTGAAGAACCGGATCCGTAGTGCCATAATATCGGTGACGAAGGACATGCCTGCCCGAGTATGGGAGGAATTTGGGTATCGATGTGATACTGTTCGTGTCGCTGATGGAGGACATATGTGTGTAAAGTTTCATAGTCGTGTGCTTTAAAGTTTAATAAATATATGCATTCAAAATACGTATATTCTTCTTGAAACAGCCTGTATTATTAAAATAAAACAATGCAAAAATGTAATTAAACATTTATAGGTTGTGAAAAATGGCGGACATCTGGCATTCATTTATTCATATTAAACTTGCCTGTTCAAGAACCAATGAAATCTCTTAAAAATATGTATTATGTTGACGCAATATTTGAATTACTCCTTCTTATGCTGAGGCAAGGTATAAGTGAATAAATCATGAAAAAAAACGTTAATAGATATGACCCTTGTTAATAAGATTACTAAAGTTATATAACTCTTCCTTCGTTTTATTTTTTTTTTGTATTGGTAATGGAAATTCTATTATTTTTTTCTTTTCAATAGTTACTTATCTATTTTAGTTGAGATTATGAATTATATATTTTGATATCGGTAGCTCATATAATTTTCTGTATTGTAATATTATATACATGTATTTTCATATACCACGATAGTGGGTGTCCAGTAGTAGATAATAAAGAATCGTAAATATTTCCATAGTTGTTTTACTATAAAATTTTCTTTATTTTCTTAATAAAATATTTAATTATTACTGATACTCTGGGGTTTCTTTCTCTGATTATTATACCATTTATTTCTTTTCCTGCTGTAGCAAAATCGATGCTTTTGAATTTTGCTCCTACACATATCAAAGCATGTATTTTCCTGAAATTCACTTACTTCAGTATTGGCACGCACTTCTAGGGATTCAAACACTGTGGCGTCCATTTATAAGATCTTGTATTGAGAGATTTCTCCCAAGTACTGGCTAATCCAGTCCTGGAAGAAGCCATTAATATCCTTCAGGTAGGAATTACTGGCATCGTAGTATTAATCTCTAAACTAGCGTGTAGAGGGACATAATACAATATAATTTGAATCATACTTTTTAAATTGCCTTTTTTATTAAACACAGGTCGGTTTCAAAAACTAAAGTTTATTAAATAAAACAACAACATTGCAAACATTTTTAATGGAAATATCCTTTTGTTAGTTAACGTATCATAAACGTATTAATAAAAACCTATTACCTACGATAGTTATTTGTGCACCTTAATCGTTTCCAGAACAGTCTTAATAGTACACTTAGTTTAGTCATGTCTCGAATTTTAATTCTGTAACACAGAGTAATGTTTTTGTCTTATCTGCTGGGTAATTATTATTAAGGGTTCTTATCTATTCTGCAATATAACTGTTATAACCACTAGATTGAGAAAATTGTGCAACATATCATTTTAAAGTAATTTCCCAATTAAGTTTTTAATGATGTTTTTAATATTATTACAACCCATTACTTTATATCGCGCTTTTTAATTATTTATTAATTAAAAAACGCGAAACAAAACAGAACAGGCGCATTCTCTTTTGTCGGTGATTAATTTCTAGTTGGCGGGAGCAGTTCCCTTCATGCCATCGACTTTTATAAAAGCCTTTCTTAAAAAAAAATTCTCACTTTTTACAAGTTACAATTTACGCTCCAAAATCCAAAGACAGTGCACTGTGCGCGCTTAACAGTCAACATTTACCCTAATGCCCTATGTTACTAGTGCTCATGTGGTTCACACACGCACTATACGTACTTTACCAAACCCTATATGTTTTATTCTCGAAAATTGCTAATGCAATTTATTATAGTATTTGCAGTTAATTATATTTTTCTTTAACTATTTACTTCGCTTGTTAAATTTTAATATATTCAAAATTTTAAGAATTTCATTTTATTTAATTGGGTTAAATAACATCTTAGGGCCAGCATTGTTGTTTTCTATTATTTTTTTTGCAGCTTCCCATATGTCCTGGACTTTTGGTGTTCATGTTTTAATTTATTATTGCAAGTCTAGATCTGATCAGAAACTCAATCAACACCACCTAACGTAGGCCATTCTTATTTTTAAAACTATAGTTTTCGTAATGATTTGACGCGCCAGCGCGTTATTGTTTCTGTATAATATCTAAGGCTTTGTTATATAGTCTCCAGCAATAGGTTTCTGTGCCATTTTTAAATATATATTTTCTATAAATCCTGGTATAAATAACCCAGTGTTGGCAATCATGAAGTATTTCAATTCAGGCAACAATTTTCTCTCTGCCAACCATGAGTTCGACGCAAAAGATCAATTTTGTGCATGTTTTCCATAGAGTGTTTTTCAGGAATTTTGATGGATTAGTTCTTCTGATGCTAAGTTGAAATTTTTCGAATTTGGCTAGTCAAGGCTAACATAGCGATTATCTGTTAGAAAGATGGCTTTACGATGTAGAGGAGTACAAATCTGCTGTTGAAATATCTCACCTATATTGTTTTTCCTGGTTTAGGAAATTGTGTGCTTTTTCTTCTGGTTGGCGACGTAATATTAACCTTATACAATTAAAGAGTTTTATTTAACAGATACAAAACAAATAGTGGATTACTTACATCTGAAATTGTGATAATCTTAAAAATCGCCCTAAGGTTAATAGCTGTTAGTATACGTAAATCATCTTAATATCTTGTCAGATATGAAAGTGGATATGCAGATAATATCTATCTTTATCAAATACGTGTAATGGGAAGGAATTATGACCCAATCTAATGGAATTCTAGAGCACGCCAAAGAATAGTTTGCTAACAATAAATTAAAGTTAAATACCAATAAAACATCGTAAACATTTCTTAGAATAAAACCTAAATGAAATTATTATATGAAAAACAACTTTTCTGTTGTGTACTACAAGAATATTCTGTAATATACAATACAGAGAAAGTCGCAAAGAATATTTTAATCAATCTGCAATATGATATTGTTATACGTTTGCCACGCATTAAATATATTCAACACCGCAGCGAATATGAATGAAATGAAATACGATGTAACACAAAAGCCGTGAATGTGATAACTTATGTATTTCTTAACGTATATTAACGATGACAGGGAAGCCTACACTTGTAGGGTATGTATAATATAACCACCTTCTCAAGAATATGAGAGTTGACTATCACCTATTTTAGGATAGGAATAATTGTAATACTGATTAGAAAAATCACCTATTTCGTTAACATTCTCTTTATATTAAATCATTGTTTATTTTTATATACTCGTTATATACAAATTTAATTTTAATATTTAATGCTTGCAATATTATAAATGCTTTTATTTATATAATCGTCAAAGTGAAGTTGAAAAGTATTCTAGTCAAAATATTTAATGTGATTTCTGAAGCTGAACATATTCAAGTCTTTAGATATTTGGGCAAGTTGACTTTGAGTAAAATTTTCGTTCGATACAGTATGCAACGGAGGATTATTGTAAGCTTTCTAAGTAACGATCTGACACTTATGAATTGGTTACTAAAGCTCGAAAAAGGAATCGCGTCGATTGGTTCCATGAAGTGCAAAAAAAAATACAATGAGGTGTTTCACAGAACATTTATAAAGTCGTCAGAGGTGATGAATCTTGGATCTATATGTATGAGCACTATAGTAAACAGCAGTCAACTATATGGGTATTCCCAGATGAGCAAAAACCAACAAAAGTTGTTCGCGCTTGAAACACATCAGAACAAATAGTCGCCTGTTTTTTCGGAAAAACCGGTAACGTTGCAACCGTGCATTTAAAGAGTTGTAGAACGGTCAATTCCGAATGGTACACAACTATTTGTTTGCCAAAAGTCTTTGAAGAAATAAGGAAAATGAACTGAAAACGACAGATCATTCTCCACCATGACAATGCGAAATCTCATAAGCCAGTTCAAACAATTGAATATTTGACCGGGCAAAACCTTGAAATGATGAGCCATCCGCCGTACAGCCGTGATCTAGCACCCTGTGATTTCTTTTTGTTCCCACACGTGAAGAATAAACTTCGTGGTCAACGGTTTTCTACGTCGACAGAGGCAGTTGAGACATTCAAAACTCATATTTTGGAGATTGCGTTTTCACAATGGCAGCAATGCTTTTCGAATTGGTTTAAACGAATCCAAAAGTGCATTGATTTTTCAAGGAGAATATTTTGAAAAGCAATAAAACTATTTTCGATAATAAAAAATATACTTTTGTTTGCTATTCCCGGGATATAAACGGCTACCCTCGCATTAGGATAAATCTTCAAAGTATATATTTCTATTATATTTTTACAAATCGATTACTCGAGAAAGAGTTATCAAAAGTTCTGGTTATAGTTTTCCCAAGAAATTCTTCAAAAAAAAATTATTTCGGTATTTTATTTTGGCGAAATAAATATAAAGAACAAGTTTAATGCATGTGAAGTTAAACTCTGGAAAATCCTTCGCTTTTATATTATGTCTGAAACTTTCTGTCGTTGTTTATCAGTATACTTATCCTGATAGGAGTCATTTCGAAATCCTTTAGAATTACGTTCTTACCGTTAAGTTAAAGTTTTGTAGTTGCCCTGGTAAAAATCCCATTGAAAACTTTAGTATTGAATTTTCGAGATTGTCAACTGTGATTTTCGTTGCTTTAACTTGCCTTTACTAAACGTAATTGATCCTTCGCGATACAATAAAAGAACCAGACAGAAGATATATATTACTGGATTATGTGCTACTTCTGCTTGAATTAAATTCACAATTTTATTTTAAATAAAATTTAAATATTAATATTATGTTATCTAGAGAAAAGACCGATCATACATTTATCTATTACACGCTATTTGCATAACATTCATACATTGTATGACATTAATTATGAAGTAAAAGTATGGAAAAATACATAATTTACGCTAAGATAAGCTTTTGTATCATTGAAATCTTTGCATTACTAATTCTTACGTAATGAAATGGAAAAGAATTTATGCAGTCTGATGCCTCAGCAGTTTGTCTACATCCGCCGCAGGACAGTTTTATGAAGGGCTACTTGTTGCGAAATGCAGTGTCGTGAAGATGTTTCAATTGAGTGTTTAGCGTAGTTTCACAGCAACAAAGCAGAATTTTTGCGTCGTTTAATAACCAGGGATGAAACATGTACCCATCACTTCACAACTGAGACAAAAAACAACCAAAACAAATTACTCAAAAGGGAGAACCTGCTCCAAAGAAGACGAAGACCGTTACATCTGCAGGCAAGGTCATGGCATCGGTTTTTCGGGATGCACGTGGAATAATTTCCATTGACAATCTTGAAAAAGGAAAAACTATCAACGGCGAGTATTATGCGAACTTATTGAAGCATCTGAACGAAGACATCAAGCAAAAACGAAACATTTGGCTATGAAGAAAGTGTTGTTTCATCAAGTTAATGCACCAGCTCACAAATCCGTTACTGCAATGGCGAGAATTAATGAACTAAAGTTTGAATTGCTACCTCATGCACCCTATTCGCCAATTTAACCGCTTCGGATCTTCAAACTTAAAAAAAGGTTCAGTGGTCTAAGATTTTCCAGCAATGGCAGTTAATGGCTATTTTGAGGAACAAGACAGTTCTTGTTATAAAAAGGGTATCAAGCTTATTGAACATCGCCTTGAAAAGTGTATAGAGCTGAAAGGAGATTATGTTGAAAAATAAATGAGCACGCTGGTATAATATGAAATAGTTTTTGTTAAATTGTTCATAGTAAATAATAAACTTAAAATAACATAAGAATAATAATGTATCGGAAGGAAGCGTCTCACGAATACATTTTAATTATAAATGTGTATATATATATATATATATATATATATATATATATATATATATATATATAAACATGACGTTTGGTTAAATGAATAAATCCACACGAATACATTTTAGTTATAAATATATGTATATATGTATATATATATATATATACAC